>JARFJB010001104.1:3327500-3387500 GCA_036346205.1 Vesta saturnalis
ACAAACAGCAATGCTAATGCGCACAAATACCAGAGTAAGGGAGATCGGTACTGTCCTTTATTTTAGCGGATTTCCGCTTACTGAGCCCGCGTACGAATGAGATACCTTCGCAAGGCGTACATAGGCTGGTAAAATGATTGACTACGAGCTTTCATTTATATACAAATACGTACTTACACGAATAAATATTCCCTTAATTGATCACAGGCACAAATCGCTAACATACACGATTTAACCCCGAAGGAAAAGACAACTTAGTGTTGGCGAATTCAAAAGAAAAATGTACACGCAAGAATTATTTTAAAGACAAACTGTTTACAATGAAGGTATTTAATTAACCCAAAAATCGATATGGCTCGATTGACACTCTAACTGTAACTAACTTTCCCCCGATTTCAAAGCTAACCATCTTTACTCCCACCTATCAACCCCCATTTTTCAAAAATAATACAAAACAAGAAACATTAATTTGCGTTGGAACAGTTTCATATTAATTATAACATCTTAATTTTAAAAATATGCTTTCTTCCGTAACAACCCTACATTTCTCTCTCGAGTTTCCAAGTAACAAACAAAGATACCTTTTGATCGCGGTCTGTACCGACACAATTACTTATTAAGCTAGTGACATTTTTCCATTAAGAACCGAGCTGGTAGCGTAGTGGTGGCACGACCACCACACTTCTGGAGGTAATGGGTTCTATTCCCGTTACCGTCTACCTTGTATGAGGTTTTTTCAGGGGGTTTTCCTCATACACATGTAGCGGCATGGTCACTGCATATATGCATACCATGTGCGGTTGCTTAGGCGAATGCTGGGGTAATATTTCCCCCCTCAGAACCTTAACTCCGTTCCTTCCGATCTTATCTTGACCACACCCATCCTTAATCCCACCATACATATATACGTAATGTATGTATGTATGGGAATCCATGATTGTGGCTGAAGGAGGTCGGCAAGCTCGAGCAGCCCGCCCTCCCCCTTGGTGAGGGAATGAAATACGTGACCCTTCCTTTCCTTTTCCATTAAGAATCGGCTCTTAAGAAATTCCAATGATTCGTTACTCCCCTTCAGTAAAGCATTTTTACGCGTGCACCTGCTACTCACCCTCCAACATGTGTTTTACAACGCTAGACAAATATCAATTACAAACAATTCCACATTCCTTACATAACATATAAATGAAATCTTTTGAAAATATTAACGTAAAAAAAAAATTCCAAAGCCGCCCGCTTCTATAAAAATATTACATTTAAAAACTTTATATAAAAATTTATGTAAAATTAAATTTTCTTTAAAAAAGTACGTCTACACGTTTTCTTATAAAATTAATCGTTATTTTAACTAACATATAAATTCTACGTTAGGAATTTTTTTGCCGCTAAATTTTTTTACAATTTAGTAGCTTTTAAAAGTGATTTTACACAGCTTAAGTTTAATCAAGTTAACGCATGTTTACTATTGAGTAACACACAAAATTATTAATTTACAGAAAATAAAGTAAGAAATTTTGTAATAATTAACTTTATAATTGTTTATTATGGTTTAATTAGAGTTGAAATGTGATTATGAGATTTGCCGTCTTAACTTTGATGTACATGATATTAATACGACCTTATTGTTTCAGACATTTAGGCATGGCTTTCCATTCCAACCTACATCGATGGCATTCGATCCAGTTCAACAATTACTCGCTATAGGCTCCAAATGTGGATCATTAAGGATGTATCCTTTTAGCAAATAGTTAATTTTCCAAACATTAAAACGAAAATTAAGCAGGTAGGGTGTTCTTTTTTAACGATATTCGTATTTAATAGATTAGATACTCAAATAGAAGACTTGTTTTATGTATAACGATGGAACATTATTATAAAATAAAGCGAGGAGAATAATCAAGTAGGTATGTAAAATATTTCAGAGACAAATGAATATAAGAATATTTAACAACTCGTTATCCTAGATATTAAAATAATCGGGTCATTTGGTTCACGCAGATTGCGAGACAAACGCTTTTCGATGATTTTTTTTAATGAAAGTAATTTTGCATAGAGCCAGAATTTTATTTTAAGGTTTTAATTTTTTTGAAAACGTCTAGCAACCGACGCTAACATTGTTGTCCTTTTACATTGTATTTAACTTATTATGCGTTTTATTATCATCATTAAATTTAATTTTTAACGCAAAATTTTGCTGAGGAAAAGCTAGTTCTCTTAAATACAAAACTGGTTGAATGGTTGAAAACGAAAAAGTGTTTCACAAACATTCAATAATACGTACAATGCTGCTACATCAGTACATTTTGGCACGTTAAAATATTTTTACACACACTGTAAATAAATTTTCCCTCGTCGTATAACCGTTACTTCCTAGTAATCCCAGCTTACATGCAGAATTAGCTAATCGAAAATGTAGTAATTAGACGTCATTACTCAAAACTAATTAAATAATGTGGAGATTTATATCATATTTAACTGGTAACACTATTTCGGATTTCGTCACTCAGACAAGGTCATAAAGTTATTGCTAAAAGAATTATTTGCGTGGTTTTTAACTTATTTAGATAAAGAAAATATAATGAAGCAAAAGTATATTTTTAAATAAAAGTTGAAATACAATTTTACTTTTAATAGCCCCTGTGGAATATAATTATAGTTGTATAAAAAACAAACCAAAGAAATTAAAATTTTCACAAATATTTTTCTAATTCGGGTCAAAATTAATTACACTTGTGATAATGGAACATTTCAAAATAAACAAAAGCCTCAAAACAGATTGTTACGGGTAAAATGTACCGGGTGTACAACTAAGAAAGGCCGCAGGCCATAACTCAGAAACTATCTGAGATTGAGCAGTGAAATAAAAAATCTAATAATAATTGAGGCCGAGAGAAAATGCTGGAAATTATTTTTAATTGCCTGCCATTGTCGCCAGAGGGCGTTTCACTGATTTCAAATGGAAATTCCTTAGTTTTCCTCAGTAATGTATTTAAAAAATATGTCCATTGTAAACTAGTGATCAATATGTAAAACCTTGTTTAATGAATATTTACGATTGCTGTCAAAATAAAGGGAGGGCGGCCATATAACGTGTTACTGGAAAAAATCATGTAATTTTTAAACGGGTTGTTGCAGTTATCAAGATTGGTCTCAAGGTTAAGGGAATACCTGATATTACCAAACAAATCCAAAACTACAACAATTTCTTATCTCCGTCTCCAAGAGAGGGTGCACCCTGTTGACGGAATAAAACGGTCGACTTTTCTAAAAAAAATCATATGATACCAAATATTTTTTTTTACTGCTATTGGAAGGAAAATTAATAAGGGAGTATTAAAAAAAAATTATGTCAATAGCAGGCAATTTGAGGTATAGACAAATCATACGCTTAAAATAAACAAGTAGACTATGAAAACTGTCCTGGAAAGGACCGATTTTATAAATAATACTTTTAATGACATCCTAAGTGCTCAAACTTCCAACCATCATTTACAATACACAACTGGATCTTATCTCTTGTGGACTGCACTGCACATTCCAATTTCTGCCACCGGTATTGAACGTATTCCTTCTGTTTAGTAGGTCTTATCTTGTCATCACTCAGTTTGATATACTATATCGTTCAACCGGCCCCATAAATAGATATCCAAGCAAGTTAAGTCCAAAGAACGAGGACGCCAGGGGAATATGCTCCCTCTATTTATCCACCTGCCTAGAAATGTTACGTCAAGATGTCGTCGTACATTTAATGAAATATGCCGGACCCACATCGTGTTGGAAGAACATTGTTTTTCTGTTTGAAAGTCAATACCTTCATGTAGACCGGGTAGTTGGTTTTTAAGGAAGTCTAAAGAGACCCTACCAGTCAATGCACTTTCGAACACCACTGGTCCAAGATGGCAATTATTCCACACCACACATTAATTTTCCATCTCTCTTGGTTCTGCATCTCGCGTAGCCAGTGAGGATTGTCTCTCGACCAGTACTGCATATTATGCAAATTTACTTTTAAAAGTGGCTTTGCCCACAAAATTCGAGATAAGAGTTGAGGATCCTCTTGTGTTATATTTAATAGCCAGTTACAAAAGGTCAACCTTCTATCAAAATCTTGAGGTATCAAAACTTGCTGAATATGACGTGGATGGAATCTAGAAAGGTAGGAATATTATGCGTGGGAATGCAGGAATAGTATTCGTAAGAATGAAGGAATAAAAAATATAAATGCAGATCGATTTCTAACCTACGGAGAAAACTATAAAGGCCAGTAGAAGGGATGAAACTAAAGTTTAAAAAAAAATGTACATCAAATGCTAATAATAAGAAAGTTACAACGGTTTAAATTTGTTGGAAAAAATTGAGCCTTTTTTATAAAATACGGCACTAACGTAAGTTCTGAATTCAAATTTAGAATATTTGAAAGTTAAATAACCAAAGTTCACTTAAAATTTTAATAAAACTTTAATGAGATGTAATTTATCAGAGTATGTGAGAAGTGTTTGTTTTTCTATCTAAACGTGAATTATATCAAGTCAGTGGGATTCAATACGTGGACTTCTATATTGATGTGTTGTATTAGGTTTTACTAAAACACCTTTAGGCCATTATTGACTAACAAAGAGTGTTCTTTATTTTTGCATTGTTGCCGCTGGCTTCTTTGCATAGTTCGCTTCGCAACACCTTCCCTCCTAATGAGAGAGTTACTAATAAATTTATAACAAAAGAAATGTTTCTTTTCTTTTCTTAATTAAACGCCCTTTGCTTAACCTAACTTCCCTATGACTTTCGTGTACAGTTCAATTTACACTTGGACTGATGTGAGGTCTACATTCCTCATTTACATTATTATCGCACACATTCTTATGTACTAAATCGTTGATCTTAGGTATTACTAGCTCTAATGAGGTATTATAAATGTGCGTAGCTACTTTGTCCGCAAATGCTACCTTCCTGAATGGTTTATCTTTTATCTTATTTTGCATTGTTTCTTTAGCGTTATTATAATTTCGCATCTCTTTAATGGTCTATTTCTAATCAATATAGTTCTATTATCTAACTTAACCTTATATCTACGATTTCCTAGCTGTTCTATGGTTACCCCAGGTGTCCAAATTGAATTTGGTTTTGTTTGCGCATACATTCTTGTACCCGATACCAAAGGACTTAAATTTTTAGTAAATCTATTATAATACTGTTCCTGTTCCTTTTGTTTTTTATTTAATTCCTCATCGTATTGCTTAAAGTTAATTGTTGCTGGTTTAAGTAGTTTTGTGGCTATGGGTAAATTTGATCTTGTAGATCTTGACATTAATAATTGATTTGGTGAATAGTTTCCTATGGGTGTGTTCATATATTGTAACAATGCCAATTGTACGTCTTTCCCATCATTGCTTACTTTTTTGATTAATTTTTTATTGTTTGTATATGCCTTTCGGCCATTCCATTTGATTGTGCATTTGTGGGTGACGTAATTATATGTTTGAAATACCATTCGATTCCAAATGATTTAAATTCATTCGAGGTAAATTGTGGACCCCCATCTGACACTAACAAATTTGGAACTCCAAACCTTGTAAATATTGTTTTCATCACATCAATAACATTATTGCTTGAGGTAACTGTTTCTACTTCTACATATTTTTAATAGTAATCGATTAATGGCAAATATATTCTCCGTTTAGTTCAAATAAATCCCAACCTATTTTATACCAGGGTAACTTAGGAAGTTCATGTGAAGTAAGAGCTTTTGCAGATTGGGAATTTCAATATTTTAAACAGAGATGACAATTATTCACTAACTGTTCAATCTCAATTTTCATGGATGGTCAAAAAACTGATTTTTTTACTAATTTTAAACATTTGTTTATGCCTAAATGACTATAATGTATTTTACTAAGTATTTCTTTTCGCAACCTATGCGGTACTGTCATACTATTACCCTTAAATATAATTTAGTTATTAATTGTCAACTCATCTTTATATTTTGCATACGGCTTAACTACATTTAATTGTTTTTTGTTATCTTTATCCCACCCGTTTAATATAACTTTCTTTAGTTCTATCAGTTCATGATCTTGACTAGTTCACTCTTTTATTTGTTCTAGTTTTCTATGGGTTGCATTAAGATGTGACATTATGAAACATACTTGAGAGTTTAACTCTTCATCTAATTCGTCTAGTATTTAATCTTTAATAATCGCTCTTGAGAAATGCATCAGATATTATTTGATCTTTACCCGGTTTATACTTTAAGGATATATGGTATTTTTGAATTTGTAACAGCATTCGCTGTAACCGCCCAGGACATTTATTAAATGGCTTATTAAAAATCCTTATTAATGGCTGATGATCTGTTTCAACTGTTACCTTTTTTGCATACACATATTGGTGAAATTTTTGGAGCCCGAAACATATCGCAAGTAATTCCTTTTCTATAACTGCATATCGTTGTTGTACTTCCGTTAATGCTTTAGAAGCATACACGCACGGTAAGTTATCTTGGAGTAAAACTTTTCCAAGGTCCTCTTGACTCGCATCAACCGAAAGGCCTGTTTCCTTATGGACATCGTAATATTGAAGTACCGGACTGTTACTTAATTTTAGTTTCAATAAATCTAGCGCATCATTTTGTTTTTTATCCCATACAAACACACCTTTTTTAAAAGTTCCCCAAATGCACTTGTATTTGTTGTGAATATTTTTTGAACATCAGTTTTGTTTTTTGGAACTGGCATTTCCATTATAGCCTTAACCTTATCCCTGTGAGGTGCTACCTCATCTTTACTGATTACATGTTCCATGTAAACCATCTAATCTTGTCCTATTCTACTTTTCTTAATTTTAAATTTAACACATTGTTCCCTAGCTGCTTCTAATACCGCTTTTACCCTATCGTCATGCTCTATCTTATTTTCCCCCCAGATTAATACATCATCTACATACGTTATGACTCCCTCATTTTTAAATATTTTACCAAACCTATCATGAAAAACTTCTGGACCGCATGTTATCCCATATGGTAATCTTTTAAAGTTATATCTTCCGAAAGGTGTGCCAAACGCACATAGTTTTGAACTTTTGTCATCTAATCTAATGTAATAAAACCCATTTGTGGCATAAAGTACGCTAAAAAATTTTCCATTGGTCAATTTACTTGTTACCCTCTCTATTGTAGGCAACTGACAGTGTTCCCTTTTATTTATTTAAATCTTTAGATTCATAATTCGCCGCTCGGTTTTTGCACTATAACTAACGAATTTAATCATTCTGTGGGACCTTCTACTTTCTCTATAAGTTTACTAGTTTCTAATTGCATCAGGGTTTCTTTTAATGTTTTATGCAAAGCAAATGGCACTGTTTTAAGTGGGTAGGATACACCTTAGGAATAGCATCGGTAGATAAATTAATATGATACAAATCTCTAAAACAACCTATGCCACTAAATAAATCAGTAACAGTATCAATTCACTGTACCAAATTTAATCGTTCACGCCCAGTTAAACCTAATATTGGTAACGTTTCAGTATTGACTACGAAAAATTCTAACAATTCTTTCTCATTTTTAACACACTTTAATATACAAGTACCTATTACCATAGTGTAACATAATTTGTTACACGATGCCTATTACCTTACGTTTATTGTCTGTATATTCCGTTAAAGTAATCTTTATTGGACTTAAATTATTTTCATCTAACTTAAATAACTTACAATAATTAATTGGTAGTATATTTGCAACTGCTTCCGTATCGACTCTAAACTTTAATATTTGACCATTTATTTCAACTCCTGTACTCCAGGCTTTACCAACAAGTTTATTATTGTTTGAATGGAGCCTACAAATAATGATTCACTCCTATCATTATCATCTAAATTTAAAACCCTAAAATCAATATTATTTATATTGTTTTTACATACACCAGCAAAATAATTACCTACAATTACAAGCTGTGAAGTAGAAAAGGCAACGTCGCATCAGCTGATGAAAGTAGTCCGGTTGTAGTCCCGTTCGGAAATCAATAATGGAATGGAATGTATGGTAGTTGTAGGAATATGCTCGCTAGATACTTACACACTATTTCTTTTTGCCATTTTATTTATTTATTTTTTTTTTTTTTTGAGAAGAAAGAATGCTTGATAATATGTAAATCAATAAAAAGCCCATATGTTTATATGAAAAATAACGTTACATAGTTAGGTAATACAATATTTACTTTAATGTACATAATTTTCTTTTTTTACCCACTTTACATGTACTATGTACTACATGTACTATTCTTTATTTTTGCATAATTATTTAATACAATATTTTAAAAAATTAGTACCACTCTAAACTATATTTTTTTCTTACAGAGACGCCACACTCACATTTTCTGGTAAACTCAATCAAAAATTTATCACTTTGTAAACTGTCAGTGTCAAAGAGGCCAATAAATGTTGATGATTCATTTTAGATAAAAATAATTTAATATGTTCTGTGTTGGCGATATATTCAAAAATAGCACATAAATGATAATATATAAAATTAACTTCTTCTTGGGCCATACATAAACCCCCTCTTTGTAAATAATCAAAGTATTCATTATCAGCTTTTTCACTCTTACTTTTCACTACCAGGCGTTTACACTGCAAGCACCTAATGCTTTTATTTTTTTGTATTGAATGTGCAGCATAGCCACAAACATATGTTCGTGTGGATTCGTCACATGTATATTTCTCTAAATAGTTTGTTTCTAAGAGAAACAATAATTCAGAATGATCTAGGTCACTCTGAGTATATGGTTCTTCAAGGGAGTCTTCTGAAAGAACAAATTTTAGCTGCCTCAAATCTTGACAGTTATTAGATTTTATAATATTTTGAACTCTAATTTTTTTTCTGATTCTTGTAACTGACAAACCGAAACATTATAATTATACCCAGAGAGGTTTCGATAACGACAAAATCTATTTTCCAAATTGTCGGTCTGAAACTTGCCTGGTAGAATATACTGTATTTCAAAATTATTAAAAGAATAACTAATTATATCTGATAACACACTTGTACTTTGTTTTAAGACTTTGTAAGTGTCACCAGAAACCAACTAAATCAGGTTCATAATGCCCAACATTTAACCACTGTATAAACTTTAACAAAAATTGAATTTTCTCATCGGATAGGGAGGATACCGATGTTGCAAATTCAATTCGTTTTATTTGGCCTTTAAATTTACTCTTGACATTTATTAATACTCCACCACTGTTTTATAATTTCAAGGAAGTAGGCAGTGTTTTTAAAATTGTAGGAATTAACTGCCGATATTGTAGATTCATGAAAAATATTATCTACCAAATTGACATTTTGTCGCTGAAAATTGTTTGGATAGACAGTTAATTTAAAAGCTCTTTTTGTTATTTGATTCAGTTACTTCTTATATATCTTGCGAATGTCACGAAAGCAAGCTTTTTCTTTTAAAGAAAAATCTTGAAAATTTGGAAAAACAAAACTTTTTTCTATATCTTTAAGGTTAGGCCAGTTATTTCGAATATTTCTAAAATATGTACAAAGTCATAAAGAAGAAAAATTTTCTCATTTTCATATTTTGGATTGGTAAGCCAATGTTCATTCGACAACTGCCGAAACATATTTTGATTTGTTCTATTATTGTCTGTTATTATGGACAAAACTTTAAATCCACAATTTTGAATGTACTCAATAGTTTCAAGAACAAGTAAGTACCTTAAGTTCTTCTCCTGTGCTTTTATTAACAGGCACCAACCCAACAACTTCCTTGAAATGTGCAAATGGTGATGATTTTGGCTTTATATTGTAAACCACTTTTAACATATATTTTGTCTACAAGTAAACAAACAATCTTTTCAAGATTACTTAATGATTTAGAAATATAAAAAAAATTTTCATTTAAATTTTTCGTTGGGGATAAATTAAGCGTAGACGAAATACTTTGTAAATACCTCTTTGACGGCAAGTTTAAATACTGTTTTAAATATTCATATGCTGAAGATGATTGATTATATATTGTCAATGATAGTAAAATAGTAGGCAGTGAATATTGCTTTTTCTTTGAAAATAATAAAAATAGCTAATCATGCAATAAATTATTATAAGTTTTTGTTATGAACTAATAAGGTCAAAGGTAAATATGTAATTAAAAATGATTATTAATTTTATTAAATACATAAATAAAAAGTTTACCTCGAGTAGGATTTGAATCTACGACCTGTACTTTGCTAGAGTATCGCGCTAACCAACTGTGCCATCAAGGTTCAAGCCCCAATCGATGTAAATTTTGCCTTTATGTATGTAGAACTGATGTAAATTCTAAATATGAGATTAATAATAATAATAATTTTTAATTACATATTTACCTTTGAACTTATTCGTTCATAACAAAGACTTATAATAATTTAATATTAGTCAAGTTGCTTTGGTATGTGTGAATCCTTGCTCACATTCCATTACATATAAGTGATTGTAATCTCATTATATTTAAAATTTACATCAGTTCTACATACATAAAGACAAAATTTACGTTGATTGGGGTTTGAACCTTGATGGCGCAGTTGGTTAGTGCGGTACTCTAGCAAAGTACAGGTCGTAGGTTCAAATCCTACTCGATAAACTTTTTATTTATGTATTTAATAAAATTAATAATCATTTTTAATCATGCAATAAAGTTAATATTGATTTTATATCTAAACAGCTGTCAGACTTATTGTCTTCTAAATTACTTGCTAATATCTTTTGTATTATACTATCTGCCTTTTCAATATAAGAAGTATTACGTGTGTAGTTTTCTAAATTAAATAAGTATCTAGATAAAATGTTTTCTAACTGCGACAATCTCGTTAACGTGCAGTTAATAGGCAAAATCCATCTCAAATTTGTTGGAGACAACTGGCACTGATTAATATACACACATACATTCAAATTTTCACTTACGGTGATACTAGAGGTAATACTTATGGCATCATCATGTGTAAAATCTACACCACTAATATTTAACAAATAAGAGCACACACAACTGTTTAAAACTTGATAGTTCCACTTGCCTAATGAGAGTTTTGAATCAATTTTCTGAATTAATGTCTGAAAATCTTTTACTAAATCCTGCAATAAGAATTCGTTTCTCAATTTCAGAGCGTTGTATTTCAGGATCTTGTCTTGTTGCGGGTTTCGGTTGAGACAGGTACGAACGCTGGTTCTGAAAAATCCTAGGTATCGCTTCTACTAGGGTAACTTAACTGTCTTTCATGTTGAGCCCCATCTTTATCTTCTAACGTGCAAAAATCGATATAGGATCAATTGCATCATTTTATCTGATTACTGTTTCTAAGTACCTGTGACTTAAACATTTAGTAATGTGCTTTAATCCTACTAGTATCTATTTTCTTTCCTATAATGGGTTAAAATTTCTGCATTTACGATTTTACTAATAAGTATGATGGATTAAATGGTGTACAAAATTATTTCTGTACTATAGCTAATTGCTACTTCATATATGATTTTCTTTTATGACGTACGCTTCTACATTTTACGAAAATTATTTCTTTCTCGTATCTACTTCTGCATTTTAACTTGGGTTTCCACAAACCTACGTTTCTATATATTTAAGTTTCCATCTATTGAAGTGTCCATATAACTTTACCGTTGCGATTGCATCTAAGTTCATATTTATATTGGGATGTCTTGATTGATGTAACAAGAGTATCCGTTCTGTATCTCGTTAGCTTATTGCTTGGATAGTGTTGCTGATATACTGCGATCTGTAGCTCACATACTGGGGATTGCTTGCTCGTTGCTTGGCTGCTTTGAAAACGCATAAGCATTCGCAAACACAGGTCAGCTCTTCCCCTTTTTTTTTTGTTTGCATGTATAAATAAATTGCTTTCTACAACGAAAAAAAGTACGTCATCTTAGTTCGGTTAACAAGTAGTTGGCAAACATTTTACCACTGAATAAGACTCTTATCTAAATTGCTTTCAGCAGGTTACGATTGCCTACAAGGAAATTAAATATATTTATATTAATTATATCAACAAGTATTTTTTAAACATAGTTCCTGTAGTATAAGTTCGGTGCTATTTTGATACCTGATTTTAGCTAATTTTCAACACAATTTCTCTCATGTAGATCTGCTATATGTTAATTAAATCATTCTTTAAGATTTTAGCGCACACTTAACAATCAACATTTTGAATAATGTTTGTTAATATTAGTTTTATGTGTCACGCCCTTAGCGTGATCATGTGTAACCTACAATTTTGAATAATTACTTTTGTACTACTAGTTATTTGGTTGTGCGCAGTAGCAGTGTTGCAAGTTTTATGTTTATTCCAGATGTAACTTTTTTATGTATACCAGATATAATACTGAATTTGGCGCGAGATTTCGTGCTATTTTGGTAGCTCAAATATATAATATTTTTTTCTTTACTCGAATATGGATAAGGTTGTTCGAACCAATTTCTGTTTCTAATTTTAAATTGCTTAATTATAATTTTCTGTGTTTCTTGTAATAAAATTGGGACTGAACAAGCTTTTCTAATTGTATTTATGTAATTTAATCAAATAGGGATTTGTATTCAGTGTTGTTAAACGTAAGACAAGCTGAATTATTTAATTATTTCTTTCTTATAAGTAACTGATTTAATAAGTTTATTAAATTGGCCTTTTCAAGCTAAGCTACGTAAGATCTTGCGTCGGCCGGAAGGGGTATTGTTTTTTTTTTTGGTGTTATAATTTTAAACTATAAATTACTGTGGGCTTAAAAACAAGCTCACGACTTGCCTTCGTACACTTATTTTAATATAACTTATATTAATTTTTTTTTATAAATTTTGGCAATCACGGCTTGCCCTCGTAAACTTATTTTAATTTATATATTATTTTTTTGTGTGTGAATTGTGGGAATTCCAGAAAGTAAATAAATTTACGTTTATTGAGGGAATTGGTCATTTATTTATTATTCCTATTACTTACTATCTGTTTCAAGCTTTACAGGCACTCCTTCTTCCAAGAAATAAGAACCTTTTTCTTTTCCTTTTTTTTCTCTTTAAAGCTTATGGCGTCCATTTCAATTCTTTCCTCTCTAACCAAATTCTCACTCCAACTATATTATTGATAACTCCAAAACAACCATGCAATCCGAGTGCTATGCGGTCTTCCGACCGTTCTATTGAGTTTTGACCGAGCTCACTCATTCCTCTTATTTTGTGCAGTGTGATGGTTAAACATGTGCCAGTCTCTGTATACTTCTTTTACTTGGATGTCACTTGCTTCAAAATGTTTTATACAAATCACTGAATTCGATCTAATCACATAGTTTTCTTTGTGAATTGCATTAATCCACTGCTTCCTAAGACTATCACCTTTTGGAAATGCAAATGTACTTTGAGCCCTTTCATGTTTTAAAGTAGTAGCGTAATTGGACTTGCATTTGGGATCACAACAATGTCGCCGCATCTTAAAAAAATATATTTTCAGGTTAAGTTGCAGATTTATTAAAACTTACCTTGTTACAAGAATATAAGTACCCGTTTTGTGAAAACAACAACACATAAACAACAAACTTTTATCTGTATATGGAATATGTTCAAAATAATAATAATAGTCTGAACTCTAAAACATCAGTTGTTAAACACACGATACTCAAGATACACATAAAAAAACAGGACTACGTGCGACGTTGCCACTTATCTCACTTCACAGCTTGTAGTTGTAGGTAGCTATGGCTTGGTGAAATTGTTACATACTTTACCATATGCAGGACACTTCCATCTATCGTGTTTGTTCTCACAATTTGGGCAACTACTATTTCGTGAATTCCTATACTTGCTATGCGTTCTTCTTCTTTCCACCGTTGGGGACGCTTTCTGTCGTATTGCGAGTTTCGCATATGTGATCTAGAAGTTTCTCTCTTGTCATCCTTGGCGTGATTATTCATAGCATTGATTTGATTTGAACTCCTTTGGTTAGTTTCCATACTTCTACTCTGTTGTTTTGAGTTTTCAAATATGGTACATGTTTGTATCACTTCGCTGAATGTTGCTTCAGCCTTCTCTAAAGGCTTCTCTCTTAACTCACCATTATTAATTCCACATATGATTGCCGTTTTAACCATATCATCATTTAACTTATCGAATTTACATTTACTTGATTGATTCTTCAATTGTGTCGCAAATTGATCCATCGACAGTTACCCTTGCTTTAATGTGAAGAATTTATATCTTTTATATGTAACATTTCCTTGAGGTACGAAATGTTTTTGGAACTTTTCAATTAAAATATCCAATTCATTCATTTCAGCCTCTTCGAATTTAAAGTGGTATATATTTTATATGAATTTTCTCCAATTAGATGTAATAACTGCACATTGTAATTCTTCGTTCTTTTTATCCAATTCTGTAGCTTTCAAATATACTTTGAATCTTCCAATCCACGTTCTCCCGTTTTCGGCAACGTTCCCTTCCACGTTTAGGGGTTGTATGGCGCCCATTTTATTACCCCACGTTTTCCTTTTTTTTCCGTGCACTCTATAAAACTTATAATTTCTTTTTTTTCACTTACAATTTTTTTTATTACATGTATTCTATTGCTTTGTATTTATAATTTATTCGTAGTGCCATGTATATTGATGTTTTGTATTAGGTTTGGAGACGATGATTGACTAACAGAGAGTGTTCTTTATTTTTGCATCGTTTCCGCTGGCTTCTTTGCATAGTTGTCAGACAGTATCAAAGATACAAATACATTGTAACAGGCTTTAACTTATAAGAACTTTATTATTATTATAAATTTTCAAAACAACTTTATTTTAATCCCTCTACTTACCCTTTCAGTTTCCTCCGTAGGTTAGAAATCACCCTGTATAAATAAAATATAAATAATATTAAACATTTCTTATCATGTATGGAAATCAAATTTAAAAATTTTACAAATAATATTTTCAAGAAACCTACGATATCCTTAAACTTTGTGAAATTGTCCTAATACTTAAATGCGCATTAGTTTCAATATGTATATGCCAAGACATTTATGGAGTTTCCTTCGGTACAACCTCAAGCGCATATATAGGACGATGGTTGCATGCATTCAAAATATGCGGCAAGCATATCAAATGGTTCTTCACTGGAGATTTGCATTTTTGCTGATAATACAACACCCGAAATACACTTAATGTCACTTTGTTATCTAGTTTGCAGCTTTGACTTAATCGCTACAAATCATTCATTTTTCTTTTCATAACCTACTTATTAATTTTAAGTGTATGATTTGTTTATACCTAAAATTGCCTGTTATATTACTACATTTTTGACTATATCTGTGATTCTATAAGAGCTATTGACATATTTTTTTTAAACACTCCCATTATTAATTTTCCTTCCAATATCAGTGAAAAAACATTTGGTATCTTTTGATTTTTTTTTAAAAAAGTCGACCGTTTTGTTTCTTCAACAAGTTGCGCCCTCTATTAGTAGACGGAGATAAGAAATAGTTGTGGTTTTGGATTTGTTTGGTAATATCAAGTATTCCCTTAACATCGAGACCAATCTTGACAAACTCAATCAATCCGCTTCGATTTTTTCCAGTAACACGTTACATGGTTCCCCCTCCCTTTATTTTGACAGCAATCGTAAAAATGCATTAAACAAAGTTTTACATATTGATCACTAGTTTACAGTGAATATATTTTTTTAAATACATTACTGAGAAAAATTGCCCAAAAAATGGGAATTGCAATTTAAATTCAGTGAAACGCCCACTGGCGGCAATCATAGGAAATTAAAAATAATTTCCAGCATTTTGTCTTGGTCACATTTATTATAAGATTTTTATTTCACTGCTCAATCTCAAATAGTTTCTGAGTTATGACCGGCAACCTTTATTAATTGTACACCTGGTACACTATCATATCTTCCAACAAAAGATAAAGTGCAAGTTGCTAACATAGCTCAGTGGGAATTAGCGTCACCTTCTTTTAAATTTCTAACCAGAAATGTCTGAATACGATCAAACTGCTTGCATAAAGCAGGAATGCAATGCTGATCACTCGATATCGTTTAGAATGTGCTTTATAAAATAGCGTATATAAAAGCTTTAAGATGAAAATAGAAATCAACCAATCAACAGGTATTGTAACTATATAAATGTTGCGCTTAATTTTTAAAATAAGGAAACTCTTAATTGCGTAATTTCAAAATAGGCGTTATTTAAAGAAGATCAATACAAATAAAATAATACAGTAATTTAACGTTACTAATAATATCGCATTCATACCCAAAATGGCTCGTTATGCTCTTGTATTATACCTCAATCGATTAAAGATCACTACACTAATTACTATTAATCGCACAACTAAAGGCAATAATAAAAAAATCCACAAGCAATTAAACCATAAAACTGTGTCAACATGCTCTTGTTGCTGGATTCCGTGCACCAAAATAAAATGACAATTTTGAATCCGACAATAAACATATGTTGATTGCAAACACAGCAAGGGGAAGTGAACACTCAGTACGCACAACATTAAAAAAATACAAACAATAATATGCTAGGTTGCAGGAGGTTAAACTCCAATTACAACAAAGTGAGTCAACAGCCAAAAGTCTGAACGCATTATTACACCTAATCAAAAAACGATACCTTATAACTAATCAATAGTGTCCCCCTAATAACGGGATAAGCAGACATCAGTAAATAATAAAAATAAACTCTTGCTTAATTTCCCTTCATAAGTAAAATTTCACGATACAGACACTAGCTTGCATTGTTTAGAACACACAATTTTAAATTCCTTTGATACTAATACTTAATCACCAATAAAAAATTAACCTGTCAGTTTATACCTTTCACTAAATCCAAGTAGGTCTATTACTCCAAATTGGTACTACAAACGATATTTTCAAGATCGTCCAACACTCAACGCAATTCAGCATGTGAGATAACTCAATGTTTTAATACCTTTAATAAAAGTTTAAACATTTTAACTGAACAAAAAGAAACCTCTTAATTGGGTACTTTGCTTAAGGTAACTTATTTCTTACGGTATCCAGATAACATCGTAACCATAATAGTTGGTAACGGTAAGACACGCTACACTACGATGTCTGTCTTTTCTGGGCGATATCAAAAAAGATCGACAACGCCAACTATGGGCGTGAGGAACGCTCCTTAAAAACTGAGGGTCATATTACAGTTAATATATATATATATATATATATATATATATATATATATATATATATATATATATATATATATATATATAATGCTCATAATATTGGCTTTACGCAAAATACTAATTATTTAGCTTTGACTTCCGAGCAGTGTATACCATCCCGTGCCGCGTAAACCGTCACGTTAAGGTACTACATCTGACAGACCTTTGAAGATAGACTGGTTAAAAGGAAAGCCACTTACTACCCCTCTACTATAATTTCTTAAATACGTTATTTAGTTAGCCAATCGGAAAATTACATTTTATAAGCTGAAATCTCAAATCCTACAACAAACTCTTTCTGCGGTGATTCCTCCAGACTACCAATTTAGCAAAACGTCAGGTCTCATCTATAACTCTATACTTACTTCAATTAATTTAAGCCCCAGACAGCTGCACTATAACAACCCGAATAAACTTACTTACAAGCAATGTACTTTATTAGTCAACTCGGGCACCCTATTAAGTGGTAAACTTTAGAATAAGAATTAAAAAACAAATGACTCTGATAAGATGGCATTAAATATGTTCCACGGTAATCAAAATAATAAAATACCCTATCCGACGTATGCCTTAATTAAGTAAGAAATTCTCACCAACGTTTTAAAATATCAACGCAATTAAGTGGTCATTATAGGTACAAAAGATTATTTTAATTTAGTTCAAAAACTGTTGGGTTTAGGTTATTCTTGAATAGGCATTAAAAATCACCTTTCTAAACTGACTCACTTTATCTGGGAAAATCGTTAACGAAGACATCAATGAATACATTAGGTTTTTTACACACGGTATTCAACTCCTTACTACCTAAAATGTATTGTAATGTAAGATGCTTAATCTAGACGGATCTTTTTGTACAATATTGACACATCTACTTACATATTCTCAAAACTGCTGTCTAATAAGTTCAGTTATCAACAAATGATGTTTTAAACGGGTATGAATTTATTATTTAAAATCAATTTGTCACACAAGAACATAATACAATAATATTAAATTATATTAATTAAATTATTTTGTAAATGATGGATGTAATTAAAATAACTGAACGTTTTTTGTACTTAAATTCATTGAATAGATTTCTAAAAATTTGTGTCCGGTAAAATATTTTTAGTTTTATACAACTTTCGGTTATATTGGAAGTGGATTCCAACTACGTTATTTTAAATGTAATGACCTGTTTTTTATTGAATTTCTAAAGTGTACTCTAAACATGCAGTTTTATATAAGACGTCGTATATCTATAGTGAACGATTTCAGTTTCTTAGAAATGTGTGGTAGATGTAGTCCTTCCTAAATCAAACAATTTTTCAAAATGCAAAGGAGAAGGGTGCTCATAAATTGGCGAGAAGTCCGCTCTCTCCAAAATTCTGAAACAATTTTTTAAATGGAAACCTTTTTTTCTTTTCTCCAGTAAAGCCACTTTTCGCGGTTATTACAACATTATAAATGATCAATTTGCTTTCACAGACGCGGAAAGAGATTTGGGAATATCAGAGAAAAGTATTCAAATACATAGGTTCTGTCCGTATTCATACCCATTAGCACAAAATTTGAGGCCAGGAGTCGATCAAAAAAGTAAAGTTTTGTTAATTTATAGTAATTAGAACAAGATCTTTTACAAAAAACTAATTTGGGAAATCTATGTAAAATTTAATCAAAATGATATGTTAAACTCCCATTATTGGAGTGATACTAATCCATACCTAGCTCATGAAAGACAGTTTCAAGGTTCTGGAGTTTAAATGTTTTTGCTGCAATAAAAAATGACGATGTGGGAGTGGTAGTTTTTATGATGAAAACTTAAATGGTAAGTTTATTAGAGATTGGAGGATAAATTTTGCTGCATATTCGGTTGGCGAAAGATATCTAGAAATTTTACAAACCTACTTACACCTACTAACTGAACTGGAATCCAAGAGGACCGGAGTCCCACCTCAACGTAGTCTGATTGCAAATAACTTTTTACAAAATAATTTTTAGCGTCGTTGGATAGCAAAGAAATCGTTACATTTCTTTGTTTGGGGTCGTGTATGCTACGCTGCTCACAACAAAAGAAGATTAACAGGAAAGAGTTAGTACTTACGAGGGGAGATTTTTAAGTTATCTACCTAGCTATGAAGGAAAACAGATATATGAAAACAGAAAATTTATTTTTCTACAAAACTTCCTCGTACATTAACACATTTAGTCCGAAGTGTCTCCACTTGTCCTATACCTTCAGAAAAAAATTCATTTGTTTGGTCCTCAAAGTAATCCTGTACTTCTTGTTGATGAACTTCATCCGACTGAAATCGGGTACCCCGTACATGTTTTTTTTTAAATATCTGAATAAAAAATAGTCCCATGGTGCTAAATCCGGGCTATATGGAGGGTGGGAAAGCTTTACAAAGCCGCATTCATTCAAAATGCCCTGCACGATGCGCGCCTTGTGAACGCGGTAGTTGTCATGAAGCAGCAATGTCTTTTCACGATGCCACTTCAGCGTTTATTGTACGCCCTCTTTCCATGTATTCCACTAACAAAACACCCTCAGAATCCCAGAAAACAGTTGGCATCAACTTTTTTCCCGAAAATTGTGTCTTTGCTTTCTTCGGCTGTGGGGAGCCTTTGTCAACCCACTGCATCGATTCCTGTTTGCTATGGGGGACCCAGTGATAGACCCACGTTTCGTTACCAGTAACCATTTTATTCAAAAAGTCACGGTCTTGAGCCAAAGCCGCCAAATTGTCTCGGCAAACTTGTTCCCTGCATTGTTTTTGCTCTGGTGTGAGCAACTTTGGAATCCAGCGTGCAGACACTTTTGTCATCCCTAAGTTCTCATACAAAATTTTTAATGCAGTTGTTTCCGATATGTTGAGTTCTTTGGCAACCACGGAAACCTTAGTTAGACGGTCTTGCAGCACCAATTGCTCAACCTTGCGAACAATTTCCCACATTCTCGCTTCCACTGGCCGGCCAGTTCTTGGATCGTCTTCAATTGAATCCCTCCCCCAACGAAACTGTTTTGACCAAAATTTAACTTGGTAATATGATGGCCCATCATTTCCATACACTCGAAAATGATTTTTGGGCCATTCCCTTCCTTTGTCAAAAACTTAATGACCCTTCGATATTCCAGTATCATTTCGCTCATGTTACTGCACTAATTGCCGTGGTAAATTTGTACTGCTTTACAGATTGACGTGCTATTTTGACAACGTCGCTTTGAATGTCTAACCCATACCGTTGAGGGAATAATATAAACAGAGAAACAAATACATGCTAATTTTTATGTATCATTTTATCCAGCCCTGAAGTATATGGCATTGAATTTACACTTGGCGCCATCTACCTGCGGTCCAGCTTTTATTTGGAACTAACTGCTATCCGATTACAGAGATTACAGATTATATTGCAATGATTCATTCGAAACGTATATCGCAGACGTTCTCGAAAACGAAATAAAGTGTGAAATTAATTCCTTTATTAATTAACATAATCAAATATATTAAAAATATAACAATGTAATGCACATTGTGTGTTCAATATTTCTTACATCTTACGGTTTCTTCTTAACGTATGGTCGAGCAACTTATTAGTGAAATAATAGAATAATAATAATAATGTTTATTACAGAATAAAAATTGTATGAGTTATTTTTATTACGAAAATGGGGCGATCGATTTGTAGATATATTAACTGCACAAATACTCGACATAAAAATTCAAATTTGATGTTTTTTAAATTTCCGAAAAACAATGAATTACGTGAAAAATGGATTTTAAGTAGTGGAAATATGAAATTATGATGAAAAGGAGGTATGTAGTTCCATTTATGAATTTACCTTTAATCAATTTAACCCTTAACCACTAGTAAAATTTTAAGCGACTGCTATACTGCAAGATCATTGCTGTAGATCGAATTTGATTTTTATTGATTTTTTAATCCAACATTTTAAAAATATCTACGCTAAAGCATGGGATATGGGCATTAGTACCTAGTTAAATTAAAGACAGAGAAACGTTTTTTTTTTCTAATTTAATGTTTCTATGTATATTTATCTGACTTTGGGAAATACTAATAGAATAAAATTCTAGATTCATGACAAAATTAAAGTTGGCAGAAGCAACCGATACAGTGCTTCATATGGAATAAATTCCTTAAAAAATAAAGAAATAATTTTCATTAAAAACGCACGGGTTGTAAAATTTGTATTTTTAATTGTTATTTTCGCTTGGACAAAATATATACACGGTAGTTCATAAATGATCAATACTATTACATTTTTCTATGTTTTCTAA
Source organism: Vesta saturnalis (assembly GCA_036346205.1). NCBI lineage: Eukaryota > Metazoa > Arthropoda > Insecta > Coleoptera > Lampyridae > Vesta > Vesta saturnalis. Next base: position 3,348,993 of record JARFJB010001104.1, read on the forward strand.
GTATTTTCTTTTATCAAACTACTTTAGATCACATTTTTCCCTGTCAATTTTTGTTAGCATTATCAGCACTATTGAAGAGAAATTATGATGCGATGTATCTATGAATGCGATTTTAAATTATTTTTATTTGACTACTGTCTGTGTAAATATAAAAATAAAACAATTTGGATCTTATTAAAATAAGCCTATTTATACTGGGTGTAACAGGATCATGGTACATCCTAGTTTTTCTTTTTTCTTAAGTTAAAAATTTCAATCTTGGTACATCTCATATTCATATCAAAAGTTATCTTTTGGAATGTACTGCCTATATTTGTTTCACTTCGGATTTTTTTCGTGTCGTTACTGATGGCTAGAACAAAATCCACGTAGTCACGGCTCTCTAGATTAAAAAACAACAAACTGTCAAAAAATATTTTGGAATTTCAAATATTACTTGTTTGGTATGATTGAACTTAGAAAATTACGCGCAAACCGAATGTGAAAAAATATATAGGGTGTTTCATTTAAAAATCAAAAGTTGATGTCACTTCTGGAAAAACACTCACATGTATTTTAAATTAGAAAACAGATGCGTAGGCTTTTATATAACAGTATTCAATTTAGCATGTAACATACAGTGTGTTCTTAAAGTATGGTACAAATTCATTTTAAGGCAAACGGAAGAGTTTTGTAAAAAATGCTCGGACGTCAACTTTAAAACTTAGGAAGGGGATCCACCCGATCGGCCGTGACCTAGGTCAGCGTCACGTCAGCAGCACCAGCAACACGTCACAAATCTGGGAAAGATATGTTTCTTGTGTGGAGAAGAGATCACAGAAGAATATCTAAAGCGCCAGGTAAAACTACCGTCAGCTCTTAAGAACCCAGTGCACACAGTTGAAAATTCGTTAATGAAGGCGGCAATTATTGAAGCAGCCGCACATCGAGGTGATGAGTGGGGCCAGCAGATTGTAGATCACCTTATTTGTCAGGGGGCTGACCTAGTAGCTGCGGATGCTAAATACCACCACCGTTGCCACCAAAATTTGTACTCATTACCGAGATCTTTAGAAAAGAGGCCATTAATACACCCAACGCCGAGTAATCTGCCACTATTTATTCGCACCTGCAAGCAAACAGAGAAGAGTGACAATTCTCGCTTCAAGAACTAATATAGCAGATTACAGCCGAGTACGTTACAGACGTAAGAACGATCAAACCTCACTTCAAAAAACATTTCGGCGACAAAATTGTAATAACAGACGTTGACCTATGCATTATGACAGTGGTGTGCTTCAGAGATATCGGACAAGCTGGGACCAAACTGGTATGAGGAAAGAAAAGGCGACATAAAGAAGGAGAGGTTGCGAGTAATGGAAGCTGCGACACTAATCTGTTTGCAGATATCCGCGCAGGAGTTTTTGACGCCTTTCTGAAATCTCAAATTCACATTCTTGCACGTTTTTTTAAATACATACCGACATTATTCAGTAGAATGATGTAATGTAAACCGATATTTTTTCATTTTTGAGGAAACTATGAGGCCTAGAGGCGCCATTTTGGAATCAAATTAAAGCTAATTCAATTTTCTACAAGTTCATTCCTCTTCACTTTTCTCGAGGATCATTTGTTCTGCCGATACGTGTCTTGGCAAATGACGCTACCGATAATTTTTCACTTTTTGGAAAAAACTGCCCATTTTTGACTAGATGTATCTTCGCAACCAATGGACATAAAGTGCTTGGGTTGAGCTCAAATGATAGAAAATTTAGTTTTCTTTGGAAAAGTACCTGAAAAACGCTTCCTTAAGGTATTTTTTTCAAAAAAACTGGAGCAAGTGCCAGAATCTCGCAGTTTTTCGTGTACCATGATGGTAGCATAGGGTTTTCAGAGTTGCAAACTACTCTCAGGGTACCTAACAACATATGAAAAAATCGTAGTTACATGCGCGTTTGCGATGTTTAATGTTGTTATTATAAGTCGTTTATTAATAACGTTAGGAGTTAAAGGGTAATATAAAATAATTGGTTTTGAAATAAAGATATTAAATACTTAATTTCAATAAAATATTTCAGTTCAAAGCACTGGACTATTAATAAAGTATGCATGTGAGAAGTCTACTGCCCAGGCCCGGCCTTCCAAGAAATGCGGTGGCTACCCGGGCTGCACGGTCGAGACGGATTGGAAATGACCGAAAATATTATTTATAGTGTGACAGATGTTTCGAACTTAATACATTGAATTATTAACTTATATACTTTTTCGATTTTTCCTTGGACACTTTATATACATGTTTTAAAATTAATTTAAGTTACCTTCATTTTAGATTTACTGTACTCGACATAAAATTTTAAAGTGTACCTATTAAACATCGTTTTGGGTCCTACAAATTCTTGCACTCGGGCCCCAAAATTCTGAAAGGCCGGTCCTGATAATGCCTATTTTTCCAATACCATAACAGTTAATATTAAATAATAATTAAGCTAATAATTTAGTTTAATAACGAACATTTTAAGATAGTACGCATCAAAATTGTTTTTTCATTCTTTAAAGGATGAAAATTTTCTGCAAAAATCCAAGTCAAAGGAAGAAGTAACTGCTAAAGTAGCATCTTCTATTCAATGGTCTCTAATGTCCGTAAAAAAAGCGAGAACATTCGTACATATAAAAGTGCTACTACAAGTTCTAAAATGTACGAAGAAAATGTAGAATCCAGTAGATTAGAAAATGTACCTTGCATATCTAGTGAATCTCAATTCCAAACTCCATCAAAACGTTGTTTGAAAAGAAAATTATTTCCCTCAGATTTCGAGGGAAGCTCGACAGATGTCCCTTCACCAAAATTACAAAAAATATTAGCAATGCCTTCGCCTAGCGAAAACCAAAAAAATGTAAACATTGTGAACTAAATAAAAAACTACGTGCTAAAATTAACCGTAAAAATGCAATATTGAAAAGACAATTATTTAATCTGCGTCGTACTTTGAAATCAAAATCAAGTACTATCAATTACATCAACAAAAATATTTCCACGGTTATTAAAATGTTAACAACAAAAAAACATCGCTTTACAAATCAAGAAAAAGAACTAGCACTTGGAGTTTATTACAACAATCCATCATGCTACCGATATATGCGCAATAGATTAAAATTGCCATTTCCATCAGTGTTATCTCTACGATATTGGCACCGTGGATTTAAACACTCAACTTTTTACATTTCTTCAGTTAAAAGTTGATGGGATGATGCAGAGAAGGAATGTGTTCTCATGATGGATGAAATATCTATCGAAAATTTCTTGGAATATCCTCCTCCATTAGATTTAATTGAGGGATTTAAAGATCTCGGCGAAATAGGAAGATCTGGAAACATTGCAACTCAGGCCTTAGTTTTTATGGTGCGTGGACTACTATTTAGTTGGAAGATGCCAGTATCATATTATTTCAGTTCTGGGACTATCAAAGCCGATAAATTGAAAGAACTTATGCTTATCGCAATCAATAAGTTGTTAAGCATAGGTTTAAAAGTTAGAGCTGTTGTTTCCGATCAGGGATCGAATTAGAAAAGCTTTTTTCCGATTTAGGCGTTCATAAGAATAAAACGTCGATTATGATTAACAAGTAGACAATATGTACACTATTTGGTTTTTCTCACTTAGTTAAAAGCGTGCGAAATATTTTAATGAAACAAAATATGTCATTCACGTGCACAAAAACAGCTTCATGGAATGATATAGTCAATATCTATGAAATTGACAAGAAAAGCAAAACCGCTAGGGCACCAGTTAAGATCACCCCCTCTCACATACGCCCAAATAATTTTGAAAAATGAAGTATGCCATGCAGATATTTAGTGCACGAGTAGCAGCCGCCATACGGATTGCAGTTCGTACTAAGGAACTAAATTTCAAAACTGCCGAAGACACAGCTGAATTTGTTTCAATAATGAATAACCTAATAGACTTATTGAACACCAAACTACTTTTCTCACCAAACCCATACAAATGTGCGTTATCAGTGTATAAACGTTTTCCCTGTGATGAGTTACAAAAATTGTTGAATTTCGTAACAACTTTAAAAGTATTTAACGACAAAAATCGTGAGAAAAAAAACATTTATTGTTTCAACGGATTATAATATACCATAAGAACTACGTTAAGTTTATGGGAAGACTTGGAGAATGAGAACTACAAGTTTTTACTAACGAACCGTTTGAATCAAGATCCCCTGGAAAATCTATTCTCTATTATTAGAAGCAGGGGCGACTACAACCCAAACCCAACATGCTCCAAGTTTCGTCAAAATTTGCAGCACAAAATGTGCATTAGTTTGGCCGCACCAATTGGAACGCCAAATTCTGAATCAGATGATTTGCAAGATTTAATAATTGATGGCGTACTAACGGAAAATGTTGAAATTCACCACAGAGCAGCACCATTGGAGGTAATGCATTCTTCGAACACCAAAGAGGCAAGTAATGGAAGTGAAAGCTCATACCCTCATGTGCTTGATTTTAGTTTAGAGTTATGATCTATAGTGTACATTGTTGGATATGCTGTTGATCAAACACTGAAAAACAATAATTGTGATAATTCTAAGACCATCATGTGCAAAGAATACCACTTTTATGCAGAAGATCTTGCGGAACTCCTACTGATTTTTAGAAAATGGTGAAAATAACATCAATAGTTCTATGTGAATTTCAAAGGTTTTATGAAAAATGGAAATATATAGACAGTTTTAAGGAAAAATTATATATTTCATCATATAAATCTAAAATTAGAAAAAGCTAATTTATGGACAGAACATTGCAAAGCACATTTAATTTTATTTGTAAATATATTGATAAAAGGAAAATTATATAGGGCATTGAAGTGGGAAAGTGTGTCTTTCATTGAATCACGTAAAACAAGTAGAAAATTAAATATTTTGCAAAATGTTTAACCAATTTATCCTAAATATGTAAACATATAGCTAATATGAAAATGTAAACTTTCACCATTATCACTCATAATAAAATACTTATCTTTTTTGTTTTTTTTTAAATGGTGTATTTTAAATTATACAATCTAAACGTTTCGATAACACTTACAGTTATCTTCGTCAGTAGTAATATTTGTTAAAATTGTTAAAGACGTTGTAAATAACTTTGACAAAATTGTTTACAACATCTTTTAACAATTTTTATAAAATATATATATATATATATATATATATATATATATATATATATATATATATAAAATTCAAATCTACACGGGCAATTTTATTCAACTACAAAACAATGAGAGAGCGGCAATATCTCAGAGCACCGGAAAATCTTACGATCTTCCTCTTTATTGCTAAATACCTATATGCCAAAATTAGGCGATGTTTTTCTTGACCGGTAGCCGCCCTCATATAAGCATTTCCTACTTAATAACACTATTTCTGACATGTTTATGGATTTACATACATCCGAAAATAAGCATTTCGTAGTTAATAACAATATTTTTGAGATATTTATGGGATTACACCATTTTACATATTAATAATCGTGATATTTCTAACACATTAGGAAAATAAAACATCTCATTTCGAACAAAAGTTAATCGTTTTCTGGACACATAAAATTAATTATTGTAGAAGAATAATGTTGCTGCAGATTTATTGCATTTTATAAGTCCACAACGCATATACCATAAAAGTCACGTTAATAACGTGACTGCATTTAATGAAAGACCCTTGTTCTTAAGCGCAACCCTGGTACGATATATAATTTGTACTAAATCCGTGATTTTATGGACAATTCCAGCCTGCAACACTTTGTCTTGAATTTTGGCGAATTCAAAGTAAGGTGTTGAAATCTAATTAATTATGATGTTTTTAGGTTACCATCATATCTCTCATGAAATATAATAGCTACATTTTACTGGCTTAGCAACAATCTTAATTATCCATCATTTTAATCTATTGAACAACGAAATAACAGTGTGTATATCTCCAAGGGCGCAAAACATGATTTAAAAGAGAACAAGAAACAGCAAGTATGTGAAATTTCAGCAAACTTGGCGATAAACAATAGTTATATGCCTCAAACGTATATTGTAAAATACTGTAAAGGACAAGTTACAGACTTCTTCAATCACATAAGTGAACATCCCTGACTCCAATTTCCTGTTATATGTGTATGTGATTGGAACATAAACATAAATGAAAAAAGAAACAATAGAAGACCTAGGGGGATTTATATTTAGTGGTTGTTACGTCTTTTACGTCTTTTATTTCTACTTATATGCACAAACAGGTCTTCGCCCTCATGTATACGTGAAATTAAATGTATTACTTTTTTTAGAATTACGCTTCAACATATTTTTTCTACAACCCTAAACATGACATTAACTACTGTTATTTTACACCACAGATATTATCTTTATAAAAAGCGAATGATGAGTTATGCAGCTCATACAAGATATACGATTATCTGTTTTATAAAGAAAAAAATGTTTCCGTTTTTTCCTGAAATGGAACCATGTGCATTATTATTAGTGTATTGCAATTATTATTTATTTTAAATACTTCATTCTTTTAAGTGAGTTAAGAATTTTCCACTAACCTTTAACATTTCATGCTTAAATGCGAACGAAATTTGATAATTAGATTCACGTAATAAATTGTATACATAACCGATGCCTTATTTCAATCCTAAGACTTTTTGAAATAATAAGTGGAAAGTAATTAATACTAGAATTATTCTCTAATCTCTAATTATTATTACTATCCCGTATACTATACGAAGTATAGTAAAGGGAAAGTATTGCGATCATGAAAAAAATCGACTTCAATATTTTAACGGATCTTCACTTTTCGATATCTGAATCCATTTTGACCATTTTTGGCATGCCGTCTGTGTCTCTATACGTAAACACGATAGCGGTCAGACCGTTTGAGCTGGAGTGATGAAATTTGGCATGCGCCTTAACTTAACCTTCACGCCATTCCCTTGCGGGGTAGGCAAAACAATCCCTGCCTCTTATTTATTTTTCATTCACAATCTTTCTCCATACTTTCCTCTCTCCGCATACGTCCCTAGTTTCCGCATTGTCTCTGACATGCCCTTTTATTTTTAAAACTCCTTATCTTTCTTTCCTTTATCATACATTCTACTACGTTCAGCCAAGTTTTACGCAGCCTACCAGGCCCGGCCTTTCCTCTAACCTCACCCACATATATTTGTTTCGTTAATCTTGCGTTGTTCATTCTCTCAATGTAACCAAACCAACATAATGTATTACTTTTATATCTATCAATCATCGTCTTTTCCTCACCATACTCCGTCATTATGTATTCATTTTTATCTTGTCCCTTCTCGTTTTACCACATGCGCTTCTCAGGAATCTCATACCTACGGCATTTATTTTTCTTTCGTGCTTTTTTTGACATACCCCAAAAAAAAAACTGATCAATACCGTAATTAGTTATTCAATTTGAAGGGGAAACTACTTCACTACAAAACTAGACAAATACGATAAAATATCTATACAATCCTAAAATTTAATAAGCGACAAAATCAAGATGTAATTCTTAAATTTGGGAAAATATACAGCTTGGCCATAACAAATAATCAAATTCGCTTACCTGTTTAAAAAATCAGTCCAATCAATGATGTCTACAATCGACATGTTGATTCCTATAAAAGTAACTTCAAAAAATTGCGACTACTCGCAAAATATCACTGGCATGCAAATAAGCCAGCTGTTCGGTCAACGACCTATTTACCTTACAATTACACTGAAAAAAAAGTATTTTATAAGATACTGGTTAAATTCCATCTGGTTGTTTCTTCTAAAGTATTACAAAAATTACTCGAAACTCATGTCGAGTTAACTGATCAGTTATTTGAAACAACTTTGGTAATATGGTAGATATTTAGTTGATACAACTTGAATGGTAGTGAAGTTTACAATTCATCATTGTTAAATATACTAGACAATCAATGAGTCGCTCCTTGAAGGAATTGTTAATTTAACGCAATGAATATGTATAAATTAAACATAGTGACGTTATGAACACTTATATGGTAATATTGATTCCACCAGACGAATCATAGTTAAATCAAACAAACTGCTCAGGATGAAATTACCTAAATATGTGGTTGGAACTATAATCACAAGACATTCTTGTTGATTTAACAACGGAAACGCTTCAACTGCTGTAGTAAATAAATGTACGTCGCAGTTTCAAATAATTATATCAACGTCTCTGTTGTAAAGTAACTGTGCGTGTGCTTAATACTAGAGCGAAATTGCCCGTTGCCTCGTCAAAAGTTTTCTGTAAATTTGAACCCACTCGGTTGGCCGGTATAGGAGTCTATACGAAATATCAATGTTGTTCTTATAGGTAATATAAATATGTCATGGTAAAAGTACTATCTCAATATACTTCAATTAACCTGCAATGCATGATAATAAAATTGCATGTAGGTGGAGTATTTTTCCTGCCAATGTGTAAATTTCAGTCAATTGTGTTCGTCAAATTAATACTTTGGCAGAAAATTTATGTAACATATATGTAATGGTTTATTCTGTAATTCTGCTTTAATTGTACTATAAACTGCGAAGTATGGTAGATTCTACATGAAAGGTACGTATGACCATATTGTGCCGTAAATGCTACTAAAAGCGGAAGGTTGAAACTAAATAATATGAAAAATTAATCTTACTAAACATCCATCAACACATAGTTAATACGACGTGATTCCGAAGGAGTAATTCAACTAACACTTGGTAATCAACTAAAATGTATGGTAGATTCTATTGGAATCGTAAAGTGGAAACTACTGAATGATCATTTTGGTTTAACCTGATTGTTTGATAAAGGCTACTAAAAGCGGATCGCTCAAAATGAAGATATAAAGTTAATTTTACTTTATAAATAATGCAGAATCAACTAAACATCCCATCAATGTACAGTAAATATGACAACCCGACTTGCAATTTCCTCAATACCATCTTCACTCTAACTTTCGATATAAAGGAGGCGTATGTGCCTACATCAAGGACAGAATTGCTTGCAAGAGGGTTTCTTCCTTAGAAAATAAAAATTTTGACGTGATTTGGTTTAAACATTCTGGTCCTAATTTTGTGAAATTCTACTGTTGCATTTATAGGTCTCCTAATGACAGCAACTTTCAAGACTTCTTCGATTACCTTAGTACGAAAGTTGACTATCTCCTGTCTCAGTTTCCATCTTGCGATATCTCATTTGTAGGCGATTTCAATGTTCATAACTCTACTTGGCTTCAATTTTCATCTACTACAAATCCCGCTGGTCATAGTGCAGAAACATTTGCTATTTCATGTGATCTCACACAAATGATTTCTGAACCCACAATAATCCCTGATAACCCTAACCATACTCCACATCTTCTAGATCTCTTTCTTACATCAAACCCTCTTGTTTATAAAACTTCCGTTCTTTCGCCTTTAGGTCTTTCCGACCATTGTCTAATAAAAATCATTTCTACTGTACCTAATTCCACTGTTGTTCGCAAAACCGATAGAACCTTGTGGTGTTTTAAGTCAGCTCGATGGAGTGATTTACGGGATTTCTTTGCAACCTTTCCATGGCGTGAATATTGTTTTAAGTCGTCCTCTTCTTCGGACATCGCTCTTTCAGTATCTGAAGTCATCCTCATGGGAATGGAGTTATATATTCCGAAAAACAGTACCGTGTAGGTCATTCACGTTCCCAACCCTGGTTCAACAAGGCTTGTTCTGATGCAATATCTTTAAAAATAAATGTTACATTAAATGGAAATCTAATAAATCGGTTGACAGTCATGTAGAGTACGTTGGTACTAGAAATATCTGCAAAAGTGTCATCACTAAAACTAAAAAGTTGTTCGAACAACGAAAATGCAATGAACTAGCTACATCTCCTTTAGGCAGTCGTAAATTTTGGTCTTTAGCAAAAGCCATTAGTAAAAACTTTCGAACATCTTCATTTCCCCTGACATCTATTGACGGATCGGTAGTTGCTGATTCTGTAGACAAAGCCAACGTTTTTGTGGATTTGTTTGCATCAAACTCGTGTCTCAATGATTCTGGAAAAGATGTGCCCCTAGTCAACTCTTCTTCATACGTTATGAAACCAATTCATTTTCGGTACAAGCTCTTGGAATCGATCATCAGTAGGCTTGATCTCAATAAGGTGACTGGCCCAGACGGTATCCCAGCTATTGTCTTAAAAAATGTTCCCCGAACTAGTACCAGTCCTATCTAAGCTCTATACGATCTCTATATCTTCTGGGAATTCCCTTCAACATGGAAGTTAGCAAATGTTCAACCTATTCCCAAAAAGGTGATAAGACCGATCCCTCAAATTACAGACCAATTGCCATCACTTCCATTTTGTCTAAAATCATGGAAAAAGCCATCAATCAGCAACTACTCACGTTTCTTGAAACTAACAAACTCCTTAGTGGCCATCAATATGGGTTTAGGCAAAGTCGTTCAACAGGCGATCTTCTTTCATATGTGACCCAAGTTTGGAATAATACAGTAGAGCAGTCCGGTGAAACAGTTGTAGTCGCTTTAGATATCTCAAAGGCATTTGACCAAGTTTGGCATAAGTGTTTACTTGCCAAACTCACCTCGTTTGGGTTAAATGATGCGCTCATCAACTGGGTTTCTAGTTTCCTTGATGAAAGACGAATACGTGTCGTAGTTGATGGCTTTTTTCAAAAGAAGTTAGCATTAACGCGGGCGTACCACAGGGATCCGTTATAGCGCCTACACTTTTTCTGCTGTACATAAACGACCTTATTTCTTCAACAACTAACCCCATCCATTGCTTTGCTGACGATAGCACTCTTCACTGTAGTTCATCTCAGTCTACTCATAGTGATAATCCACCTTCTATGTCAAATCAAGAAATTAAAGCTGAAATGGCAAATTCAATCAACAAAGACATTCAACGTATTCTCGAATGGGGAAGCAATAATCTAGTTAAATTTAATGCTAACAAAACTCAGTGTTGCCTTATGTCCGCCAAAAAGATCGATCATTTCCTGTTGTAAGTATGAATGGCTCAGTTCTTAAGTTTTCAGACTCTATTACTCTGTTGGGTATGACTGTATCTTCAAATCTCTCATGGGTTGACCATCTTCTGTCAGCTACCAAAACAGCTGCTCGTAAAATAGGCTTTTGTACAGATCTAAGCAGTACTTTACCTCTCGACAACTCCTTTTGCTGTATAAGGCCCAAATTCGGCCTCATCTGGAATATAATTCTCACCTTTGGGTTAGTGCTCCCCAATACGCTCTCGATATCGTTGATCGTATTCAAAGAGAGCGATTAGGCTTATAAATGACCCGTCTTTAACTTCTCACATACAGTCCCTTGAGCATAGAAGGATGGTTTCAGTTCTTTCTTTGTATTATCGTTATTACAACGGCTATTGTGCTGGTGAATTACATTCTTTGATACCATCTCCGGCTATCTTTGCGAGAAACACTCGGTTCGCTCAATCACATCATCAGTATGCAGTACAAATCTCCACTTGTCGTACCAAACGGGCGCAATCCATATTTTTCTACACGGCTTCTAAACTCTGGAATGATCTCCCTAGTTCCTGTTTTCCTCTCACTTATGATATGAGAAAATTTAAGGTAGCTGTTCATAGGCATCTATTGGCAATTCATTATCCCTCTATCCATCCTCCTAAGTGTTCCTGAGTGCTTTAGCACGATAGGCCTTATTTAGCCTGTTCAGGTCCACAATCATAAAAAAAAAAAACCGGAATAGGTTATTTCGTGAAGTTTACAAGATGATGTCAGTTAATTTTGCACGTGATATTGTAAAATTTACGAGACTCTCAGTATATTCGTGTCCCAGATATTGAGTATATTTTACCATACAACATCGTGTTAACTCCACTTTCTGTGTTGCTTTGATACTTTTACCAGAACTATAATGGAATTATAACGTACATGTCATGCTGTCCCTTTTTTTACCATACTTCAGGGTAGCTTTAACATGATTATTGCTAACTTTACCATCATTTTTCTCAGTGTACGATACGGTATGTCTATTAAAACTGATCTTCAACCACTTGAGATGAAATCAATCAATCCGCTCTAAAATATACTCAAATTCATCGACGTAATGCATTGACGCATCTATCGTTGAATGTTACATTATACTAAAAAAAATCAATACTTAAACTCTTGAACTTTATACTTGACATAAACACAAAAATGATCTAATTCTCAAAAGAACAAAACACTTAATAGGCGCGTAAGTATTGTGCGGTACAAAAAATGGGTTCACATCTGGATTGACATTAAAAGAACAACAGTTCGTTAACATAAAGATATGTATTATAAAATCACCACCCTCGAAATAACCACACAATCGTTACATAAGTTAAATAATTTAATTTACTTGATAGGCGGTGATACTAGCTAGTTTCAACGTCAGCCTTTACTAAAAGTACTGTAATATTATTCTTATGCCAGCACAACAAATGGTTAACAAATAAAATGCGTTCTCCTTGTAACGCATTAGACATATATTTTCGATACAATTCGTCAGTATAACAAAAAAAGACAAAAGACTCATATGAATTTGGATTATAACAAGGATGAATACGCTTGTATTGAAAGTTAAACGATAAAATAATAAGACGTTAATCACAAACGACAGCGTATTCAATCGTTAGAACATACAAAAAAAATAATAAGATACACAAATTTATTAAAATTTGTTAAACACAGCAAAATATCTTCACAGAAATGATTACCTTGACTTCCTATAGCCCTTTTTGTTGTACAGGCACCTGGTGGAAACCCCGAGAATCAGCTCTGCGGCAGCGTCGGCAATATTATCGAAGTTGAAACTGCGCTCGAAACTTTTCCTCTTTTCCTCTTTTTCCTCTTAAATTAGTAAAATGGTTTCACTAATAATCGCTCGCAATACGTAAATCACATTTTCATTTTAAACTTTCATCTTAAATTGATAAACAACAAAACTTATATTTCGTTTTTAGAAGAAAAAGGATTCTAAATGCGATTACTATTCGTAAAAATTTCGAATCTCTTTCCAAATACATGAAAGACAAAATAAAACGTTATAATCGAAATGCTTCCCAACGAATTTATGCGTTACGAGTATCAAGTTCAATTGCATGAATTTATACTACATATACGGCCACGTGACAGAAACGTATTCTGTAGAATAGAATAAAAGTGTTGAAGGACATGTAAACCTTAAAAAAATTCAGTTTCATTTTTACATTTTACGTGGAGTTTTTGATGTAATTGTATAAATTCGCTAGTAGTATATTTATTGTATATATGTATGTATACGGGAATGTTGAGTGGAGACACTTCAGATTTTTTTAAGAGACACACTAGAAAATAAAATAAAGCGAATGTAAAAAACTCATAATACCTGCATTTAAAACAAAGATTTATTACCAATTATTTGATTAAATTTTATTGAAGTAAAGTATATTTAGCAACCGTATAAAAAACTAAACCTTGTACCGGAGAAAAATACTTTCATTAAATTTATAAAACGTATAGAAGAAACGTCAAATAGATAATTGTTTTGCCAATTCATTTTACACTAATAAAAGCAAATTGTTTCATCACCTAAAGAAATTGTTGCAAAACCTAACATATTTCTTTTAATGAAGTTTATTTTTGTATAAATCTGTCTCTAAAACACTAATTGTGTTAATTACAGTCAGCGAAGCAGAAATTGGTTAACTTGGTTATTGATTACACCAGAGGGCAAGAGTAAGTTCATTTTTGACCGTGTCAATCAATTAATCCCTAGATAATCGTTATACACTTGTAATTAAAATTCATCTCGTCGAGCCTAAGGCTTTTATGTTGCTATCGCAAGTGTGATATTTAATCTCAGACTTAATTCATTTATTTAGTCATTTCTCATCACGATTTGAATCTTTATTCACTCTTCGTGTCTTTTGATAAATATATACCAAACTACATTTTTACACACTTCTTTGCAATTTTTCTGAAATAGAAAATTCCATTAACAGTGCTGACACATGATTAATAGCTAAATGTTTCTTAAAGTTTAATATAAAACGTGGGCAATAAAACGAATGATCGTACAATAATGTCCTTTTATTCACAATTAGTTTGTAACATACCGTTTTTTTAACCATTTAAAGGTTGAAAAGTGAATGATTCTACGGGTTTACTTTAAGCGGTCAGTAATAACAAAAAAAGGAGATAGTAATGAGATGAAGTGGTCAGTAATGGACCACTTTCCAACCTGTGGGAGAGCTACTATCGATTTAAACCATTAATGTCAAATTGACAACTTGCCAATTTTAATAAAAGGTCAACGAGTATGCAACCACTTTTTCTCACGTGCGTAGATGGTGAGTGAACGCAAGCAATAGGTGGAAACGAACAACACGTTTACTTTAATAAGCATATTTAATAAGTGAATTATTGATAACAAGTAACAACAAAACCAATAGAAAAATAGTAAGCATAAGATTTATGGATTGTCATTAAAGTAAAAATTAAAGGTCGCATTGTCACGACCTTCAATATTAAACGAGAAGTCATGATGGATGTGTTCCAAATTTTTTTGATTTGAACTGTATAGTGTTGCTTGTTCTTTAATTGTGAATAAAATCGTATCCAAACCTCGGCAAAAATACGATTCCGCTGTCTTGAGAACTAGTTCACCGAGAGGCGACCCTCTCGGTGAATCTTCTATGTTTCAGTCTCGATTTTAGTTACCTGCTTGATTTGTTAGCGTATAATTCCTCTAGTGTAGTTTTCTTACCTTCACATCGTAGTAAATTATTCAGTGTGGCTTATTTAACGGAAGCCCTTCGCATTGAGATATTAATGATGATTGGATATGGTGACCGAAGTCGCACTCAAGCTGTGGTAGCTAAATTATTTCAAGCAAATTATCTCGATTTAGCGCGGCATTCTCAAGGTACAATTAGCAAAACAGAAAGGCGCTATAGAGAAGCGGGTCATGTCAGGAATATGTCAAGACAAAGAAGAGAGGCAGTTGACGAAAATACAAAGCTGAACGTTTTGTTGGCTATTCAAGAAAACCCCATCATTTCGGCACGGAAATTAGCGCGCGATAATGAGGTCAGTCACAAAACTGTTTTAAAGGTATTAAAAACTGCAAAGGTGTACCCTTACAAGATGCAAATGCTACAAGAATTGACTGATGAAGATCCAGACCGACGAATTGAGTTTTGTGAACGAATGATGGACTTCATTGACCATGGTCACATACAGTTGGCATGGATTCTCTTTTCGGATGAATGTACTTTCTCTTTGGATGGTGAAGTGAATCATCGCAATGGTCGTTATTGGTCTGACCACAAGCCATATTGGATGCGGGAAACTCACACGCAACATCCACAAAAATTAAACGTATGGGCTGGGATTAATAGAGATCGAGTGGTAGGACCATTTTTTCTGAATGGTAATCTTGGTGGGCAGTTATATCTTTCTATACCCACTGATGACCTGCTCCCAAATTTAAGGGGTCTATTTCCAAATAACAATCCAAATGAATTGGATGAGACAATTTGGTTTCATCAAGATGGCGCTCCACCGCGCTATGGATTGCCAGTACGGAACTATTAGAATCACATTTTTTCAAATAGATGTATTAGTCGAAGAGGTGCACTTGAATGGCTACCACGATCTCTGGATCTTAATCCCCTTGACTTTTTTTTATGGGGATATTTGAAGAGTAAGGTTTATGCTACAGTACCAACCGATCTTCAGGATCTGAGGGACATAATTACTGCAGAAATCCGAAATAATTCCACAAGACATGTTTCAAAACGTGAGAAATGGTTTTTATCACCGATTGGGTCTTTGTCAAGAAACCAATGAACACCATTTTGAACATCTTTAAAGTAATGAGTGTAGCCCATAAGAAAAGATTTTTTTGTAGAGAAGTCGTTAAATCGTAGTTTAGTTTAAGAAAGTTCTCAAATGAAACTTCATTTGCTAAGAGAGCGCCGTTATTTGTTTATTATTTTTTTGTTCAACAAAATAATGTTTAAAATTTTGACAAAATAAATACTGCGTTGCATTCCTCTTAATACAAGCTTTCACACGGTGTATCACTTGACCTACCCTTACATTTGAAAAAAAAGTTAGGGGTGGCTTCACCCCTGGGGCTGGATATAAGGAAAAACTGTAACCCCAAGATTGAGGGCTGGAAACAATATAAAGAATACCTATCATGATGTTTCTCCCGGACTTCACCTCTTTGAGTTACAGAACTTATTCCACTTAAAGAGTATCCACCGTGTATAAATCATTCTTTTACTTAGTTAGTCAAAAAAACTCCAGTAATACAATTGATTAGTTACGTCTTTTTTGCATAAATACATAATCGGTATTATTCATTACATTTATTATTTATTGCAAATTTGTGCTCCACAATACCGTCCCTTGCGGTGTATACAATTATGTTATTGTTAATTACCTTTGTATGTATATGAAAAGGTATAAGTAGACTTATTTTACACGTCATAATTGAAATATTTGTTGTCACATAATTTTTGTTGTTACTGTGCAAGATAGTATACACTATTTAAGATAATTTGGATAAGTGGAAGATCGCGTTATAGGCTAACCCTCAACCGTTTGTAACGCGTTTTATTCGTTCGTTTTACAATAAACGTTATTATTGTTATATTTATTATTTATAAAATGATTTAACCTTTAGTTCGTCAAATATGAAAAGCATGACACTGATGATATATAATTCATGTACTACGCACATTTCAGATTGTGTCATTAATTAAACTAATTTTGAAGGTTTATTTAATTTCCTACAAAAAAATCTATAAAAAAAGGACTTGTCCATAATTGAATTTTTATTAGAAAATGTAAAAATGTATTCAGGAGTTTGTAAATGCAACATTTCCGACAATCAGTGTCCTGAACACCATAACTGTTAGTATTAAGGATGGCAAACACATCATCAATATAAAGTAATTTAATTAGAAAGATTTACATGCATAATTCAATTCAATTCAATTATGGGGCACTTGCGTACAGAGCATTTGCGTACATGTCGAATTCGGAGGCACTTGCGTACACAAGGAAAGGAGAGATTACCAGGTGAGCAAAAATCCTTTTTAAATCGAGGTATTTGCGTACAACTGCAATAATAAAATGTAAGAATAAACTTTCCTTCACACTTTGTCCAGGCTTAGGACTGGCAACCTATAAAATTATTTCTTAAATACCAAACCAAGAAAGTAATTCTATACATTGGCGTGTTTAAAAGTTTTTTTTTTACCCTTTTTCATTATTATATTTTTTTTACTTTTTTTTGTTTTTAAATTTTTTTATTCAAACTTAGCAATATAGGCAAGAGTTCAAACATTTTTTTACATCTTTAGTACTTTCAAAAATAAGAACAGTCTTCTTAATCCTAGCATCTACCTGTACATACTTTTTTTTCCTTCTTTTGCCAACAAGATTTAATTGGGCTCGTTTGAATATAACCTCAGCAAACTCAGCATCTGCTTTCAATTTTTTAATAAGTTTTTTGATTGTAAGAGTATTCTTTTTTATTGCTGTCCATCCCTCGACAGCATTATTCGTTCTGTGTCTTTTATTATGACAGTTTCAGTCTTTCAATGCTATGTGGGGATTTTCTAGCCACTGCTCTACAAAATAATAACAAAATTGGGAAAGTTTTGCATGGGTAGGTGTACCTTCCTGTATACTTAACCAACCATCTTCTACTTTCGATTGGAAGATAAGATAAAGCAGCACACTTTCGTAGAGTTAATCTTATTTCATCATTTTCTTTATACTTAGTTGCTAATCCTACCTCCTGTATTTTTCGCTAAAGACTGATTAAAGTGAAAGTTACAACCATTGATACAAACCAATCGAAACACATTTTTAAGAGCCGCAATGGCCGTTTGTTCAAAATCCAGGGATACCGTTTTCGGATTCCATTTTGCTACATTCTTCACTATAGTAAACAACTTTTCATAAGTCCGACGAGTTTTGTTGTTAATCAAAGCATACATGACTTGAATTATATTAGTTTCAGTACTGCTGCCAATGCCAGCATGAATGGTGTATATCTGTTTAAATTGTTTGCTGCAACATTTAAATGTCCCATCTATGAAAAAGTCTGAACAAGTTGATGAAGCTTCTCTGCCGATGGTGCTAGAAAACACAAACAATCTATCTTCTTCTTCTTGATTGTCGAATACTAGAAAACTAGTACTGTCATTCAATTGTAAAACTTCTTCCGGAAGAATTATTTCTTCAGCACTAACAGGCTCAATTTTCTTACCTTGAGCATGTCGTCTAATGCGGTTTAAACTTGATCTTGCTGAAAACAGTGTGGGAATTTCAGTAATAAATTCGTAACCGCGATTGAATAGCGGCCCAATTTCTTCGTTATAAATTTTTGAAGTTTATTCTTCTTCTTCTCGCATGCGTTTCTTCACAGAAGCAAAATGCTTTTTCACTGCTGTTTCTGCTACATTTGGCAGACAAATGTGCTACGAAACAGATAAAACTTCATTGCCACGAGTTTTTAAGGTTTGTAAGGTTTTTAAGTTTCACAGCCAACTCACTACATCTTCTTTATTTGCACGGTGTTTTCTATACTGATATCCATCTAGTATTGCTGAAGGTTTTCTTTTCGTCGTTTCTATAATCTCTAGTTGATACATATTACGCGCTGAAATTAAAACTACGTCAATTTAACTCAAAGGCAAGCAGACAAAAATTGAGAGTTCCCTGTTATTGCCAATTATATACCATATACCTAATATCCACTAGATATTAGACAGGAACCAATCGCAAGACAGAAATAATGTAAATACTAATTACCTACCCCTCATTTCTCAGAAAGCTTAGCCTTTTCCAATAAGTCTTAATGGGATTATAATTAAAATTAAAACTTGCATTTTTAAAGAGCATTATAGATTGTACGCAAATACCTCTATCTACAAACAATTTTTTTTGCCTGGGAATCCCTCCTTTCCTTATGTACGCAAGTGCCTCCGAATTTGTCATGTACACAAATGCTCTGTACTCAAAAGACCCGATACCAATTCAATACATTAACGATGTTATAAATGCGATATTAAACACGGAAGTTTTTTAATACAATGCGATAACAAATATAGAAATTTTGTTTTAAACATGTGTAATAAAAACAAGAAAATGTTTAGTATACCGTTTGTATCTCACTATGAGATTTTAATTTCATCTAGATGTGAAGTTATTAGATGTAAATGAAAGGATGTGCCATTTTACCGAGTGAAATAGGAGATGGAATATTCACAGCAGGGATGATTGCAAAACCAAATAAAAAATTCCAGATTTCTAAATATACATGACAGTGAAATTAGAATTTAAAAAATAGATTAAATTAGATTTAATTAATAAAAATTGTAATTCCGAAGAGTATGACGGATACATAAGATTTGTGCATAATATGCAAATATTTTTGATGGAGTTAACAACAAATCTGGACACAGAAGGTATTACAATAAAATGGAATACGACACCGGTGTATAGAAAATAAAATAAAAATTACCGCATTGCCGAGTTTGAGAGTAATAAACAAAGTTATTAAGGAAATGGTATCATTAAGTTAAGTTATTACACAAAGTTTAATATATTTTAGTTAGATACAGTAAATACTAGTAATAATACTAATTGTAAATTACACATTTACAACGTAAGGCACTCTAAATTCTTTTCGTATTCACTTTAGAGGTTTTTTAATCAAAATGAGGACACAACAATTCTGAGCCACTACATTCTAATCCATTTAAATGAAGAAACGTGAAGTTACCCGAGGCGTATGAATAAAAATTAATGGAATTTTATGTAATGTAATGTTAGAAAAAAAAGGAAGTAAAGGGCCACGTATTTCATTCCCTCCTCAAGGGGGAGGGCGGACTGCTCGAGCTTTCCGAGCTCATTCAACCACAATCATGGATTCCCAGCATGCATACATACATTACGTATATATTCATGGTGGGATTAAGGATGGGTGTGGTCAGGATAGGATCGGAAGGAACGGAGTTAGGGTTCTGAGGGGGAGAATACTACCCCAGCATTCACGTTAGTAGCCGCATGTGGCGTGCATATACGCTGTGACCATGCCTCTACGTGTGTATGTGGAAAACCCCCATGTAATGTCACAATGAACCAGAGCTCTACAGTTTCTAAACCTTGCAGTACTGAAATTACTGTGTTACTATGTATGCTGCTAGACGGCATCTTACTTCGTTCTTTTAGTTAACAAATGTTATTTAAGTGGTACATGATTATTTCCAAAGTGAAAATCCAATAATTGATTATATAAGTTACACATACGACAAATAATAGATTCTTAATAATCCAATAAGAATTAATATCAAACCAAAGTACGCCTAGCAAATTGTAGAAATAAATTAAAAAATAAATATAAGTCAAACAGTTTACTATATACGTACACGATATTGTCATTTATGTCACAAGCTTGTGATATTCAACGACTTTATATAAACATTTTTCAACAAAAATAGTAATTAAGATAAACTAAAAACAGAACTGCAAGTAATTTCCTCAAGGAGCGACTTGGAAAGTATCATGGGTAGTTTAAATATTCTTTCGTAGTTGAAAAAACGGTTTAATAATTGATCGATTATGTGTTCATATCCCTAAGTTCATCATAAATAATTTCTACATTGATTGCAGAGTCACCTAAGCATAATTATCACGACCCACCACTGAGCTAGAGCGAAACATGTTTTATTTAGTACTTATTTTTGCATCATGTAAACTTATAAACAAAACATTTTTCAAAACAAAAAATATAATTTAACACGTTGGGTTGTAACAACCTTTTTTGGTGGTTGTATAAAAAAGTACATTAATCTAAGATCATTAATTTATTTGGCGTAAAATTAGAGGAATTTTTAATTATTTTCATGTAAACGTGAAAATTGGCAACTTAAATTGCATTTTCAAGAACAAATCTTTTGTGTGTAATATTACGTAAATAGTTTTAATTCCCTCTCTTTAAAAAATTGGATTTATATTATGTAACAGCGCAACGCGAGAAAACTATTGTACTTGGTTGATTCAGAAAGCTTTTGAGTAATTCAGTTAATGCTGAATATTAACCGCAATAAGATGATTTTTAATTAATTTTTTATATTCGTGCCATCACGAAATTTTGATGGTGAGTAATTTTTTAATTCAGTATAGTTTAAACTAAGCATTTGTTTGATTTTTTAGGCACGTTAGGTGGCACTATATTTTCACCACCTTTTAATTTTTAAACACTTATATTACAAATGGCTATTAAGTAACTTATTTACCCAAGTTTCTCTTTGGAAAAAAATTAATAATATAATATTAAAATGCAAGTTTAATTCAATAAAACATCCAGAATAAGAAAGAGAAGTAAAAATGCTTTCATCTGTTTGACCGTTCCGCCTCCGTATTTGAAGCTGTCTATAGAAAATACTGCTGAGGAATTTTTTGTGGTAAATTTTATATCTATTAAGCTTAGCTTTAAAACCTTTTAGTACCTCTCCTACTATCCATAATTTTGGTAAATAAATTTTTGTATATTGTTATTATTTGTTATTATTAGAAAGCTTTTAATGTTCATTAAATAGGTTTTGTTATTTTCCTGATTTAAAGATAACATGGTGCCCGAGATTTCATTTAATTATATATCTAAATTTTTTCATAATTTTTTATTAATAGGCATAAGTGAAAATAACTAAGCAGTTGAGTGACAAGCGGCGTTTCAGGTGAGTTACCAATTTAAAATTCAATATAATTGAACCCTCCCTTTTTAATCTACCGATTGTGGACGAGACGGCATATTAATTAAATGATAAGCGGCATATAATTAGTGATGAAAGGTTTACCATTTGTTAAATAATTGTATCTAGGAAAAACTTTGCCTAGTATCGTTATTTATTAATTATCTGATTTTATTACATCACTAAGTATATGTGTTTGTTATGTTGTTGATATAATTTTTTTTTTTGTTTATACTGACGCGAGCGAGCAGGGACTTGACTTTGAAATTTATTACTTGAAATTTAGTGCTTTGTGTGGGGCCAGAAAAGGGACCTGAATTGCTGTTGTTTCAATGTTACTTATTCTCACTTGTGCTTGTTTATATTTTTTAATTGCTTTTATATTAAGTGTTTACAGAATTTTAAGGAGTGTTACAATTTAGGTTACGCTTGTTTTTTTATGTGTTTCTTTATGATTATGTGTTTATATAATATTTTTAGGATGACAAATTTTAATTATTTAATTGATGTTTTTTATATTGATGAGCTATTTTAGTAGTTAACATTTTTTAATTGTAAATGGAGCAGAAGGGTTGACAATAGATGAGAGACGTAAATTAAATTTAAAAGGATTAATTCAAATTGCTTTGATTACATTTTATGTAACAGGAATTATTAAAAAATGCATTCAATATTTGATTATGATACATTACATCGATTTATAGATTCAATTCTAGGTCATGATTTATCCCATTCAGTTTTTTATTTAAACGATATTGTTTTTTAGTACTTTTAAAGGCTAGATGATGCCAAGTTAAATATTAATTAAAAGATAAATGTGAATTTATCATATTTAAGTTTTGTTTATTGATAAACTTCATAACATTCAATTGTTAATACATTTATTTAAATTTTGAAACGCTTGAATTACATTAATTTTGATAATGAATTTTTATATGATTAAATTTATTAGAATTTATTGAATCCATTTAACAAAAACTTTGAAATGAATTATAAATTTAGATTATTTTATTTCTTTGTCACATAATGACAATATTAATACTTTAGTTAGTATTCCTGCTTAAGATTTTTTTTCAAATTAATTGGAAGTTAGTTCTTTAGAATTTTCTGTTGTTGATTTAGACGATTGGTATAAGAAGATGTTAGCCAACGTTTCTAAAAATCCTGAATTATTTCCTAATTGGAGAGTTGAAGATAATAAACTCTACAAATTTATTTCTAATGATTTAAACATAGAATCGAATTTAGTGGAATGGAAATTAGTTGTTCCGAAATCTTTAAGGAAAGATATTTTACGAAAATTTCATGATGATCCTACATCATCACATTTTGGTGTTTTTAAAACTTTTTCAAAAATTAAAGAATTTTATTACTGGCCAAAAATGAAGTCAGATATTTCGAAATATATTAGGAATTGCAATGTTTGTAATCGAAGCAAGTCTTCACAATTTAATCATTATGGTTTTATGGGTAAAGAGAAAAATGTTTCTTATCCTTTTCAATGTATTTCTATTGATTTAGTGGGTCCTTTTCCTAGATCGAAGAGTGGAAACACAGTTTTATTAGTTATTTGTGATTGGTTTACTAAATTTACTTTGATTCACCCTATGCGCAGTGCTGCTGCTAAAAGAATTTGTCAATATATTGAGAATTATGTATTTCTAGTTTATGGAGTTCCTCAAATTTGTATGGTGGACAATGGTCCTCAATTTAAAAGTTCACAATTTAATAATTTAATGAGTTCTTACAAAGTTCAATCCGTTTGGTTTAATGCAAATTATCACCCTCAAGTAAATTTTGTTGAGAGAGTTAATAAAGTAGTAGGTATTGCGATTAGATCTTATATTCAAGATGATCACAGGGAATGGGATGTTGAAATTCACAAAATTGCGCATGCTATTCGTAACGCTGTTCATGAGTCTACGAAATTTTCACCTTCCTTTTGGCGTTTGGTCGGACAGTTCCTATTTCTGGAGATTTTATGGTCGACTAAAGGATTTCAAAGAGGATGATTTATTTATTACTAACCGTGAACAATTAGTTCAAGATTTAAATGAACTTTCACCTATTTTTAAACATGTTAAACAAAATTTACATGCAGCTTACGAAAGAAATTCAAAATCTTACAATTTGCGACGTCGTCCGTTGAAATTAAACGTTGGCGATTTGGTTTGGAAAAAGAATTTTACTTTATCTGATGCGACTAAAATTATAGTCAAAAGTTAGCTCCAAAATTTGTTGAAGCGAAAGTTATTGAAGTGGTAGGTCCAACTACGTACCGATTGGCCACCCCTATTGATAATAAACCCTTAGGTGTTTTTCATGTTAAGGATTTAAAACCTCATTAGTCCTTATTTTTTAGTATTCTTTTTAATCATTTTTCGACTTTAGTATTTTTACATTCTGGTTTTCTTATTCATATTTTTTAATTATTTTGATAATTTTTCAAAATAATTTTATTTTGTGCTTATTTCGCACATTATTTTATTTTATATTAGTGGCTTTGCAACCCACTTAATTATTTTTTTTACATTTGTTAGCATGATTTTTGCTACATTTGTTTACATTTGTTTAACACGATGGTTGATATTTAGATCCCATTGTGTGATTGAATTGCCGACTTTGTGGGACATTAGTTCTCAGGCAGATTATCTTTCTTTATTGGATTTTCCATTTGCTATTGTTACAATAGTAAAATTGAAGATAACTATTTTGAGTTTACCTCTGATCGTTAATTTGACGTGTAAACTCTTTACCATTGATAAGAAAACTAGTAATGCTTCTATACATTTTTATTTTTTGATTAATTTAGTTATTTTATTTTTTCCTGGTTTGTGTAGTGTTACTATTCTTGGACGGTGCTTGAGGACTTCGGTTCGCCTCGTGTCAACCTCGCTTAGTTCACTTCCTGATGATGACGTTTTGGTAGTTTTAGGAGGGGTTGTTGTGTTCGTAAGAGTGCATCATCTTCTCTCTTGCTATCTCACCTAGATTTCGATTTATTTATAAAACGTGCGTGTTAGTTAGGGTATGTTGAGTCTTGGACGATGACTGTGGAACAACATGAAACCTGAATCTCGTGAAGGGTAGAGTGGCCTCTCTTGTTCTCCACGACGAAGCATCCTGAGCTAATTTGCCATGAAAGTAATCGTATCTTGGTTTACCGATTTTGACTCACTTATCGAACGTGACAGTGGTAGTTGTGTTATGTACCTAGGAGGCTTGGTTTGAGACCACCGGGGTAGGGTAATTGAACCGCTCTCTCTCGACCTCAAATCTCGCGATTATTTATTGTTAGTCCGCAAGGATTTTATTTTAATACTTATACTCTCGAGTAGAGTGGCGTTTAGCCTTGATTTTTTATGAAGTTGCACGATGACCGTTTCCGGGTTCTCTGCCCACTGTCCCTTCAGGTCATGGTAGGTTACGGTTTTCCGTTCGTTTTTTACCTTAGAATCAAATTTTTTTACCGGATACTCATTTTGCTCTCCTGATGGTGGTTTGCTTCACTAACCCCACCAGTTAAAGTTTCTTGACTTTATTTAAGGTTTCGGGTCCTTGATTCTCGACTAGTGGCGTGTGCGGGTGGTAGCGCGTCATTAGCTTTTTTGGTGTTGCGAGGGGTCTTTCCTGACCGACGTCACCACATTTTCCGTACTTCTTCGTACATTTTCTTGTTATTTTTTAAATTATATTTTAATTAGCTTAACATTTTGTATTTTTTTAAATTTTAATATTTTAATTCACTTAGTGTTTGGAATCTCCGCTTTGGTGATCTCCGAGTCCAAATTTTAGGAGGGTGTGTAACAACCTTTTTGGTGGTTGTATAAAAGTACATTAATCTAAGATCATTAATTTATTTGGCGTAAAATTAGAGAATTTTAATTATTTTCATGTAAATGAAAATTGGCAACTTAATTGCATTTCAAGAACAAATCTTTTGTGTGTAATATTACTAAATAGTTTTAATTCCTCTTTAAAAATTGGATTTATATTATGTAACAGCGCAACGCAGAAAACTATTACTTGGTTGATTCAGAAAGCTTTTGAGTAATTCAGTTAATGGTGAATATTAACCGCAATAAGATGATTTTAATTAATTTTTATATTCGTGCCATCACGAAATTTTGATGAGTAATATTTTTAATTCAGTATAGTTTAAACTAAGCATTTGTTTGATTTTTAGGCACGTTAGGTGAGCATTATATTTCTACCACCTTTTAATTTTAAACACTTATATTACAAATGGCTATTAAGTAACTTATTTACCAAGTTTCTCTTTGGAAAAATTAATAATATAATATTAAAATGATTTAATTCAATAAAACATCCAGAATAAGAAAGAAAGTAAAAATGCTTTCATCTGTTTGACCGTTCCGCTCCGTATTTTGAAGTGTTATAGAAAAATACTGCTAGAGATTTTTGTGGTAAATTTATATCTATTAAGCTTAGCTTTAAAACCTTTTAGTACCTCTCCTACTATCCATAATTTTGGTAAATAAATTATTTGTATATTGTTATTATTTGTTATTATTAGCTAAATTTAATGTTCATTAAATAGGTTTTATTATTCCTGATTTAAAGATAACATGGTGCCGAGATTTCATTTAATTATATATCTAAATTTTTCATAATTTTTATTAATAGGCATAAGTGAAAATAACTAAGCAGTTGAGTGACAAGCGGCGTTTCAGGTGAGTTACCAATTTAAAATTCAATATAATTGAACCTCCTTTTAATCTACCGATTGTGGACGAGACGGCATATTAATTAAATGATAAGCGGCATATAATTAGTGATGAAAGGTTTACCATTTGTTAAATAATTGTATCTAGGAAAAACTTTGCCTAGTATCGTTATTTATTAATTATCTGATTTTATTACATCACTAAGTATATGTGTTTGTTATGTTGATGATATAATTTTTTTTTTTTTTGTTTATAGGGTGCCACATTTTTTGTTTTCCATCTTTAATCTCGAAAGTGTTTTTTTCAAAATTATTTATGTATATATTCTAAAAGATTGTTTCACTTTATTATTTATACCCTGGTATGTTTTTTCTACCTTTTTATTTAAAGAAAATAAAAAAGAAAAATGTGCTTATGTTGATACCTCATAGTAAAATTGTTATAGTAGTCTCATATGTATCACCCCCTGATACATGTACTAATTATTATATAAACAAATACAATTTGAAAAAAAACATTTATTATTAAAATATGTTATCGTTAAAAGCCTCGAATATAAAATAGGCGTAAAAAAAACATTGTAATCTGGATAGGCACAGATAACTAAAAGGTAATTAAAAAAAAACATAATTAATAACGCATAACGGAAGATTAAAATACTTAATTTGGGAATGGTAATCACCTCGCCCACCCGCCCTAAGGCATTAGGCTATTCTACCACCCGCCCAGCGAAATAGAGTCAAGGGTGTCCCTTTTAATTTGCATTGCTTCTTTAACCGTATTTTTATATTGACTATTTATTTTGATCTAATTGTTGTAGCTTTGTTGCCACATTCGTTACTGGTGATTGAATGAATAAGTGTTAGTGTACATTCATGCAACAATATTTGGGATGTTTTAGAGACTACAACATGTAAATTAAAATCCTGTAAAAGGTAGTCAAAATAAAAATATTAGGGCTAAAGTGGTACTGGTGGTTAAATGTATATAAATAGATACTAAAGTTCTGTAAATACATAACTCCAAATAATATAAATAAAATAAAAATAGACGTAAAGGTATACGATAGTAAATAAATAAAGGTAGATATAAAATATCACAATGCATGAACGAGTGTATGTTATATGTATGTCGAACGTTTCTCTGGGCAGCTCAAAGTTTCCGCCTCCAGTATGAATCCTACCGCCAGTTCATTCAGGGCATTTATAAAGTTTTGTTTTGGGGCATATTTGAAATGGAGTTTCGGAGTGGTGTGTACCCGTTTTGTTACACAGTCTACGTATTTGCGATACTCTTTGTGGGTGATTGCACTTATATAATACGTGTTCGGGGGAACTTAGTTCACCACAATAGGTATTTGTCCTCTACGGACCTAATTTTGGAGCACGCGTAGTAATGGTTGAATGCGCTATGGCTCGTCAGTAGCCGCACTGCTTCTTTTGACAGCGCAAATCTCTCTAGGGAGACCTACTTGACATGTTCATAAAGGAACCTGCCCTGTATACTATTTGACCACACCTGCTGCCATATGAAAAGTATTTACGTGTGTTGAGTATGTTTAAAGCGGGTTTTAGGAATATAGATGTGCTCCTCAAAGGGAGATGTTTCGTAGTTTTTCACAACTTCGTCATCAGTAAATTTTTCTCATCCAACCCTTGGCCTTTAATCCAAGATAGTGGTATATGAACGTCTCTTTTTCTTAATTCTAATATATTGTTGTATGTTTTCAACGCGTATACATCGGTAGGCTTATATTTATTTATTGAGTTTAGGGCAGAGAAGGAGTCCGAAAATAAGTATGTTGGTCGGGGACACTACGTGCTCTCTGGCCCAGTTTACACCTAAATAGATTGCATATAATTCCACCTGTGCTGTATATTCTAGAGGTAAAGCAGAGCATTTCGTGTGTATTATATTGTCGTAATGCCACATTACAGCCGCCGATGCCGGTTTATCCAAAATTTCGCAAATGTTGTAGGATCCATCAGTAAAAACGTAAATACGGAAGATCCTGTCTACATCGATGCTTTTAATAAATGCTAAGAGTTATTAACTAACACACCTATCTTAACTTATCACATGCAGCTATATCTGGAGTACTTTCCCACTTCGAAGCCTATTGCATTTTACACTAAATACCTCAGAAAGAAAGTACTCTACAATAGAACGCGAACCGTTAGGTATAATCGAAACGACGAAACATTTTAGACCATACCTTTTCGGTCAACAATTCTTGATAGAAATCGATCACAAACCATTAGCTTGGCTATATTCTCTAAAAGATCCAACTCTACAATGGCGAAATATAGGCTAATATTAGAAGAGTTTGATTGTAAAATTGCATACAAAACGGAAAAAGAAAACGTAGTAGCTGATGCTTTATCGCGTATAGAAATAGACACGAATGAAGTCATTAATGAGAAATAGATCAAATTTCTATAGTACTACATATAGACGCAGCTCGACCTCTAAAAATACTCAACACAATTCATCAGAAGATCCTATATTTAACATGAAAATTTCCGAAAATCCATTGAATTATTCTATGAATAGAATAGTAATTAGCATGAGAGATGAAAATATAATAAACTACAAAAAAATGTTTAATAAGAATTATCATGAAATCATTGTACGTAAAGGAAGTGAAATAGAAAATCTTAGAAAAAACTTAAAAGAAGTAATCGAACCAAACACCTTATATGGTATTTATTTTCAAGACAAATAATTGGAGCGTAAAACCGTTAACCTACGTCAGTCTTTAACGACAATGTGAAAATTGTCAAAGCTAATGTAATACTTAAAAATGTAGAGAAACCAAATCAACAAATAAATGAGTATCATGAAAAGACCCACAACGTAATTAACGAAACTTATAACCATCTTAAACAGAAATACTATTGGTCCGATGTGAAGATCTCAATTAAAAAACTTTAATCAACCACTGTGAAACGTGCCTCTTAAGTAAATACGAAGAAATTCATACAGAACACCCTTTTCTGGACCATTATTAGCAAAGCGACCTTTCGACATAATACACATTGATACTTTCAGTTTCGACAGGAGTAAATTTTTAACGATAGTTGACCTATTTTCTCGGTATACACAAGCAGCAGTAACCGTTCTAAATAAACCTAGACACTATTTTTCGCATCACCCGTCGAAATAGTTCAAACGACATTGTTAGAAAAATGAAAGATAGGAAAAATACAAAATAAAATTGAAAACCCCAAAGATTTGGTAACTACGTGACAATTACAATCATTTGAATTCTCATAATTGATTTAGATCAAATTATTTACCAATATTACAACCAGAAAGTAAAGATGCAATTATTTCTACGGAACCCTTTATCAGAAACAACTAAAAAACAAAGAAAAATTTAGACAAAATTAATAAAGACAAAGTAGTAATTGAAATTAGGATTCAGAGAATTAGAAAAACATTATCAAATTTATTACCGGAAACCTTGACAATGATTGAAATAAATACAAATATTAAAATATCGTTTGATAATCAGGAAAAGACTATCAAAGGAACGATAAACTTGTTTTATTTGCGAACCACGTCACTGAGAAATGCACGAATGATTTAACCATTATTCAAAATAATGTCAATGCATCCCTGATTGCTTTAACTAACTCGAATGACATTTATGAAACACAAGTCTTACTACCATACAATATGAGTGAAAAACTTATATTTCACATAGGAAGGCTGGAGAGAGTAATTTCACTTCATTTTCTGAGTGCTTCGATTTAGAAATTATTTCAAACAAAGACTTTCAATGTGAATGGATCATTTAAAATTAATTTATAAGTCATCTGAATTACTTGAGTTTGATTCTAATCATCCATTCAGGATTTTACAACTCTGTAAATTAAGGATACTACAAGTAAGTACATTTGTTCTGTACATCCCGATCCTAAAACCAATGCAGTACCAAATAAAAAAGGTGTGTCCCATTCCTAATCCACATAATCAAGTATTATTACCACTATATCAATATTACTTGGAACGCATCAATGAAGATTTATAAACTAACCAAAATTTTTGAATGTATATCATTATTTTCATGGAGATTAAAACATTTACAAAGGAATCCAAAGTTACACAATCTCAAGTACAAGACGAGGACGTTTTATTCTAAGGGAGGAGGAAATAAGCCTACTGTAGTAATTGCTTATATCACACTAAGAATTGTTATTCAAAAGCTTCAACGATAAATTATTTAATGTTTACCGATTAGAGATCACTATTTGTTGTTAGAACAATGTTCAATCGCTATCTTTTATAAACTATACTTAAGATTACTTGAAGAACACAATATTAGACTTTACTTTAGATTAATTAAATTATAAAAGAGCTGCCACAATGATAACAGGCAGAGTACTACTTGCGTTGGATAACTACTTTCAAATAAATAAAGTAATTGTGCTTAAAAGTTTATTAGTGTTTATACTAAAACACCTTTTCATTACGGAAAACGTGTATATATATATATATATATATATATATATATATATATATATATATATATATATATATATGATTATTGTATGTAAAATTGATTTTTTTTCATACATAAAAGATAACTTCAAGTTGGATTTGGACCCAGCACATGTACTTTCCTATAGTGTAAATCGAGTGTAATATACCTCTTTGCGCAGTTGGTAGAGCGCTACTCTAGCAAACTAGATGTGCGTTCAATTCCTCTCAAAGTAATCTGTTGCTATATTTTATTATAACGCCTAATTATAACGATTGAAATGGTATCGAAGAATTGAGATGAAGGTATTACAAAACTTTACATTAAAATGAAAGGAATGGCGTGTTGGCAACGCTGTCTACCGCTATTATTACGTATGTATTTATTATCTAATGTAATTAATACCTTGGCAAATACGTTGTCTATCCCCGTTGATACTGAGTTGAGATCTTTGAAACGATGTTTCAAGTTGAAGCATATCTGTGACAAATAGAATATTTCATAATTCTTTTACAATTTTTAACAAACATTACTACTGACGAAGATAACTGTAAATGTTATCGAAACGTTTAGATTGTATAATTTAAAGCACACCATTAAAAAGATAAGTATTTTATTATGAGTGTTAATGGTGAAAGTTTACATTTTCATATTTCAGTCATTTATGGGGAGGAAACTTATCGTTCTATCAGACAATTTGAAAAATTAAGGAAACGTAAAGCACAATTATTATCCTCACTCACTTTTTTATTACGATGCCGAGACCAAAATATTGTCCCAAAGTTTATCTATATTAAAAGAAATTTTAATAACAAGCAAGCGAATAATATTTACACAAGAACTGAAAATGCTCTTCTGCGTAATCAAATACATATTACTAGGAAGTTATTGGATAACACCCATAAAAATCTTTTATATTTACATTTAGAAATTTCATCTATATTGAATAAAGAAGATTGGGATAAAATTGATTCTATAACGTTTAAATCTATGAAAATAAATTTTGACATCTCATGTCAACGTCAGAAAGAAAAATTTAATAAATTATACAAACAACAAAATAATAGACCATCTATTTATTATAAAAAAACAGTTATAAACCTTTCTGATAATGTTGTTTCAGATTATGCTATTGACGCGCTTTCTAAAGGAGGGAATTTTGCGATAACACCAAGGGAAGATATAATTTCCAACATCGAAAACTCCATTAAATTATTACCTTTTGATGCTGCTAATGAAGTTAGATATTTAACGTTAACATATTACGTAAAACAAAACCTCCAAAGAGCAACTTATCCTTTCGTCAACGACGTGCTTTACTTGATCTTAAACTCAATGAAAGTATAATACTAAAATCAGATAAAGGTAATGCAACTGTTAGATTAAATATGAACGATTATAACACTAAGATAGAACAATTGTTGGGACCAGAAACTTATCGTGAAATACCAAAAGATCCAACAAAAAAGTTTCTTTTAAAAACTAAAGAGCTGATTAAATTATCATCTATTCCTGAAGAAATAAAAAAGAAACTAACTAACTCTGAAGCTGTTTCACCAAAACTATATGGTTTACCAAAAATTCATAAACCTAATATTCCTTTAAGGCCTATTGTTAGTGCAATTGGTTCTCCTACATCTAGCCTTGCAAAACATCTTACGTTGTTATTACAACCTCACATAGGAAAAACACCCCATTACATTAAAAATTCTGCCGACTTTGTTGAAAAAAGGCATAGTTTCAAAATTGAAGAGGGTGATATAATGGTTAATTTTGATGTTGTTTCACTTTTTACAAAAGTACCTCTAAAAGAAACTATTGAATACATTGATCATCTTTTTCCAAAGGACATAACCATTATTTTTCAGCAGTGTCTTACTACAACTTATTTTCAGTGAAATAGTAAATTTTATGAAAAGATTGATGGTGTAGCAATGGGTAGTCACCTTAGTCCTGTTATAGCTAATTTTTATATGAAAAAATTTGAAACATTAGCGTTACAAAATACACCTAAAAAACCTTCAGTTTGGTATAGATATGTAGATGACACATTTGTTATTTGGAGACATGGAGAAGAAGCACTGCATGAGTTTTTGGTTTTTATAAATGGTATACATCCTAGTATTCAGTTTACCATGGAAAAAGAAACTAATGGAATTTTACCATTTCTTGACATATTAATGTCTAAAAATAATAATTCACTATCTTTTAAGGTTTATAGAAAGCCGACACACACTGATAGATACCTTCATAAATTATCCAACCACCATCCACGTCAAAAAAATTAGTGTAATTAAATCTTGAGTAGATCGAGCAAAACGAATTTGTGACCCTGAATTTTTGAAGGATGAATATAAATATTTAAGAAAATCCTTACAAGATAATGGATATTCACTTACAGATATTAATAATGTTATTACACCTTCTAGGCGTAACCTTGAAGAACAACCAGTTCTTAATGTTGGTACTGCTTTTCTTCCTTTTATAGCTAATGTTACAAATAGAATTGAAAAAATCCTAATTAAATATGGCATTAGGACTATTTTTAAACCTACAAGAAAAATTAAAGAACATTTAAGATCACCTAAAGATGTGTCAAGCCCTTTGTCATCTTCCGGAGTGTATAAGTTATCTTGTTTATGTGGAAAAGTATGCATCGGAACCACAAAACATAGCTTTGATACAAGACGCAAAGAACATATGAGATTTTGTAGATTGGGTCAACCAGAGAGGTCTGCTGTGGCTGACCATGCCCTGAATAACCTAAATCATGACATTCAATTTGACAATATGGAAATATTGTCAAGACAAACTCATTAATATGTTCGTTTGCAACGTGAAGCTATTGAAATATATAAACACCCGAATAATTTTAATAGACAAGAGGAAAATCTCCGTTTAAATAGGTTTTGGCATCTCATAATTAAAAAGAAGCATAATGATACGTCTTAATTTTGATTTTAATTTTAACTTTTGGTATGTCTAGGTTTTTTGCTGTGTTTTTCCTAGACCTTGAAGCAAATGCTTTACCAATTATATGTTAAATTAGCACAGCACTATAATTTTACATAAGTAGTTGAAATTAAATTAAAATTAAAAATTACAAAGAACGTTCTGCATTGTGCTTTTCATTGTTAATAACACTTCCAATTATTGATAAAGATATCTCTTTGTTACATTTAACTGGGTTATTTTATTTGATGTAATGTTTGGATTTGTGAATGCTTCTATCATTTTCAAATTGAAGTTTTTCACAACTTTACACTTACATCATAACTCGATTAAATTTTGTTAAATGTGTTTTCAATAGCAGGCTTATGTTTATGTTTTAATTTTTCAAATTTGACAAAATTGTTTACTACATCTTTAACAATTTTTAACAAACATTAATACTGACGAAGATAACTGTAACTGTTATCGAAACGTTTAGATTGTATAATTTAAAGCACACCATTAAAAACCCCCAAAAAAGATAAGTATTTTATTATGAGTGTTAATGGTGAAAGTTTACATTTTCATATTTCATAGATATGTTTAAAAGCTGGTGTCATTTTAAAAATAATTAGGATGGGCTAACCAACCATTTTTGATAGGCTACAGTACAGGAAGAAAATAAAGTATCTGTTGCTTATAATTCTAGTTTCCTCTTTAAGACTAAGTTATGCCGAAATAAGTTGACTTGTGTAAATGCCTGGATATGTGTATTATATGCTATGCTAAAACCGTAACAGACCCAAAGTGATCCACTTATTACGAGTAATGCTGAAACTGAATAATGAACACTTACATTTTAGAGGGTATTATTTGTAATTGAATTTCCTGATCCCACATTATCGAGGAACTTTCACTAACACTTACACTAATACTAGAAACGTTAGCATTATTACATAGTAATACATATATATTAATAAAGTCAATAAATTTTAATGTAAATAGATCATTAAATATAGTATAATACAAATACAGGCTTGAACGACTAAATATTAATTAAATATTAAAATTAAAAATGAATCATAAATAGCAGCATGTTTAGGAGAATGACGTGAATCAATATTTTAGCGTATTTTTCACACAAAAATATAACTTATTATAAGTTTTTGTTATGAACGAATAAGCAAAGTACAGGTCGTAGGTTCAAATCCTACTCGAGGTAAACTTTTTATTTATGTATTTAATAAAATTAATAATAATTTTTAAAAATATAATTTATTGTACCCTCCATTTCATCACTCAAACCTCGTAAAAGTCTCATGAAAGTTTTATTTAATGAATTATAATAGGTAGGGCGAACGGATAGAATGTAACCAAAGTCTTCGCGGTTGAGAATGGGCCAGTTTAAGTTCAACATATGGAAGTAACAGCTACGCTTTAGTCACTCGCGTGAATGCGTTTTCTAATAATAGGTTAATCTGATAATATCCGGCTGATGCTCTGTACTACTTCCATGATTCGGTTCCTAAAATCATCTAAATTACCAATTAGATGTGTCTAAACTTTGTTCTTCAGTGATATAGCAATCTAGTCCAATTATGAGGAAATACACAGTTCAATAACTTGCGTACGATCATTGCGAAAGGAATGAGCCCCACTCTGTTGACGGTGTGGTCTCCAGTAACTGTTCCTCTTTGTACCTTGTATGGGAACAATATGTGTCTTGAACCGATTCTGACCTGTTAGGGCAACTTCTAGAAAAAATTGACCAAACTAGTTTTACCTATTCTAGTCTTGCAGTCTTGTTGGATTTTACTAAATCAGTACGGCTTATTATCACATAGTGTGTGTATTAAATATTATCTACAAACAGAATATTCGTAAGAGTTCCAGAAAAATTGGAAGGCCCGGAGATCCTTTGACCATTGCTACTTTGTAATTTATGTCAATGACTTACTAAATATGAAAATGAAAGACGCATACTTAACTTCATATACCAATGATAGGTACTCTTTGTGTCCTATCCTGACCACACCCACCTTAATCCTACCATACATACATGCGTAATGTATGTATGTATGCTGGAAATTCATGATTATGGCTGAAGGAGCTTGGAAAGTTCAAGCAGCCCGTCCTCTCCCTTGGGGAGGGAATGAAATACGTGGTCTTTTCCTTGTATTAGCAATTGTGAAGATATATCTAATAACGTCTTTGTATATGAGCATTATTAAAAATTGGTTATATAACAATATGTTTACCGTAAACCGTCAAACGACAACATATATGAGCTATTTGTTGTGTAATTCATCCACTCGTCTCACTGATAATACCGAAAGTTTACGAATACATATACAGTTATGCAATCGATTAAATTAATGTGTGATATTACAATTTACAGGCGCAACACAATAAAATATCTGAGGTGGGATAGTCAGATTCAACACCTAAGTAAATTAAGAAAGCCTGTTTCTTAATCGTATAGTGAGAGAAAATTTAAAAGATTATTTATCGTTTATTTATTGCTCAAAAATTAATCTTGAAAATATTGTCTCATTAACTTTTCCTTTTTTCTTCAGAAAACAGTCTAAGCTATGTTCTAATCATCACTTGTACGTTCTTTTATTGTTGAAATACACCGGATGGAGCAAAAGTGTACTGGTTGTGTTATTTGCAAAGTTACAAAAAAATGTATAATATAAAAGTTGTTTGGTTTATTCTCATACTTGTTTTGAGTTTGTTTAGTTTGATGA
This sequence comes from Vesta saturnalis, assembly GCA_036346205.1. Taxonomy (NCBI): domain Eukaryota; kingdom Metazoa; phylum Arthropoda; class Insecta; order Coleoptera; family Lampyridae; genus Vesta; species Vesta saturnalis. The sequence continues at coordinate 3,385,657 of JARFJB010001104.1, forward strand.
TGTCTTCTTTTATTTTGTTGCGATGTCAACCAACTTGTTTTTAATGATACCCATACTTTTTTGTCATTTTGAAACAAGCATACTTTTCTCTATCCAGTCATAAAATTCTGTAATTAAACAAAATAGGCGAGAAAAAAATATTTATTACGACTGAACCACAATCATATTAATTTATTTCGTTACACTACAACTTGGAAAAAATTAAATATTTAAAGAGTAACAAAGGTAAGCTAAATACAAAAATCAGAATTACTAAATCAAAGGTTCAAACTAAACTCCGTTGACTGCCAATCAATGGCGTAATCAGCATTTAAACTCTACTGTAGTAGCTCTGTGTAACACCTCTACCGGTACTCTGTACATTTCGGCAGTTACATGCACCTTTAAGTCTTCCAAATTATGTGGTCTTTGTTTAAACACATTATTGTTTACATAACCACAGGAAAAAAATTGAGGCGTCAAATTCAGAGATTTGTCAGGTCACTCAATAGATCCCTTTTCGCCGATCCACCTGTTTCGAAAAAACATTGTTTAAGTACTTTGTAAATGTACCGCAAAATTTGGAGGAGCTCCATCGTGTTGGAAGAAAATTATATTGTCAATACCTTTGCTTTAAACCAACAATAATTATTTATTGTTCGTTTGTATAAATTTTGTTGTCAAATTTCAATGGCATTCTTTACCAAAAGTAATGTTTGTGTTTAATAACTGCATGACTTTTTCCATAGCATCCTTGTTTAGAGGTGATGACTGAGTCGTAATAAAAGAAACGGTAAAGAGGGAACAAAAGATGCGCCGCGACTAGGCATATTGTGTACAGCATCAGTAGACAAATACAGCGCATGTGGACGGTTTGATTAGAGAAAAAAGTCGAGTTTGAATCAGCGCGATATCACAAAATATTGATTGAATGTAGGATCTGTCCATATTATCGCACTGGGTTACAGAAAAGTTTGTGCGCAATGGGCTCTTCGTCTTTTGTCTGAGGATCAAAAATGTTTGCGGATGGGTTTGTCTCAGCAACACCTTACGAAGTACAACGAAAATGGTAATAACTTCCTTTTGTCAATAGTTACTTGGTGCCATCTATCTAGCAAGTCTATATAACGAAACTCTGAATAAGCTTCATTAAGCAATAAGACGAAATCGTCCAGGAAAACTTCCAATGGTGTCATTTTGCTTCACGACAACGCGCGGCCTCATGCCTCAAACGTAGTGAAAGAAATTTTGCAAAGAAAGACTGGAGGGTTTAAGAACATATCCACCCTACACCCAGATTTATCGCCTTACGAGTTCCATATTTTTGGCCCATTGAAAAAGGTATTGAGAGGTAGTCGCTTTAAATCGGTCGCTGAAACACAAAACGCCGTCAGGGAATTCTTCAACCAGCAGCCACGAGAATTTTACGAGAAAGGTATAAATTGGTCAGTGAAACAGTGGAATATGTGCCTTAATTGTAGCGGTGATTATTTGTAAATTTATATCCGAATTTGTAGACCAAAGATGAATTTCAATTGCACAACTCTAGTATAATGCTTTACTGAACTTAAACTTCTGTCTTACAATTGATCACAAAGATCACCCATAAATTCACTCAACGTAAAGGATTCAGCGTTCCCTATTTAACGTCATGAATTTTGTATAAAACATCCTACAGTCGATAACATAATCATAAAAAAATTGACGTGTTAAAATAGGAAAACAAAGAATGTATAATACGCGGAACGCCTATAACCGCAGACATAAGGGTTCTGTATCAAGCGTGACAAGTTCAAAATAGATATGCATTTATGACCAAACATCTGCTGAACGTAATGACAGGCAAATTGCCTCGTTAGGATTCC
>JARFJB010001104.1:3395000-3660000 GCA_036346205.1 Vesta saturnalis
TTTCTTATGGACGCCATATTGGATTTTTACATTTTTGAATTCTTCATAAAAAATGCTTTTCAACCATATATCATATGTTTATAATCTGCCAATGAGAAAGTGTCAAATTACACAATTAAATTTATATCAAAGCAACCTTGACATATTATGTATTTTAATTAAATGAAAATTAATCTACAAATTAAACTAACTATTGAGAACAATATTATTGATTATTAACATAAATCATAATAATAAAAGTGACAAAAAACAACAAAAAATAAAATTTAATATTATACTGAATTTTACTATTAATTAATCAAATGCTCGAATAAACCTTCATTCTCCTGCAAACACCATCTGCATCGAGTTAGCACTGCATCACAAGAGTTCCTTATCATCTCGCATTTTTGAATTCTTCATAAAAAATGCTTTTCAACCATATATCAGATGTTTATAATCTGCCAATGAGAAAGTGTCAAATTACACAATTAAATTTATATCAAACTAGGCCTTTGCCAATCAACCATCTATTCAATTATTGCAAGAGAATGGAGGTTTATTCGAGCATTTGATTAATTAATAGTAAAATTCAGTATAATATTAAATTTTATTTTTGTTGTTTTTGTCACTTTTATTATTATGATTTATGTTAATAATCAATAATATTGTTCTCAATAGTTAGTTTAATTTGTAGATTAATTTTCATTTAATTAAAATACATAATATGTCAAGGTTGCTTTGATATAAATTTAATTGTGTAATTTGACACTTTCTCATTGGCAGATTATAAACATATGATATATGGTTGAAAAGCATTTTTATGAAGAATTCAAAATGCAAAATCCAATATGGCGTCCTTAAGAAAATCGAAAGTTGCGTACATTATCTCAAAATCTAGTAGGCCTAGATTTTTTCAAAATCATTTTGAAATCCTCGCTACCTGTTACCCCATCCTGCAAAAATCGTGGATGTATCTCTTGCAAGAAACAAGATATAGCGATTTTAGAAAACGCATATTTTCAGTTATCACCCTGTGTCTAGTAAATGGAAGGATTTTTGACATGTAACCATGGTTACTTCTTGGGCATATAATGACGCAACTTTTTTTCCATTTAACCATCTTCGTATCTCTAACGGTTTCCAATATCCCCATGCATTTCATCTTAAACTGACACCCTGTATATATATATATATATATATATATATATATATATATATATATATATATATGTATGTATATATATATATATATATATATATATATATATATATATATATATATATATATGGCGAAAATCCAAGTATGTTCGTTAATTTAGTATCTACAACGTGTAGTTATAATTCGAATCGTAATGGTTTAATATAATGTTCTTAACAAAACCCTAAAAGTCCACAGTTAACATGGAGAGTAAGTAAGTGGGTACTAAGATAATATTAAAAGACACGTGGGGGCTCGATTCCAAAACGTCGGCTTCTCCTTTCATAGGTGTAATCCTAGACAAAATGACAAAGCCAAAAATGAGTACCCCACTTACAGAAAATTTAAAGTCGCAAACGATGCGAAAAAAATGTTTGTGAGGTTCGTAGTGCACCTAATATTAGCCATGCGTTATACACTATTTCTTTAGCTCGACGCTTAGGGCGTCGGCCAGCTAACTGTATGAGTTCTGGATCTTAATTGAATTATGGGAAGCAAAAACTAACTGCTTCTATCCGCTAATCACTTAAAAATGTTAAATTCCGTTATTTCAAACTTCAGACAACGTCTTTACCCCAAACCAAATAAAATGTATCTTCCACTTAAGAAAACTTTGTATCAAAGTGGCCAATCCATATATTCTAAATTTACTTGACAAAATGTAATAGCATCAAACGCCGTTAGACTGACTAAAACCAAAGTAATTACGATAGTAAAACAAAAACGCAACTCAACATATGATATAAACTCAATTTTAACAGAACTGTCCCAGCGGCGATTTCAAAACATCACCAATTAGTTAACGCATAAAACATTTGTTTACATAAGTTCATATCATAATGTTTTGTTTAGGTAAAAGAAATGTAGTAAAAGTTTTAAATTTGGTTACTACTTGTGTTTTAGACTTTTTAGAGTAACAACTTTCGCCTAATCGTCACATGTGAATGTAACCTCTGGCCTAGTTCAAAAAAATAGTTTAATTCGTATTCCAAAGTTAAGTAGATGTGAAGTCCGATTTTATGGTCACTTGTGATATAAACCATAAATTTAAAACTTCCATAATACCTACTATAAAGACAGTTATAAATTTCCCGTAGATTGTAGAAAATAAATTACAGAAGGTTTATTTTGTATGTTATCACACTTTATACGTCAATTTTGATGTATAAGCTAAAGTTGCTTTTCATTACATTTTTTTTTATTTCTCTCATACGTGCAACCAATAAAGACAAAACTTCTTACTTTATTGAAATATAAAAATAATGTACGTACAACCTTAAACCTTATGACATAAGAAAGTGATCTTTCTCACTAAACTTCAATTATAAGTTTACCGCATCTCGTAAAAATGTAATACTTTTTAATAGAAATTTATGAAGGGCCTCTAAATTGAAGCTTAAAAATCTAATTACAGCAGAAACTTATTTTAATGGAACTAATTTCCAGGAAAACATTATACTGCTGTGTTACGGTTTATAATGGTATGAGGAATTTGAATTTTTTTAATAAATCGCATTTTCTCCTTCTACCTATATATATATATATATATATATATATATATATATATATATATATATATATATATATATATATTATGTCTCGTCAAATAAAAAATATAAAAATATAACATATAACAGGACGTAACATTTCTCTCGTGAAGTCATGTATCATAAACAAAACTTTTATATATTTTTGGTCAAAGATTTTATTTCCCTTTCTCGGAAGATTGATATTTGAAATGTATTCTATTTACAAAAAAATAGCAGTAATGACTAATGATGTATATTAACAAATATATAAGGATTATGAGTTGTGTACAATATTTGACAGCTGTCACAATTAAATTCAATATTTACGGAAAATTATTTTTTTTGTAGTGAACACAAAAATAGGTCACGTCATTCCTGTACTCATACTTCAGGCACACTACGTTCTTTACTACTATGATAAATTGGTTTGTACGACAGCGTACTCGTATGATAATGCACTATGTTTACCTTCCAACCTACATATACATATGTAGGTATCTTACCTGCCAAACTACATGTACATATATATGCAGGTATAGAAGGTTATGCAAGCGTCTTTTTCCCACTATCGGTAAATCGACTTTTTAGATCATTTTACAACTTTTGACCAAATTTCGCCAAGATATGGATGTCTGTGTGTGTGTGTCCGTCTGTATGGATGTATGTTAGTATCCACGATAACTCCAGTAATACCTACGTGCTCTTAAAATTTTGTATTTAAGCTTGTTTTCAGTTGCCTTAGAGTTGATTAGATTTTAGGAGAAATCCCAGCGGCAGAGAGGGGTGGTTTTTGGTTTTTATCAAATATTTCTGAAACAGCTGCATATTTAAAAGATATAAAAATACCTGAATATAGACCTTAAACAGATCGATTAACTATATTCTATGCAACTTTTTGATATGACATAGTTTAGCGGCAAAAGTGTTAAAATTTTTTATTACGATAAATTTTATAAGAAAAAGTATAGACGTATTATTTAAAGAAAATTTAATTCTACATAAATTTTCTTTATAAACTTTTTAATGTAAAGCGAAATAAATGTAAAAATAAAATAAATGTGATTGAAAATGCGGAAGCTGTATTATCGATATTTTTATAGAACCGGGCGGCTTTGGAATTTTTTTTACGTTAACCTGTATTTATATGTATTAATCTCTATCTCACATGAAGTTTTAGATGTCCTTCTAACATAAACTGTTGTGTTTGTTTTTACCATGTTGCCTGTTTTCGTAAACGTATAAAAAACAGGTTATCTTAAAATATCTGGTGTTGAACACCACACAACCTTCCAACCTACAAAATGGAAATTAAAAGAAATGAAATAATTGTAATAACCTTTTTCTTAGGATAATTACGCAACCTCTTTCATAATAAGTTCTTTACGAAAATAGGCAACATTGTAACAACAGAAACAATAATCTATGTCAACCAGACAGACACATCTAGATACTAACTTAAAAAATGAAAAGAAATTAAGTAATTCTAATGATAATGTTTTTAGGATAACTATGCAACATTTTGTTTATGTGTTCATAACGAAAACAGGCAACATTATAAAAACAAAAACAATAATCTGTGTCAGAATGACATTTAAAATTGCATGTCAGATAGAGATTAATGAATATAAATATATGTGAGCTTAAAAAAAAATTCCACAGTGCCCGCTTCTATAACATATCCATAATACAATTTAACCATTTTCCAACCATAGGGTTGTGTACCTTCACTGGGTTCCAAAAGGTCAAACTATTAATCAATATTACTACCTTGAGGTTCTTGCTCAACTCCGTGAAAGAATAAGAAAAAAACGACCCGAATTGTGGAAGAACAAGTCATGGGTTCTCCATCAAGACAACGCACCGTCTCATTATTAATCTGTCAAGACGTTTCTAGCCAAGAACAAAATCCCAGTGTTAGACCATCCGCCTTAAGAAGATTTCCAGCACTGTTTCCAACAATAGAAAATTCTCATGGAGCGTTGTAAGACTAGAGTAGGAGTGTATATTAACGGTGATAATAACTAAAAATGTATAAATTCAAAATAGAATGTGTTGCAGTAATAGTCTCGTTATTTTATAACACAGCTCGTATATCACAAATAAATACCTTTTATAAAGTATCACTTTTATTTTACGGTGTGAACCTTTATCTTTGTGCAGGTTTATTGATTCATAATCATAATATTGTAGGAAAAATATGCAATATTGCTATAAAATAAATATTTTAAATAAAAATTGTTTTGCACTTATTTAACGTGTTCTTTATGATGCCAAAAACATGATTTTACAAGTGTAACTATTAGTAGAAGTCACTTTATACCAAGCCTTTTGAAGTTTACATGTTATTAAAACTTTCTATGGAGTTCTTTCAAGATACTCGGCTTGTTAAGTTTGAAAAGCACCAGTCATAAACTGACGGTATAATTTCTTAAACATGAAAATACTAATTTATACTTTGCAAGAATGAAGTGCTTTATATATTATGTATTTATATTCATTGCTTGCAATGTGGTTTATGTTTGTTAAAAGATGTTTAATAAAGCAATTTAATTACAAATTTTACTTCCTAATCTGTAGGAAAAATTATAACTTGAAGGCTTGTGGCAATGGTATTAATCGCTTGTCAAATTAGAAACTGCTTAGAAAACAGTAAACTTACATGGGTAAGTAGGAATAAGACAATCGTAATAATAATATGCAGTTTAAATTACACATAGGCAAGAACAAAAGAACAGACAAAGAATAAACACCTCACAATTGTATCATGAATGAGGGAGGGAGGGATGGTGGCGGTCGGAGGATGATGGGGTTTGAGTGGGTTGAGAGGTGGATACGAAGGGGCGGAAGGACCGGAAGGGACGGTGAGGGACGGAGAAGGACGTAGAGAAACGGAGAGAGACGGAGAGAGAGAGAGAGAACGTGTTGTGAATATTTCAGTTAGCTGCGGTTATCTGTAATGCAAGTATTTAATTACATCCGTTCTGATGAAATGAAAAGTGTTGAATTGGTGATGCAAGTTGGTTACCTGGGTTAAAGTTAGAGATGAAATTTTAATATGCGAGTCCGTGTGTATGCACTTTTTGATAGGAGCGAGAAGATAAGTTTGTTTTCGTGACTAGTCAGTTGATCTTGAGAGTCGAAGTTTAGATTTTGTGAGGAAAATTTGAGAGGGTTTTGACTGTAATTTGTCGCGGCTTTATTTAAAGCGCTTTGCTGTATGCGTATTTTTGATTATTTACGTCCGTAACAACCCGGTACTATAGTAGAGTATGAAGAACCTAGTGTATTATTGAAATAGTGGAGTGTACAGTTTTTCATTTTTTGACCCATAGTTATGTACCCTAATTTTCGATCTTGAGCGAATGTTGTGTAAATTTTATTTTATGACGCGAGAAGTAAATGATGTTTATTTTTTTAAAGAAATTTTTGAAGTGTTAATATTTAAACAGAGGTTTCCAGAGTATTTTTTGATCGATATAGTTTTATGTTTTTTTTTAACGTAAATTTTAAGATGAGAACAGTTGTTAATTGAAAGAATGTTTAACAATTCAATTTTAACAGAGAATTTTGTAGTCAATTTACAAATTGAGCCAAAAATTAAGGTGAGTGCTGCGATGACTTGAGCACTGGATGTGAAGAGTTTTTTAAGACTTATGCGGATGTTGAGATCTAGTTCATGACGTGATTAATTTAAAAATTGAAAGTCAGGTGACGTCTTTGTGAGATTTTATTACCGATTGTGGCTTTTTTGAGTTGTAACAGGTGCCCTCTGTGTAGATCGAGTAAGACCCTTGTCGGTAACATGCACTTTACCTTTACGGGCTGTTTAATTGATATGTCAAGTTTCTATTTGTGAATGCTTTTATCAATTTGAAATTAAAGTTTTTCACGACAACTCTTACACCATAATTTGATTAAATTTTGTTAAATTTGCTCTTTGATTATGATGTTTTTCACTATTAGTCTTCGACCGTTAGAGGATGTTCTGTTTGTCAACTTTAAGACGGTTTAATAATATTTAATTTTCTTAAGGGTCTGGTTATTATTTACTAAAGTTAGATACCATAGTTAGCGTATACGTTTATCAAACTGTTATATTACTAGCAGCCTTATGTCCGCGTTTACATTCTTAAACAATTGTTAAAGAATTCCCACTGTTGAGGGCGATAACTGTAATTGTTATCTAAGAGTGTAGATTTATGTAAGATATAAATATAAAAATACACCATCAAAAACCCCAAAAAAAAATGCAAAGTATTTTAATTATCTGTTATAATAGTGAGAGTTTACATTTTCATATTATACTATAGTATAAATTATAACGTGATAGTTACAAATAATTTTTATTACAACTCTTACCTTACCTATTATTTCACTATTTGACGGTACCTTATAGTACGTCAAAGAGCTAGCTATAAATTCTTTTTCGACTACGTTGTAAAAATAGCAGCTAAAACACTTAATCTTTTTTTTACGTGAAAAATAAATTTGACATCTTTTCCGTTATTGGATGGTACTTGAGTAATAAAATCTGAAAGATTACGTGAATGTTTGTTCGGTTACTTCGATTATTCTATATTAGGGTTATTTGTAGTGACGCATTAGCTGCTAATGATCGATAGTATAGAGTAAATAAGTTTTTACTCTGTCGGTAGTTATTTCTCATTTTTTCTAATGGATAAATGTTTGTACTCTATAGTTTGTTAATCAGTCTTTTTATTTCTAATGAATTTATGTCATATGTTAACAGCCGGTTATAATCTATATAGGAATGAATTTCATTTCTATAACACATCCAAATTTCCCCAATAAAACCTGTTTAACAATGCATAAATTACTTTTAATGGAACCCTTCAACTTTGTTGTGATTAAACGTCTATTACATTTTCGCATGTTTTATGGATATACATTTTTATAAAGATGTGATTTAATAAAATTCGTCCTTCTTCACAGCAGAGTTATTCGTGCACTTATTATTTCTTAATTGTACAATTAATATGTACTGAAAAGGAGCCATAAATTACATCATTAAGAAGTTAATAGGCTACTTAGTAACTCATTAAGATATTTATCTTTTTAGTATTATATGATTAAATGGTTTATTTTCTATTTATCTTTTATACAAATCTGAACGTTTCTAAAACATGTAGGTAGCGGACCGCAAAAATTTTATTATTGTAATAGACGTTTGTCAAATCGCCATTATTACCGCGATTGAAAAGATAATTAGTGGATTTTTAATATCTTGATAATACGCCGTGATTTGCTAATGTTTTCGGATTATTTTATTTTTGTATTTTATGTAAGAAATGTGGGAATGTATGTAACTGATATTTGGTTAACGGTTGAAAAACACATGTTGAGGTTTAACTAGCATGTAAAACTGTCACTAGTTCAATAATTAATTACGTCGGTACACACTTCAATCAAAGACGTATTTGTTTGGTATTAGGAAATTTGATATTAAATGTAGGGTTTGTTATGGCCGAATGCATATTTTTAAAATTAAGATTTCGTTCTGTTAGGAATGTGAAAAATGTTCCCACGAAATAATTTCTTGTTTCTTTTTTTATTATTACCTGCACTAACGAGAGTAAATATAGTTAGATTGAAATCGAAGGAAAGGCAGTTGCTGTTGAAATTTTGATCGAGCCGGATTGCTTTTATTGTTTTAATTAGAAACTCCTGTTGTAAACCGTTCGGTCTATAAAGATTTTGTCGTGTACCTTTTAGTAAAACTAAAAGGCTAATTCGTTCTTTTCTTTTTGTGTAGGTTTTAATGTAAGTGTTTCCAAAAATTAATCTATAATAAATCGCGCGGCGCCGAGTTTTAAACCGCGTATCCCAACTCGTCGTGTTGGTGGTAAAGTGTTTAACTAAAGGGAATATATTCAAGTGTAAGTAGGTAATAATTTTACAAGCCTATGTAACGTACTAAAAATAAAACATTGCCTTGCAAAGGTATTTTATTCGCACGCGGGCTCATTAAGAAATCTGCTAAAATAAAAAACAGTACAGAGCTCTCTCACTCTTGTATTTGGGTGAATTACCATTGTTGTTTATATTTATATTTGTGTAAAAGTAAGCCTGGCGAGGGGATACAAGATAGACCTTGATTAAAATTGTAATAGGCAATTGCTGTGTGTTTACATACTTCCGTTAAACACCTCGAATTTTATATTTATTGTTTTTATTGTTGTATAGATGAATAGGTTACTGGAGAAAGGAGCCCTGTGTTTTTGTAATGCACTCAAACTGATATATCGGTCATGATGTTACGATCTATTTACAACTTACCCTTGTAAGGCTTTGTTTTTAATGAGTTTTTTTCAGTTTGTTTGAGAAAAATTGTTTGCCTGCGAACGGATTTATTTTTATAACTAATTTGTTGTAATTTTACGTATGTATTTTGTGCTTTAGTAATCACTAAACAATTGTGTACGTGTAAATGCATTGTCTATTTTCTTTTGTCCTTGCCTTTACCTTATTATCACCTGTGCAATTTTACTGTTGTTCTATTTTATATGTACCGTAATTTGCCTTATTATTTTATTTGCTTATTTACTTAAAAACCGGCATGATTGGTTTTAGAAGGCCACATGTTTGGTATTACAATTTTTATTCTGATTTATTTATGACACAATTGTGATAGTGACTACATGGGTTTTTTAAATCGTGTTTATGTGTAGCTAAACTGCTTTTCATTTATTATTTTTTTCTTAATGTTATAGTTTTGTACGCACTTTAACCTGTGTTAACTGTGTTTTGTTATATATTTAACCCTCCCATTGTTTTTTTTTTGTTATTTTATTTATTAATATAGTGCAATTACTTATTTATGAATAAAGTGGGTTTTTTTGGTGGTTCTTTCCCACAATAGTACATTAACAGGTTGAACCATCATTGCGCAAAGCTTGTTAATATTAATTGAGTAGTTTCATTTTTTATCTGCCCCACATGATGCAACACTTAACCTCATCCAGCCAATCTAATTCAAATAGCACAACGTATCTACCACTAGACGGCCAATTCTTTTGATCAGATTTGAGATTTTCGAGTAATTAAATATCATACTTGTACATAAATTCTAATATTTTAATTATTGCCAGGAAAGTCAATGTAAGGCAAGCAATTAATTTGAGTAATAGTAACATTATTGGCAGTAAAGTCAAGATAATTCACTTAGGGATTGTTTTGTTCTTGAATTTGCATTATTGCAACAGCTCGGATGCGCCTCGATTAGAAAGATCGCGATTCGTAAAGAAAAACAATACTTTTCTTTAGTTATAATACAGGGTTCCCCATTTTAGACTATGCAATTTAAAAGTCGAATAAAAACTTTCTAATCAAAGTAAATTAACTTTTTAATGGACTAATATGTAGCTTATTCTTTGGGATTTATGACTAAAGTAAATAACAATTCAAGTTTTAAAGATCATGTCTTCCAAATGCCCTCCTTCGACTTCAATGCATTTTTGAATTCTAAGTTCAAAATTTATCATCACTCGGCGAAGCAAATCTCCATTTATTCCTGCAATTTCATTTCAAATCTGCTCCTTCAGCTCCGGAATTGTTGGGACGACTTGCAAAAACTTTTTGCTTTAGGTATCCCCAGAGAAAAAATGGGGGCCGTTAAATCGGAGATCTCGGGGCCAATTCAAATTTCCAAATCGGGAAATTATACGGCCGTCAAAAAATCTCGCAAAATTCTCATAGTGTTTCTGGCTGTGTGAGCCGTTGCTCCATCTTGCTGGAATAATATGGCGCCATTTAGTCCTCGTCTAATTAGTTCTGGGATAAGAAACGTTTGCAACATGTTTATGTAGCGTTCGGAATTAACTGTAACAGAACGGTTATTCTCATCCTCAAAAAATAAGGACCGATAATTCCAAATGATGCTACACCGCACCAAACAACGACTTTTGGACTGTGGAGGTTTTGGTAAACAGTTCGTGAGGATTTTCTTCTCCCAGTATCTAAAGTTTTGCTTGTTAACAACACCGTCCAAATGAAAATTTGCTTCGTCGCTCATTAGCAAATTATGAATTTCTCCACGATGCTGATGTAAAATTCTTCACAAAATGTCACCCTCGCTCCTTTGTCTAGATCACTGAGGTTATGCGCCATTTGATATTTATAGGGGTGAAATTTTATATCTTTATGCAGAATTCTGTGGATACTTCCTTAGATATTCCTAGGGCAAGTGATTGCCGATTAGCCGATCTCTTAGGACTTCTTGTAAAGGCAGCTCTCACTCGTTCAATATTTTCAGGCGTACGCACCGTTCTTCGACGTCCAGGTTTTTTAATGTTTTGCACAGAGCCATTTTCACGCCAATGACGAACCCACGCCGCAATTGTAAAGCGTGTTGGTGCATCGCCCCTATTATTGTTTCCAAACTGCCGTCGAAATGCACGCCGAACTTCTTCAAATGAACCAGTTCTAATGTAGACTTCCACAGAAAACACACGCTCTTGAATCGAATAATTCATAATGCAATGAAAATTGTTAAACTGTAGCAATTATATCGTTTGCGTATAACGCATATTTGACAGAAACACTTAAGTCGTTGTTTATAGACAGGCGCCTCCTTGAATTGTTATTTACTTTAGTCATAAATCCCAAAGAATAAGCTACATATTAGTCCATTAAAAAGTTAATTTACTTTGATTAGAAAGTTTTTATTCGACTTTTAAATTGTATAGTCTAATATGGGGAACCCAGTACAAATAACTATTAATTGTGTGTGATAATCGTGAAAGTTCATACCTAACTTTTTATGTTTTCTATATTAATTAAACTGCTTCAAAAACATTACACTAAATACTAATTAAAACTTAGGCTAAACACATAGTGAAGCAGAGAACAAGGCAGCGATGAAAGCGGAGAGTAAAGTGTCGAAATTAAATAAATGGATTTCTGTTAACCCGTGAATAGTGGAGCGTACTGCAGCGAGGTTATATTGCTGTTAAAGTAGAGCAAAACAACGCGTTCAAACAATTTTGATTTCTCTGCTATAATCGTTGCTCAAATAGTTGTTTAAAATGGATTTTTCTTCAAAAACCTTTATGGGATAAAAAAGATTCTCATAATCACAATCGTTTTATATTAGACAAATTATGGGCTAATGAAACAAAATCAACAAGTAAATATTTTTTATACACTTGTTATATCACTATACATTCACCATACTTATTAAATACAGCCACATCTATTACTTTATACTTTTTAGATATCTCGAGGTCATTCGCGTTTTTAAAGGGCTTTCAATGGGTGCTTTGGTTTAATCCTGCTAATTTCATGTTTAATAATTACAAGTTGCTAACTGACTGACTGATTTCAACATACCACACTTCGGTTTATACAAGAAAAATGTGCCGCTGACTATGAGTACCTACTTACCAGAACAAGTTTCAAATTTAGCCAATACAAGAACCATTTAACCTTGATCTACTTTTTGGCACAGACAAAAATCTGTCATTCTTCTTGTTTCCATGAACTGATTATATTTAAAAATTATTATTAATTTTATTAAATACATAAATAAAAAGTTTACCTCGAGTAGAGTTTGAACCTACGACCTGTACTTTGCTAGAGTACCGCGCTAACCATCTGCACCATCGATGTAAATTTTATCTTTATGTATGTAGAACTGATGTAAATTCTAAATATAATGAGATTACAATCAAATTACTTATATTAATGGAATGTGAGCCTGCAAGCATTCACACATACCAAAGTAACTTGACTAATATTAATTTGTTGTATAATATAGTGGTCGAACTGATATAAAATATAAAAAGTGTTTTAATGTATAATAATGAAATAAGAGTAAAATGTTCTTCAAAAACAAATCGTTAAGCTAACTGGAGATACTAACCATTCACCACAAGTAATGCCTTTGATTCAGTCGGTAGTTTAAAGTGGGGAGGTTCAATTCTTTTTGATTTGCTTAATTACCTCAATTTATGCTGTGTTATTTCCACTGAACATCAATATAAAAAAAATGCAATGTAACACTAATAAAATGATCTCGGACGCCAAGTTATTTTTTATAATGCTCGGAATAACTAAACCGAGGTGGTTAACAATAAAAATTTTATCGAAATGTAAAAAATAAAAATATACAAATATGTTTATTAACAGTTAATGATATGGTTAAATAAAATATATCTTAAAACTAGCCTTAAATTCTAAAAAATCATTACATAAATACCTGTTTGTAAAATCTTGTACACAATTTTTTTAATAACCTCTGGTATCTAAACGATTACGGAAATTTCAACTGAGGTGATGTCATTCTTGCCACAATATTGCGTAATATCTAGAAATAATGCTTTGCGTTGTAAGCCACACCCTTCAGTGGAATTTTCCTTATTATAACTTTTATCTTCTTGAAATTGAATAAACCAATATTTATTGCATTTTCTCGAACGTTCATATAATAAATGTAATCAAACTTTAAATTCTGTATTAAAAACACAACGCAATCATAAAATGAAAGCGTACGTAAACAGTAGAATTAATTGTGCAATCAAAAGCGGTGAAATCAAAAGTATAAAAGTAAAATAAAATAAAAGTGAACTAAAGTAAAAGTGTCTGAAAAGAGCAAATGTTTTAATTTTTAGTATTAGGAGTTAAAAGATTTCTTACCATCAAATTAATGGCACTTGTACAAAATTTAGGTGAAAAACCCAACAAAAGCTTTCTGCTTCTCACAACCTTTATCAGGAAGTGAAAAAAAATGGATCCTGTGAAATTAGACGAAGTAATCGTGCGCGAAAGGATTTGCGCAATCAATTAAGTCAACGATGACGTAATGCGCGAATAAAATGATCAGAAAAATAATTTGAAGTGGGAGTATAAACCTTCAAGAAATATATACCCTTAAGAAGATGTGCAAGTTTTGTTATGAACGAATAAGTTCAAAGGTAAATATGTAATTAAAAATTATTATTGTTAATTTTATTAAATACATAAATAAAATTCTATTTATTTTCTAAGAATTGTAATGATACCGATACATTTTGACCTAGAAGAGCCTGACTCAATTTAGCCAATACAAGAACCATTTAACCTTGACCTACTTTTTAGCATAGACAATAACCTGCCATTATTTATCCTTGACAATTTTATTTTTAGATTTCTCACCACCTGAGCGCGAGTGACCTTGAACTGAGCTTGAAATTTAAATTTCTCCCCAAAAGTGAGCAGGAACCGACACTACTATTGAAAAATATATAAATAGCATTTCGAGTTTTAAGCAAAACAGAATGTTGAATTCATATTTTATTTTAACATATAAACATCTTATATGTTTCCATAATAAAATTGGCATTATGAGTTGGCCTATTATTTCCACGCACTCCGTCAATATTTTCACAGTGGGAGATCAATTTTTTATCTTCTATGTTAATTCCTTCCATGTGAATTAGTATTTGTGTAAAATACATATATATTTAATAATCTTATCCGCTAAATCTGGAGATGTATCTATGGTTTCCAAAGAATAAGAAACTTGGCATTAATTATACCAAATATACATTCTATAACACGTGAAAGTCTCATATTAAAATATTCTTTCTAGACATCCAAATCCCTTCTATTAAAAGGTTTCTTTGGGTATTTGTTATGGATAGCCTTCATCTCCGAATGTAACGTACAACAATTGCAGTAGATGGCAGTTGGAGGAATATTTAGAGTAAACGTTTGGCTTCCATTAAATAAAACAGCGATGAAGACCAGACCGTATCACCTTCACTTTGCTTCCGCCAACATTAATTGTAATGAATTAATAATTTGCATCAGCAACAGCTTGCAGAACTATAGAAAAAAAGTTTTTATAACTGCAGTACATAGTTCCAGAGTTAGGGGGCATTTTATTAGAATATGTTTTCCAATTGCACATAGGAAGTTAGGAAAATTCCACTTTTCGTAAAATTCTTTGGTAATTTGCTTGAATATATTTTCAATGATGGACTGGACACAACAGAAATCACCCAAGATAAAGTAACTTCCGTCATAGCTGAGCTCAAAAACAAAAGAGTCCCCAGGAATAGACACAATTTCAAATGAAATGATAAAATACGGGGGTGACGAGCTGCCACGACAGATAATTTACCCTGTTCCAAAAACTATTCGAAGTGGGAACTGCACTAACTACTGTACTAATAAAGACCCAAAGGACTACAGGGGAATATGCTTTCTAAGCACTGTATCAAAAGTGATAACAAAAATTATAGCAGAAGAAATAACACGCACAGTGAGCATAAGAACAATAGGGGTTTCGCCCGAATAGGTCCACAGTGGACGCAATATTTATATTACGTCAATTAATAGATAAATCAATTGAATTCAATTAGCCACTATTTCTCTGCTTTATTGATCTGACTCAAGCGTTCGATAAAGTACATCTCGTTGACGTAATATGAACGCTGCAAGATAATAATGTAGATCGAAGAACCATAAAGGTAATGAAGGAGCTGAACAATAGCAATAAAACAAGAATTATAGCGAATAACACACTAACAGAAGAAGTACCCATATCAACAGGCATAAGACAGGGAGACAGCCTTAGTCCGATACTTTTCAATGTCGTTATGGACCATTAAAGCAGTAAAAGAAATGTGAGAAAGATACAAGGCCGGTAACCGTGGGTTCAAAATACTGTTCTACGCAGACGACGCAGTTATTGCCGCAGAAAGCAAAGACAGCTTACGGATGCTGCTCTAATTTAAAACATCGGCCGAACAACTTAATATGAAAATATCAATAGAAAAACAAAGTCTATAGTGATCTCCAAAGACCTAAAACGGTGTAAACTGGCTATAGACGACAAAAGAATATGAGCTTTACACACTTAGGAGTGGAGACATCCATCAGCAGAAACCTAAAATCAAGAGACTAGAATACAATACAACAAAGCTTCAGCAGCGTCTGGGTGTCTTCACGACATAATATGGTAGAATAAATATATGGCCATTGAAAATAAAGTACGTATATTACAAAACGTGTGTAAGACCAATATTGACAAATACAGCGCAAGCACGAGCCGAAACAGCAAAATCTAAACAGACAATAAGATCGACCGAAATGAGAACGTTAAGAACTATTGCTGGGCTTACTCTCCTAGATCGAGGGCAAATGAAACCATCAGGGAAAGATGCGATACCCAAGACATTGTTAGATGGGTGAAAACAAGATGACGCGACTGGTGAGATCACGTTGACAGAATGGGGGAGGGAGGGTGTCCCGTCAATTCATCGCGTGACATTTCATCGCCGACAATTCATCGTTGCGACAATTCCTCGCGCGACATTTTATCGCGCGAAATTTGATATTGATGTTTTATTGGGTAATAACCTAATATTTTCAAATTTCCAATTTTTGTTTCATGTATTAAAAATAGTTTATAGTTTTTATAATTACATTTTATATAAATAAATTTTCTAAATTGCCGTCATCTCATTATTTTCAATAAAAATACAAGATACAATATGAACACAATAATATAGAGTGATATTATTTTAAGAACAATGCAAACATTTTAAAATTATTGTTCAATATTTAATACGGCGTTTCGGAACTCTGCCACAAACTCCAGGTAACGATAATTTCTTGTTCGAAATCTGCCACTAGTACTAATTTTAGGGATTAACATTAAAGACGCACGATATTACATGATGAGAAGAAATAACAGATTTCAATAATTCAATTTAAGAAAAAATAATAAAAATATATCTCCTTAAATCAAACAAGATGAATAAACCAAAACATAAAGAAATCTAAGTAATAAAATATATTGTATCTTTTTTAAGTTTTCCAGTCTTATAGTCAATGTGAAATTTCGCGCGATGAATTGTCGGAGAAGAATTGTTGCGCGATGAATTGTCGCGCGATCAATTGACATGGATTCGGGAGGAATGGTTAGCAAAATTGGCGAAGACACAAAATCCTAAGACCAAACGACCAGTACGACGACCGCCCAAACGATGGAAGGATTGCTGGACATCAGTATCCCAAGACCAGTAAGAAATCACCCCCAAGTAGTATGAGGCAAATGGAATTAACAGGATATCATGCTATTACCCGAAGAAGAAGAAGAAGATATTTTCTGAGGGACCTTCCATGTGAACTGGTTGTAATATCTCAAATAGCTTCTACTGTTTCTCATATAATTAATGACACAGTTGTCGCACCATTCGAAAAGTGAAGATGAGACTTTTAAAGGTTGATCCCATGGCCAAATACCTAAACAATAAAATAAATGTCATTATTCAAATAATGTTCAATTTGTTTTAGGAAACGTAAGAGCAAAATGGAAAACTACGAGACACGTTCCGGAAAGAACCGAAAAAAATTCCCGTCAAATGATCTAGAGATGGAGAATCTCAATCTACTTGGAAGTCGTAATGGCTATATTTTGAGCCTTTTTTTGTTGTTCACTGCCCGGTCAAGTACGGGAAATTTGCCCGATGTTGAAGGTGACAATATCGTGGATGAAGATATCAACTTTCAGTTAGCTGAGTCAAATATGCGAGACTTGGGTTATTCCGTTAATGTTGATTTGCCATTGGTAAGCACTGAATTAAAAGCGAAAAGAAGTGAACTAACTTCGACATGTGCTCGTAAAGAATTCAAACAAAAACAGCAAGTACCGCCCTTATGGAAAAACCGCATAATAAGTACTACATTGAAGATCAAAGTATTTTTGAAAGTCTTCTACCACATAAACGCATACTCACCCCACAAAATGAAATGTTATTAAGAATGAAAATTCAAGAATTCGTTTATAACTTTGCTTACGGACATCAGCAGCCAAATCAAAATAGATGCAATGCGTATGAAATTAATCCGACACAATTTACACACTGTAGCGTCCCCACGTACCCTATCTTGAAAAGTGTAATTTGAACTTATTTGCAATAATGCAAATTTAACAACAAAACAATCACTAATTGATTTATCTTGATTTTACTGGCAATAATGTTACTATTACCCAAATTAATTCCTTACTTTACTTTGATTTTCCTGGCAATAATTAAAACATTAGAATTTATTTACAAGTCTGATATTTAATTACTCGCAAACCTCAAATCTGATCAAAGGAATTAGCTGTCTAGTGGTAGGTCCGTTGGCTATTTGACTGAGATAGGCTGGACGAGGTTAAATGTTGCATCATGTGGGGCGGGTAAACAATGAAACTACTCAAATTAAAATTAACAAGCTTTGCGCAATGGTGATTCAGTCCGTTAATACACTATTGTGGGAAAGAATCATCAATATACCCACTTTATTCATAAATAAGTAATTGCACAAGTACATTAATAAATCAAATAACACAAAAAAACAATGAAAGGGTTAAACATATAACAAAACACCATTAAATCAGGTTAAAGTGCGTACAAAATTATAGCATTAAGAGAAAAATGAATAAAAAGCAGTTTAGTTGCACATAAACACAATAAAGAACCCATGTAGTCACACTTACAAATAAATCAGAATAAAGATTGTAATACCAAACATGTGGCCCTCTAAAACCAATCATGCCGGTCGGTCTTTAAGTAAATAAGCAAATAAAACAATAAGGCAAACTACGATACATATAAAATAAAACAACAGTAAAATTCTAGAGGTGATGATAAGGTAAAGGCAAGGACAAAAGAAAATAGACAAGGAATTTACACGTATACAATTGTTTAGTGACTACTAAAGCACAAAATACATACGTACAGTTACAATAAATCACATATAAAGAGAAATTATTTCGCAGGCAAACAATTCTACTTAAACAATTGCCTATTTACAATTATAACCAAGCTTTATACTATACCCGTACGTCCATGCCCACCTCTACACAAATGTAAATATAAACAACAAACAACAATGCTAATTCACCCAAATACATGAGTGAGGGAGCCTTACATTATTTTAGAAGCTTTCCGCTTACTGAGCCCGCGTGCGGGTACCTTTGCAAGGCAATGATTGCTTTTTAATACGTTACGTAGGCTTGTAGAATTGTTTGTTGCGGGTTTTAATTACATTAAAAATATCTGCTTGCACTTGAATATATTCCGTTTAGTTAAACACTTTACCACCAACCCGACGGTTAGAACTCGGCGATTAATCATTGATTGAGTTTTGGAAAAATTTACATTAAAACATACACTAAAAGAAAAGAACGAATTAGCGTTTCTAATTTTCTCAAATGTGCACATTTATAGACGGAACGGTTTGCAATGGGAGATTCTAATTAAAACAAATCAAAATGATCCGGCTCAAGCAAACCTTCAAACGCAACTGCCTTCCCCTCTTACATTAGAGGTATCTTATCTAAGTAATTTTTCGGATCAAACTAATCAAAATGTGTAACAGGTCCTACTATTATTTATTTATATATATATATATATATATATATATATATATATATATATACAGGGTGTTTCTGAAATAGGGTTGCGAATTTCTACTGCATGTAGAACCCATTAAAATAAGACAAAATAAACATGTGCCCTAAAACGCACCCTTAAAAGGTTACAGGCCCTTGAAGGGGTTCGAATTAAACTGATTTTATCCAGTTATTTCAAAAACGATAAAAGATAAAGAGACGAAATAAAGAGAACATACATAACTTTTCACGCCGAGTAACATGAGCTAGGCCATTTTTCGTTATTCGAATCATATGCGTCCTTTTCAGGGGAATGAAAAGGGTATCAAGTCCCTAAAAAATTTTGTACGACCTTTTGCAATTTTTTGACAAATTCATAAATTTTGGACAGTTTTACGTAAAAATGTCGTCTTTGCGTAAGTCGATATCGGCAACGGTTTTTGTGTAAAATGAGTTTGAAAATTGTCATAAATGTTCTAGAAATTATTAGGCCGAAAATAAAGTTACCATAAGAAACAAAAAATAGCGTTGGCTGCGATACCCTGTCAGAATAAATAATTATTTATTGATAACTTGTCACCTAACTTTTGCAAAAGTTAATCAAAATTAATTTAGTGGCTGTTACAATTATTATTATTTTAAAATGCCAGACTATTCAAATGCGGAATTTACGGATATGCATTTTATGTATGGCCGTGCAAATCGTAATGCAACAGAAGCAAGGCGTTTGTATGCGGTGGCATACCCAAATAGAAGACTTCCATCTGGACAAGTATTTCAGAGGATCCATCAACGTTTAAGAGAAAGTGGTTCATTCCAGGCAAGGGTAAACGATCGTGGCAGAGCCAGATTTGTAAGAATCCCGGCGACTGAAGAAAGTGTATAAAACATCAATCGAAACCATTGAACAATTACGGGAGAAAATTGAAATCGCCTGCATGGAAATACGACAAACGCCAAGAATTTTTCAGAGGGTTTGCAAGTCTTTGAAACGTCGCGCTAGATTATGCATTGAAATGGACGGTGGTCATTTCGAACAGTTACTGTAATTTGTCCCTTTTATTAGTAATTAGTGTTAGTTACCTTGTTTCTTATTAAATTGTGTTATTAATTATTTCATTATTACAGTGCATTATGCTGATCACAATTAATCTTACTTATTTTATCTGAAATTATTAATTGCAATTTAACTGGATAGTTTTGTGAAGTAAAATAATCTTAGTTTATGTACTAAATGATTTTGATTATTTCTAAATGCAATTTGGCTAAATAATAGGAACGTTTCTGAATTGATTCCGAAGTGAATAACAGTAATTTTATCAAATAATGATAATTTTCAAACTCATTTTACACAAAAACCGTTGCCGATATCGACTTATGCAAAGACGACATTTTTTACATAAAACTGTCCAAAATTTATGAATTTGTTAAAAAAAATTGCAAAAAGGTCGTACAAAATTTTTTAGGGACTTGATACCCTTTCCATCCCCCTGAAAAGGACGCCTATGATTCGAATAACGAAAAATGGCCTAGCTCATGTTACTCGGCGTGAAAAGTTATGTATGTTCCCTTAATTTCATCTCTTTATCTTTTATCGTTTTTGAAATAATTGAATAAAATCAGTTTCATTCGAACCCTTTCAAGGGCCTGTAACTTTTTAAGGGTGCGTTTTAGGGCACTTATTTTAATGAGTTCTACATGCAGTAGAAATTCAGAACCCTATTTCAGAAACACCCTGTATATAATTTATGTTCATTTATTAATCATAGATTGAGTTTTGGAAAAATTTACATTAAAACATACACTAAAAGAAAAGAACGAATTAGCGTTTCCAATTTTCTTAAGTGTGCACGACAAAAACATTTATAGACGGAACGGTTTGCAATGGGAGATTCTAAGTAAAACAAATCAAAATGATCCGGCTCAATCAAACCTTCAAACACAACTGCCTTCCCCTCCTACATCAGAGGTATCTTATCTAAGTAATTTTTCGGATCAAACTAATCAAAATGTGTAACAGGTCCTACTATTATATATATATATATATATATATATATATATATATATATATATATATATATATATATATATAATTTATGTTCATTTATATATTATAAAAATAAGAATAATTATTCTTGTTTTTGTCTGTTTTTGGTTGTACATAAATTATTAAAATAAAAAATGTAGTTGGTTACCTTAGAGTCACTGTAAGACGTTCTGTGAGACTAATGGGGTTCCGATTGATGTTTGTTCAAATTTTAACCAATCTATATTGACTTTTTTCCAAAATATTATCAAACTTTGAAATATTTATGCGAACATAAGAATGAAACTTATCTGTATCTTCGCGGAGTTGCGTATACAAATCATGAAATTCATCATGTATATGTCTACTTTTATTTATTCTGTGAACATTGCACCTTCTAGTGCGTTTATTTTTATTTTTTAGTAAATACCAATTTTTTAAGGAAGAGTTCTGTTAGTAAACAATTTTGTGAACCTTCTTCTGTGTAGTGACTCTTTTATAAGCTCTCTGGTTTACTATGGGCCCTTAGAAGCGCGTGCTCGTCACATTTGCAGGCCGATATAAAAACTTTATGCTACTTGACAACGGGTTCTACCTGTTCTATAATTTATTACTGTAAAAATGCAAAATCCGTGATATAACTCTAATTTCAGAATTCTGAAAGCTGCAATAAATATGTTGTAAAGTCAACGCCCGAATTAGCTTTATATTAAATACTCTAACTTAATATTTTTTAGAGCTTATATATACAATACTTGTGTAACCAGATTCCAACAAATAATGAATTTGTCCTGAGTTAAGTGGTTAATGGCATAAATGTTTTTACAGCTAACCGTATATGGAAGTTTGCATTTGAATAACGTTTTGCGTTTTAACTGTGGAAAAGGAAACAAAATTTTACAACGCTGGTACTTAGTCAGCGGTATAAATTACAGTAAATAACTGGGGGCGACAGATATATCTCCACAGGATGTAATTTCTAGAAATTGTTGTATGTAATCCGTTTATACTTTTAGAATAAACACAAACGAGAATTTGTGTTTTAATACTTTGTAAGTGATTGTATAAATAAATACACATAAAGATACAATAAATTGAACGAAAATTTGCAAAACCAGAATAATAACTGACTATAATACATCAGTAGATCTGTTTAAACGTACGTAAGAGAAAGATTTTCTTTAACAGGAAAATCTGTTAATTGCATTTTGAAATGTGAGGAAATTTTATTGATTACATTGAAAACATTACCGTAGTTTTTTCAATGAATGTTGATTAAACCAAACTATACAAAAATCGAAACCGCTTGTATTATCTTTTAAAATTCAGTGTTACTCTTTGTTAAAAAAGTAATCCGTAACATGCTGATGTCTTGCAAGTTAAAAAACAAGACGTGGCAACACTGTTCTTTTCTTAATATAACGAAGCTTACATTTTCTTAGGTTAGTTAATGCTAATTAAAATGGTGTGTAACCTAAGTTTTTTTCTTTTGAGTAATAATAAATACATTCTGTTACATTTGTGATTGTGATGCTCTTTATTTCTTAAAACGTGGGAAACGATATAATTTCAACAGGTTATGGGCCCAGTGGTCGTGTAAAAAAAAATAAAGGAAAATAAAACGGTATTTTAATACCATAAAATAACATCTAAAAATTTACTATAACAATAAGTGTGAATACTAAAAGAATAATGATGTCGACGTAGGCTATCGAAGAATTAGGCCAAATAACAAAGCTGTCTAATAAGGAAAATTTTAGATTGTGGAAATTTCAGGTAGATATCACTTTAAAAGCCTACGGATTACTTGAAATTGCCAAAAATGGAATTCCAGAAGGTACCGAAAACATGGAGAAGAATGTTCAAAATGATGCTAAAGCTCAGAGAATAATTTCTCCCACGATGTCTTACACATGTAATGGATTGTACGACAAGTAAAGATATGTACTCAAAACTAACAACCCTGTTTGAAGGAGACTCAGAACAACTGATGCAAGAATTTTTTAGTTATGCCTATAAGAAAAATGAAATGATATCTGTATTTATCAGTGACATCCAGAATTTAGTTCATAAACCTAAAAGCCTAAAGTATGAAATCGGAGATGAAATGATAATCTCAAAAATATTAACATCATTGCCTGATAAGTACAGATATTTTGTAAGCGCTTGGGAATCCACAAGCAAGACAGACAAACAATTAACTAACATTTTCTCGAGATTACTTATTGAGGAAAGCAGGATGAAAGATTCGAATGAAGAAAAAGAAGTAGCATTTGTATCAAATAAAAAACGTTATAACTGTAATAAGACAGTGCATTTAAAATTTCAATGCAGAGTAAAAAGCAAAGATAGTCAGGCGACAGTTAGCGGCAGTACAAAATTTTGTAGTATATGTAAAAAGAATAACCACATTGAAAAAAACTGTTTCTTTAAAAATAAAAATAAAAATCAAGGTAGAAATCAATCTGACAATCGAAATACTATTAATTTTAGTAATAATAATCAAGATAGGAAAAGAGATGTCGCCTTTATTGCAAATATTGAAAAAACAGAACACAAACCTCCAATCAAAACAGAATGGGTTGTAGATTCTGGATGCACGTCGCATTTAACAAATAGTATCGATATCTATGATAGTTTTGAACCGCTGGAAGATGGGAAATTCATAAAATCTGCAAAAAAGGATAGCAGTATGAGTGTAAAAGGAATAGGAAGCATACAGTTTAATGAATGCTGTCTCAATAATGTAAAATATGTACCAGACTTAACAAAAAATTTGCTCTCCGTAAAAACTATTACCGAAAAATATGTGGAATTTCTAAAGGGAAACGAAGAAGTTCTAGAAGGTATCGAAAATAATGGGCTATATACAGTTGAGTTAACAGTAGGAGTAGAAAAAGCGTTGTTTTAAATAACAGATAATCCCGAAGAAAAAGTTTGGCATAGAAGGTTAGGGCATTTAGGCTTAGAAAATATGAAAAAGCTACAAGAAATGTCCACAGGAATTCACTTAACTAAAAATGACTTAATACACCTAAAAGAATTTTGTGAAATTTGCGTTGAGTCGAAGCAGGTCAGAAAAGCATTTAACACGGTTCGAACCAAAGCAGCCAGACCTTTTAGAGGTAATCTCTTCTGACGTGTGCGGCCCCATAGATATAGAAACCTGGGAAGGAAGACGATACTTCTTAACATTTTTTGATGACTATTCGCACTTTTGTATAATATTTCTAATTGAACACAAAAGTGAGGTACCAGAATTAATAATGGAATATATTAACATGGTTGAAGCTAAATTTAATTTGAAAGTTCATAAGTTCAGAACAGATAATAGTGGAGAATATGTTAGTCGTCAGCTGCAAGATTTTATGAAGAAACGTGGGACCATTCTTGATTATACATGAAATGATGATGTAATCATTTGTAAATTTTTTCCTACTTGCTGTGAGCAACAATAATTGATTTTTAATGAACGCCAGAATTCCCTTCATTTTATCTTCATTACTATTTTCGAGAATTCTGTCAATTTCACTACGTATTTTCATAATTTTGAAATTATTATCACTGCTGCTCTCACAACTAATGGAATACCTCGAAAGTAGATTTTCTAGTTGTGACCAGCGTGGTAACTTACAGTTAAATGGTAAAATTCATTTTAAATCGTGAGGTGACAACTGGCCATTCTTACTATATACAGACACAGTTAAATCTTTTGTAATATTAATGTTTGAAACAACTTGTACACACTCATTACTGCACTGATTGTAAATGTTTAACAAGTAAAAACAAACTCTTTCTTCAACAACTTTTATTTGCCACTTATTCAATATAACCTTCCCACTAATATTTTGTATAAGCTGCTTGAAATCAACGATAAGGTCTTCATTTTCAAATTCCTCTATCGCTTTTTCCTCACGAAGACTTATTTCAACTCTTCTAGTTTCAGGATCTTTTCCATTATTGGTTTTGGTTTGGACAAATATGATGGTTGATTTTCAAAAATGCTTGGAATCGCATTCTCCTTCAATTTTGGATATGTCAAATTTCTTTGATGAACAGTACCATTTTTATCAACAAATGTCTCATTTTCGATAATGTCAGTGGAATCAAAATGTTTTTTACACACCACAGAATTCGAAGTCACCGTAAAATTTTCCCGGTTAATACATCTAATCCATTCATTACGAAGGTGATCACTTTTGGAAAAAGAGAATATACTTTGGGCCTTTTCGAACTTTAAGGTACTTTGTAATTTGATTTGCAGTTGGGTACGTTGCAGTATCTCGGCATCAAGAAATGTCTTAAAATATATTATTACTCCTTGTAACAATGTATTTTTTGTCAGAAGAATAACATTGAACAAAACTCTCAGTAACCACACATTACTTATTACAGCATATGTATCTTTTGTAATCGAATAATTCATCACCAATAATCACTATTATTTTATCAAAGATTTAAGAGGTTTAAGAACAAAATTAAAGTAACCCATAAAAAATTTAATTTTTTAAGAAGTAACCTTTCAACATAAAGTACAGCACACAACACAAGTCACGTAGTATCAGACCACTTTACAATTTCGAGGTCGGACTGCCTGCAACGTTACCAATTCTACCACTTCACGGCTTGTTAGCTTTAGGTGGCTGTGCTTTTACACTACAGTTGCACTGGTAAAACCAAACTTCGTCAATTAAAGTGTAAAAAAATTTTCATTTCGCTATAACTTTAAAACAAGCAAAAATATTATCTTGCGGTTTTTACGTTCTTCTTGCAAATTTAATCTACTTTTCGAATACGATGTCAAAAATATACCGTGTTATTGAAATTTTTGGAGTAAAATAAAAAAATTGATAGTGGAACAAATCGCGCCCTCTAGCACTTTTATTAGGAACTATTGTGCAATAATCGGAACTGTAATTTAAAATAGCTCCATTTTTCTTCCAAACAAGCTTTATTTTACTAAAATTGAATAAGTGGTTTAGAATTTACAGCAATTTTAATGATTACACTTTCAATAGCTTCCCCCACTCTTATTATGATCAGTACGCCAATGAACCTTAAACCAAAATTGAAGGCAAAGCTATATCTTATATAGGAGTTTTGGGAGAAATTTAGAATTTTAATATTTAATTTTTAATTGCGCTCCCTAGCGGTAAAATACGGAAGTTTAAAATAATTTCCAGCATTTTCTGATGGCCACATTCATATCAAAAGTTTTTTCGCATTATTGTCAGATTGACACGTCGTGAGATACAACCGCTTTCCTCGCTGATTTACCCACCCGGTACATATAGGGTGTCTCTGTATTACACCGACAACGCTTAACTGTAGAGTCAGTGGTAAATTAAAGACGATTTAGCGAAAAGAAGTTTAGTCAAAAATTTTTACTTTTAGAGATATAAGCGATTAAAGTTACCATAAAATAATGTTTTTTTGCTAACCATTTTGCAACGACGTAATGATACTTAATAAAATTTGGTACAGTTTCTTACTCGGTTAAGCTGCTCCTTTATCAAAATATGGCCGACTTTAGGTCATGCCCTCTTAGATTTTTACGACTGTGACGTCATAGTATCATTCAGAACTTTTCCTATCGACACAATCATAACAACTGAGAGCTATCATTTAATAGAACATTAATTTTTCAAGAGAAAATCCCCCTTGCAAATTTTCGCTAAAGTTGGCCATTTTTGAGAAAAAAACTGTTTTGTGGAACCCTGCAAATCGGTACATCGGAATGGCTATTAGAGCAATGTTTCGTTATTTAGGCAGAATTCCCATTTTTAATTAAAAAAATTGTTAAATTTTGGTAGATTTGTCGCTGAGAATAATCATTTTAAAATTTTGTTGTTGAATAATACTTTCATCACTGTAGCAATGTAGAAGAACGTATTTCATGTCAAACAAAAGATCTAGTTTTATTATGAACGAATATTCTTTTAACGAACTCACCGATATGCATTTAATATTAGGAGAGTGTAGAATGAATTGTCGAGCAGCAGCACGAATGTACAGAGAAAGATTTCCAAACAGACGTATTCCCCATCATTCCACCTTTGCTGCAGTAGATAGACGGCTAAGGGAATTTGGGACATTGAAGAAATCCACTGCAGATGTAGGTTGCCCTCGGCAAGTTCACGTTGAAACGGAAGAAACAATCCTAAACGCTGTTGAAGAAAATCCAAGAGAAAGCTTGAGAAGACTGGCAAGACTATTTGACACACCAAAGGATACTGTTTAGCGAACATTGAAAGAACAACTTCTGCGGTCTTATGGTGTGCAAGATGGGGAGGGGAACCTGCGTTACGCGTAGAATTTTGCGATAATAGGTTTTTTGATAATATTTTGTTTACAGATGAATCGCGCTTTACATGAAATGGAATTTTCAACTTTCATAATCTTCACGAATAGAGTGATGAAAATCCTAGAATAATTCGACCAAATTCCTTTCAACGCCAGTTTACTACTAATGTATGGGCTGGAATCGTTGGAGATTTTGTAGTAGGCTCTGTTGTTCTGCCACAAAGATTAAATGGTCAGTCTTATTTAGAATTTATCCGAGACGGAGTTCCAGCATTACTTGAGAATGTACCGTTAGAGTTACGCTGCCATCTAATTTTTATGCATGATGGAGCAGCGCCACATTTTTTCCTCCCTGTGCGAGAATACTTAAATGCTACATATCGTGATAGGTGGATCGGTAGAGAAGCTGATGCACCAATAAAGTGGCCACTAGGGAAAGTTCTGAATGATACTACGACGTCACAGTCGTAAAAATCTAGGAGGCCATGACCTAAAGTCGGCCATACTGCTAAAAGCAGTAGCTTAACCGAGTAAGAAACTGTACCAAATTTTATTAAGTTTCAGTACGTCGGTGCAAAACGGTTAGCAAAAAACCATTATTTTATGGTAACTTTGATCGCTTATATCTCTTAAAGTAAAAATTTTTGACTAAACTTGTTTTCTCTAAATCGTCTTTATTTTGTTGCCTGAATCTACAATTAAGCGTTGTCGGTGTAATACACAGACACCCTGTATAGTGGGTTTTTATACACGTCAAACACTTGGGAGCGCATACCTTACGCTTCTTCAGGGAGCTAGAACCCTTTGAAGATGACTTTTAAAAACTGATTTTCGGTTTATAGCTTGGAACGTCTCGAGCTATCGCAACCAATTTTTTAACCAGGAGCATACGTACCAGGGGGTTAATTAGGTGAATTTGGCGATATTTTTCTAACACTTTGATTTATGCTATTTTGACACCAGATTATGATACGCCCACACCTATTACATAAAAAAGGTACTCTTGGTAAGAGTCGCTAAATATTACCGTTTCTTCAGAAATGGTTAAAAAACAAATTAAGACAGGATAAACATTGAGTTCAAGTCTAAGTCAAAATGGACCAATTATTATGAAATACACCGCTTACGTAAAAATAAGAAAAAATTTTCTATAATAATGATTCATCATTAACCGAAAAGCACCTGTCTTTACTATCGCTTATTGAAGTTATTACTAACTAAGTAATAAATATGGGTGAATCATAATCTGATCTCAAGATAGCAAAAAAAAAGTGTTAAAAAAATTTATCCAGTTACGCACGCTCCTAGCTAAAGTTAACTTTACTCGATGGTCTCAAATAATTGGCCTTACTGACAGAAATTCATATCCCAAATTTGACTGCGATAGCTGGAGTCGTTGCGGTACTATTAACCGAAAACCATTTTAGCCATTTTTGGTATTACAGAAACTCATACCTTAACAGATAAAACATACGAGATACATATAACTGTAGGAACAACCTAAACTCTAAAGCAATTAAACCTGTACATTACAAACAAAGCCTTCAACAACTGCATCATCATTGTGTTTCTAAGTTTTAACCTATTTTACACATTATCTCTATTATGTTGTTTATTTTTATAAAAACAGTGGACAATTCTGATCTACGTCCTGATATCAAAATGTTGAAATTTGACATAAACAAGTAAATTCTGGAATACCTTCTAGGGACAGTTTGCTACATCTTGTGGATTTCCTTTTCTTAATAAGGACATAATGTTTCCAGATTTTAAAATAGTGTAAAATTTTCCCATACACTTTTTTCAAATTTATGGCCTAACTCTGTATCACTAAGGAAAACTTCGTCTTGGTGCATTGAAATAAATCAAACATAGTCGATTTTATTTTTGTTATCGTTTTACTTATTTTAACCTGCGAACGATATTAAAAATAATTGTTTATGGTGCTTACATTTTAAATTATCTTATTGGTAATTATTGTTTGCCTGTGAAACACCCATGCCCTTCATTCTAGTTCTCGAATATATCAAATGATCGAGCTATCTACGTTCGTATATACCATGTAATTCTGTAATTTTGAAATAAAACGAAGGATTATATTCACGTTCCCTTTTACGTTTGTATGTAAATTTTGCTCTTTCAATTATTTTCATTATTTGAAGACCAACTCGACGAAACTAATCTTGTAGGTCTACATAATGAGCAACAGCCTGTATGAATTAATTATTCGTTGCGAAAGCGAAACAAATATAGATTGATTTCAAATCATTTCGTATTCTTTGTAATTTAAGGAAAACACACCAATTCTGTAATACTTCAGGTTATTGATTGGACCATTAAATTGTTAATGCGCTTACTACACGCAAGTGTAATCATATTGCTACTGGTACTGTGGTTTAAGTAATCTTCACATTCATTAAACTAGATATTGGTTTGTAATTAATGAAAATACTCAACTACTTTAATAATGTCTATATGTATGTATGTACATACATGGTGCGGCATTAGTGCGTCGAAGTACGATATATCCGTTATTAAAGGAGATGCCAAAAAAATTTATTTACAAAAATTATGGGCAACTTCAAACTTCACATTATAAAATTATTTTCGTATTTACAGGGTGTTACATATTACCAGGGTGAACTAAACATACTTCTTTTTAATGGAACACCCTATATATTACTTCAAATTTAGATTAAGTCCATCTTCCCCATACTTCCAATATATGGATTTATTACGTTATACAGGGTATTTCTCATTTCAACGTCCTGCATACCCTACACAGAACAACCTAACAATAATTTTTTCCAGGTACAACTTTTTGACATTAGTACAGTGTTACGAGAAAGTGCTATTTCTTTATTATTGCACCAATTGAATATAGAGCGAGCTAAAACTCGAACACATGATTTTGTCAATTTTTTCAAATGAATCACCCTGTATTTTATTTTAAAAAGTGAAATACACTTTCTTTATGTTCTTTCATTTTTATTAAGCACTCCCTATAGCTAAAATCGTTAATTTCTGAGATATTTAGAGGTATAATATAACTAGATCGAGTTAAAACTGATGAAAATTGTACGAGTGCCTACAGGTTTTCGATTATTAATCATAACACGTGTTATATTTGGTAAGAGAATATAATGAACGTTAATAGAAAATATATTTTTAAAGTTTACAATTTTAAACGATCTGTCACTTTGATAGTAAATATTACAGTTGCAAGATAATACAATTATTTATCTCTTTGAAACTTTTTGTCACTTTGACAGTGAACTATTTTATTCATTAAAATATATATAATCATTATATATATATATATATATATATATATATATATATATATATAGGGTGAGGCATCTAAGCTCCGTCGGTTTGTATACGAAAAATGGTAAAATATTTTTGAAATCTTTTTTTTTATTATCGTGCAGGTACATTAGGAGCACGTTTTAAAATTATTTTCGAATATGCAGTGTGGTCCATAAAAATTTTACGCATCAAAGTTATGAAAATTTAAATGGAACACCCTATATATGATGGCATATTTCGATTCTGTGGACTAAATAAAAGTCACTTACTGTTATAGTCTCTATGCCTAACTCCATCTGTTGTCGAGATATTTCATTATTTGTGAGAATGTAGATCGAAGTTCAAAAGAACTTTCTGTTTTACGTACTCGAGGAATTTTTTTCAAATGTTTTTAATTGTTTACTGAAAGCATCAAACTTTAAAATCCACCGAAGTTATTATCACAAATTTATACTGGGTGTATAAAAACTCAGTTACTATTTTGACCAACATTAAAGCCAATTAACTTCCTTATTTTAAATGGAACACCCCGTATTTATCACCATATTTTTATTCTAATTTTAATTCCCTACAAAACTGTATTAGGGTTTCCTATACCTATTTCTTCAGACTTATAATAAATAAAACAAAGACAGTACAATCAGTTCACGTGCTAAGTGAAATAGAATACGCAACAAACTAAAAGCGCTGATGCCATACATGTGTCTTTTGAGTAGGCTAGTATCAATGACACATTTAATTGCTACTGTCAACGAGAATTGAAAATCAGTGTTTTTGCAAGTCCGACACAATACTCATGTATTCCACCGAAGAAAAAATACAGATTATTAAGTGGTACTATTCACGAAGCACTGCACAAGAAATAATGGGCAGGTTTACTTTTTCCTTTGAAAACAGACCAATTCCATCAGAAAGTACGATTATGTGTACTGTTTGTAAATTTCAAAGATGTGGGTGTTTAAATAATTGTAGAAAATGCAAGTAGCATTGATGGTAATGATGGCGAGCGTCCTGGTCGTAACTTAAGCGAAGAGAATTTACATCAGTTCTACGTACATAAAGACAAACTTTACATCGATTGGGGCTTGAATCTCGATGGCGCAGTTGATTAGCACAGTACTCTAGCAAAGTACAGGTCGTAGGTTCAAATCCTACTCGAGGTAAACTTTTTATTTATGTATTTAATAAAATTAATAATAATTTTTAATTACATTAGTTTTCCTTACCGGACACAATACCCCCAAAAAGTTAATGTGTAGGCAGGAATTTTAGGCAATTCCATAATTTTTTTATCAACGGAATCTTTAATACGGGCAAATATTTAGAACTGTTGAGAAACCAGATAGTTCCAGCTGTCCAACGCCTCAATATAAATTTTGATGACATTTAGTATCAAGAAGATGGCTGTCCTGCTCATACTGCAATAAGACTTCGAACAGTTTTTGGAAACTACGTTCCCTAACCGTATTATTAGTGGAAAAGGTACTATTAAATATCCTCCTCACTCACCTGATATCGCGTCGAACGACTTTTTTGTTTGGGGACACAGGCATGAATGTGCTAACAATTTGGACGAACTTCGTGTCAAAATTACACTCTTTAAAGAGCATCACCCAAGAAATGTTAGAAAACACCCGAACTGAATGTTATCATAGATTGGGTTACTGCCATACGCAAGGTGGAGGCCTTTTCGAAAATGTTATAAAGTAGAGTTGTGAAACAAGTGTATTCTGTTCATTTTTAAAAATAGTTGGTTTTTCAATAAGAATTATCATGCTAAAGTTAAACCTTAAACTTAAGTTATACTATCAATGTAAATGTAAATTTTCTTGTTTATAGCTCTCGTAAGATTCTTCTTGGTTCTTCTTACGAGTAGTAAGCGAACCATGTCATAAATTCTCAGTTACAGTAAATTTCCATGTTTGAGGTATTATCATTTAATGTTTAAGTAAATACTTTACCTAACAGTTTCAAAGACGCGACTTTTCAACATCGTCTTAATTGCTTTGGTGTCGTTAGAAATGTTGAAGCTAGATTGAAGGAGACTTAATCGACAACGCATAAATGGACAGATAACATTTAATCACAAGAAAAATTAAATATAACACATAACAATAATTAAAAAAAATGTAATGAATGTTCGAAAAGCCCTCCTTCGTTCTCCAAACATAAATAGCATCTTCTAACTGTAGCATCCAAAGCATTCTTTAACATTGTAGGTGTCACGGTTTGGAATACGTTAAGTACCAACCTTCGGAGTTCTTCTTCTGTTCCAAAGATATGTTTATAAACATAATTTTTTATGTAACCCCAAAGAAAAAAATCCAGTGGGGTTATTCGGGAGAACGGGCTGCTAGGGTGTTTCAGAATGGGTGCTTAAAACTCTTTTGGGTGATCCTTAACCATGCGTTAATTATATCCAAGCGCACCACCCTGCTGAAACCAACAATCGCGTACTTCGGCTAAGGGTAAATTATCTAGAGCGTTAAATTTTGATTACAAAAAAAGGTCCTTTTATCCTTCTTCCTAAAATCCTAGCCCACATATTGAAAGCAAAACGATGTTAATGTTGTGATTCTTTGCATAATTTTGAATTTTCCCGAGACCAATGATGAACGTTTTTTCTATTAAATATCCTATTATTGGAAACCGTAGCTTCATCAGACCATAATAATATGTGGACAGGAAATTATTGTTCTGATAACCTTTTCTTGTATATCACTCCGTCTTTCTGCGTCACATAAAGTGTGCTGTTGATTTGGATATGCCCACATTATTCTGATTTTGCCGAGTTGATATTTCGGGATTTTTTCAGTAAGGGATAACATTGAATAAATCCCTTTTTTTAGAATTGCTCCTTTAAAAGCTCACCAACCAAATAGTGCTATCTTGTAGTACAATTAGAATTTATTACACAGTTTGCAAGGCCATCTTATGTGTAATTGTAAAAGCTAAACAAGCTAGTAGCACTACCTTGCGTTATGATCAGAAATTAACAGGTAGTGAAATAAGTGAAATGCAAGATCCAATATAGCACCAAAACATCCCAGCAAACAAGAAAGCGTGCAAAAATTTGGTAGCAAATAAGAACGTACAAACAAAGAAACTAGCAAAGATGCAATTCGTAAATCCACTGACATGAGTACACGCAAATTAGCACTCAAGCATGCGCGCCCGAACACAAAACATTTAAGCCCGCTAACACGCAAACCCCAAAAAACAAAGAAACTAGCCTAAATAACCCAACGATACACAAAAGGAGTAACAAATTACACCAAAAAACTAAAACATGCAAAAACTAGTACTCACTAAACACATACACGAACGAAGAAACTACCAATGAAGTAAACGCTCGAACACAAAACATGTAGGATAGCAAGTATACAAACACACTAACAAAGAAACAAGTTAGTCAACGTCCAAGCATGCAACCCCCAAAACAAACAAACTAGCCAACAAACACACTTATGCACTCAAACGTGCATGAAACAACCAAGAAAACATATCGATGAAACTAACACATGCAGAAAAACTGGTAGCGAACAAATACATACGCAAACAAGTAAACAGTCAAATACACAATCAACCATAGAAACTAAGTAAGCAAAACAAACCACCAATCAAGCTTCATATATATGAAAAATCTGGAACACTGGAACTGTGGCAGGATCTGTAACAAACAAAATACAAAAATAAAATAATTTAAAAAAAAATTTAAAACACCGAACGCGTTTCGATAGCTACGCTATCATCATCAGCGGTCGACCGCTGATCATGACTCTGTGATGTTACTAGACTTGAAGTGTACTAGTGTAAACCGGATTCTCAAATTCGAATTCGTCTTGTGTTTAGGAAAATTACTTTGTCAATTTAGATAATTTGAATCAATGGTAACTTGATTTTTTCAAACGAAACGGCCATTTTTTCATTTTTGCATAAATTAGTCGGTATCCATCTTCGGTACATTTCTGTTAATTTCATAATTTGTGATTAATTTGCTGTGTTTCTATTTTTATTTTGTATTATCTAGTAACCCGTGGAAAATAAACAAAAAACTATTCACATTATAAAACATTATTTATTAAGTAGAAAAACACATAAAAAAAACAAAATTACTAGCTAAAAGAAAAATAAAAATTATTTTAATAAATGTTCAAAATGTCTACCACGTTGTTCAAAGCAAATTTTAATTCTGCGACGAAAAGAAGTTTTAACCCTATTTAACATTACTGGGTTAATAGTTACAAAAACGTTTCGGATTCTATTTTTCATATCTTCCACAGTGGTTGGTAGTTCAGCATACACTTTTTCCTTGCTGTATCCCGACAAACAGAAATCAAGCGGGGAAATATCTGGAGATCTCGCTGACCATCGTGTTGGTCCATTCCTTCCTATCCGCTTTACAACAAATGCATTATTAAGCCATCCACTTACTACACGGACACGGTGTGAAAATGCATGTCTTTAATTTGAGTGAGCGGAACATCTTCAAGGAGTCGGAATAATTTATTATTCAAGAAATTCAAGTACTCATTCGAATTTAGAATACCGTCGAAGAAAAAGGGACCAACAACTGTAGTACCGAATATGCCTGCCCAAACATTTATCGACCATTTCTCTTGGCTATGAACTCGCAAATTTTCATTTAACTTTTGTTCTACCCAATTGCAAAGATTAATCCTGTTTTGAAAATCGGTCTCCTTGAGCTCTTGATGTAGTTGGATGTGCTAAGGGTGAAACGTTTTTTTTTTAATTCTTCTTCTTTTTATTTTATTTCCTAATTTAGCTGGTAATTTTGTTTTGTGTTTATGTGCTTAATAAATAATGTCTTATAATGTGAATAGTTTTTTGTTTATTTTCCACCGGTTACTAGATAATACAAAATAAAAATAAAAAATACAGCAAATTAATCAGAAATTGTGAAATTAAAAGAAATCTATCGAAGTTAGATACCGACTAATTTATATCGTTAGAAAGACAAGAATGAAAAAATGGCCGTTCTATTTGAAAAAATCAAGTTACCATTGATTGAAATTTTCTAAATTGATAAAGTAGTTTCTCTAAACACAAGAAGAATTCGAATTTGACCATTCGGTTTACGCCAGTACATTTCATGTCTAGTAACATCGCAGAGTCATGGCTTTCTAAGTTTTATAATCACAGCGATATTTAGTTTTTTTTAGACATCTACTTTTTGTAAAATGACAAATTGCAGCTAAACGATTCGTTTTAGGTACTATTTAAAAAAAAGTAACTTTGATATAAATCGCCCTGTATAAACTTTGCGATTCAAGTGAAAATATTTTAGGTTTGTAGCGTTAAGGATACCCCACCACATCCATCAACAAACTTTAGAAATATTCCTTAATAAACCCACAATCTTCCACCCACGCACTATTGGCCTACCCTATATATGTATATATGTATGTATATATGTATATATATATATATATATATATATATATATATATATATATATATATATATATATAATACACCATTTAAAAACTTGAAAGATAAGTATTTTAATTATGTCATATGGTCCTATTTATCTTTTAATTTATTCCATCAGAGGTCTAAAAAATACATCCAACGTAACCTCGATTACAATAAAGTTTTAATACAAATTAGTTTACGTAAATTTTAATATTAAAGTAGTATTGAAACTTGCATAGAGCAATTGTATAATTTAATGTACAATATTTTTTATGATTACTGCACGTATATAAATGTTAAAATCTTAAATGCTTGACTTTTGTAACATTTGTAAATTGGAGTAGGGCGAGGTAGTAAGTAAGCAGTTGGTATGTGCAATGGGTGTACGTTTCGGGGGATTCAATTTCGGGCTGTCGAACAGTTATTATAATTATTATTTATTTATATTAATCTTATGCTTAATACAGTACATTTAGAAATAAAGTGACTTTAAGAAGAACTCCCTTCCTTTTTTACTATTAAAGATTTCTTGCACGTTAAACTTTAGTTAATTTACATTGATAAATATACAATTTTAGTACTTTGTATCGTTTGCGATTACTTATGCATTTTGATAATTTGCATTTGTTCAATTTAAGGTGAATATAGGAAAGAAATAGGACTATACCTTTGTACACTTTATATAAATCGTCTTTTTAGCATATATACTCTTTGCTAACGCAGCATGGACACAAGCATAAGAAAGTCATGTGCTAGCCACATCACATTCGTTTTATTTTTCAGGTCGTTTAGTGTATTTATCGAAACTCATTTCATTATACAAATTAGGCGCTTACTTTGCCAAAAATTACATTCAGTTTATCTTTTAACAGCGTTATAATGTTAAGGAAAAATTTAAAAAATGCTTTCTTGGTAGGAAATTGTATCAAGTGATCCCTATGCATACGAAATTTAAATTTACACATCAAAGATATAAAAAACAAAAGTTTTCCTGATACTGTATTTTTATCTTTATCTTATGAAACATTACTACGGCATATTTAGCTCAAAATTGTAAAATATGTATTAAGAACAATGTGTGTAGTTGTCATATATATTTTCAAATTTGTTTATTGGTAAATATTGTGATTAAATAAACGATAATAAATGTCGTAAAACTTTAAGTAATAATATTTAGGGTAGTTATGTACCATACTGTCGGGAAAGGTTTTTATACCTCATAAATTTTGTAATTTCAACAATGATGCCATATTGGCTATAATATTTTATTTCATTAATAAAATCAATTTTCCTATAATCTAACGTTGTGTGTTTTGAATTGAAAAATTGCACTAGTCGGGGAGATATAAAAGAAATTAGCAACAATAAATAAAAAGTTTTCCTTCCTTCAATTTTGACTAACTGAATTATTGAATCATAATCTTAAATATATTTTTTTAAGTTCGTAGCCACCGTATGAAACCAGTGGGACGTCACGATAGTAATCTTTATCCTGTATGAGTCTTCGCCAACTCACTCTCTAGATAGGGTAAATCTCCATTATTAGTTTGACGTGCATGCCTAATCCATTTTTCGTGTTTCTATACGTGTAATTATCACACAAACCAGTGGAATATTATGATAAAATAACTATAGTAGTAATATTAAACAACATGAAAATCGTTTAAAGTTGTTTGTTTCAGTAATTTTCAATTCCTCGTAATAATAGTGCAGGTGATCTGTGAGTTTATTTGGAGATTTTGGTTTCGAATTTGAGTCTCTGCGTCAATCATGTTCTTCATTTCAGGGAAACCCTAAATTTATAGAACTAATACGCAAATTTGACCAAGTTAGTAGACTAATAATATTTTTCTCGAGAAAGCGTGTAACATTGATAAATAGAGTTGTGGAAAACCCTCATATATTATTTTAAACCATACTGTATTACACCGTCTGTGTGTACCGATGGCTACGGTGATTTATGTGGGATAAATTACATTACCGTGTGAGCTCTTAAATTATCAAATTTGTTACATATGCCATTACAAATGAGAAAAGGCAGAAAAGTGAAGCGACTTGAACTAATTAGTGCAATTTCCTTTTGATAATCAAACTACATCGTCTCGTTAGGTCAAATAGTGGAATGATTCTTTTTCACCTAAACCATACACCTACAGAAATTATCATTTTGGTAACACTATCATAAACCAAAGTACTGTTTTTTTGGTATAAGAAGAAAAAAAAGTAAATCCCGCTCCAATATCGCGTTCGGCACTTTGTACATCCTTTGTTGAATGTCGTATTCTATTAGCCAAACTCTAGTCTTGGGTAGTGCTAATTGTAAAGCGCCCACCCTTGTTGGATGGTTACAACCAATATCTCCAGTGACGGCTGGGTGAGGTTCTTTAAAACATACTTGAAGACAAATAATTTTATTATTGCGGTTGCGGCTTTACTATAAATCTATCACAATTAATTCTATGAAAATAAATAAATTGTCAATAATAATGTAAATTAATTATTAAATCAATAAAATAGATTACCAGGTGTCTAACCACCAAGCTGCACAAAATAAGAGGAATGAGTGAGCTCGGGCACAAAACTCAATCGAACGGTCGGAAGACCGCAGAGCACCCAGATTGCATGGTTATTTTGGAGGTATCGATAATATAGTTGGAGTGAGAATGTGGTTAGAGAGGAAAGAATCGAAATGAACGCCACAAGCTTTAAAGAGAAAAACGAGGAAAAGAAAAAGGTTCTTATTCCTTGGAAGAGGGAAAACCTCCAAAGCTTGAAACAGGTAGTAAGTAATAAGAATAATAAGCAAGTGAACAATTCCCTCAACAAACGTTAATTTATTTCCTTTCTGGAATTCCCAACAAAGGAGACAATAAGCCAAATATTATTGTACAGCTATATAAACATGAATAATAAACGAAATAAAGTTATTATATACAGTATTTACGTTATTCCCACAATTCACAAAAAAAAAGTATAAATTAAAATAAGTTCACTAGGGCAAGTCGTGAGCTTGTTTTTACGCCCACAGTAATTTATAGTTTAGAATACCAAAACAAACAATACCCCTTCCGGCCGACGCAATATCTTACCTAGCTTAGCCTGAAAAGGCCAATTTAATAAACTTATTAAATCAGTTACTTATAAGAAAGAAATAATTAAAATTCAGCTTGACTTTCGTTTAACAAAACTGAATACAAACCCCTATTAGATTAAGTTACATAAATACAATTGGAAAAGCTTGTTCAGTCCCAATTTTATTTCAAGAAACAAAGAACATAGCAATTAAGCAATTTAAAATTAGAAACAGAAATTGGTCCGAACAACCTTATCCATATTCGAGTAAAGAAAAGAATATATATTTGAGCTACCAAGTAGTTTAAATAGCACGAAATCTCGCGCTAACAATTAACAGATTCAGTATTACATCTGGTATACATAAAAAGTTACAACACTGCTACGCACGACCACATAACTAGTAATGCAAAAGTAATTATTCCAAATTGTAGGTTATACATGGGCTCGCGAAGGGCGTGACATATAAAACTAATATTAACAAAAATTATTCAAAATGTTGATTGTTAAGCGCGCGTTAAAATCTTAAAGAATGATTTAATTAACACATAGCAGATCTACATGAGAGAAATTGTGTTGAAAATTAGCTGAAATTAGGTATTAAAATATCACCGAACTTATACTACAGGTAACTATGTTTAACAAATACTTGTTGATATAATTAATATAAATATATTTAATTTCCTTGTAGGCAATCGTAACCTGCTGAAAGCAATTTAGATACGAGTCTTATTCAGAGGTAAAATGTTTGACAACTACTTGTTAACCGAGCTAAGGTAGATTGCTTTCTACAACGAAAAGAAGTACTTTTCGTTGTAGAAAGCAATTTATTTATACATACAAACAAAAAAAAAGGGGAAGAGCTGACCTGTGTTTGCTAATGCTTATGCGTTTTTCAAAGCAGCCAAGCAACGAGCAAGCAATCCCCAGTTTGTGAACTACAGATCGCAGTTTATCAGCAACACAATCCAAACCATAAGCCAACGAGATACAGAACGGATACTCTTGCTACATCAATCCAGACAAACAAATGTAAACACGAACTTGGATGTAATCATAACGGTGAAGTTATATGGATACTTCAATATATGGAAACTTAAATATATAGAAACACAGATTTATAGAAACCCAAGTTAGTTGCTCTAAGATCGAACACGAGCGGTAGTTTAAATGTCTTAAACAATCTGTTACACTTATTTCTTTGAAGAAGTAATGTGAAATTCTTTTGTGTGTGAAACCAAAATGTCTAGGTGTAGTGAAATATTTCTATCACATCCGCCTTAAATGGCGATTATATCACTTTTAAACAACAAAGTGATATTATATAGTGAAAATGTTCCATAAAAATGATGCTTAGCATCTAGTAAATAGAAACAAGAAAATTTCCTAGAGACTTTCCACCATTCTACAGCAATGGCGATTTTGAAAAGACAGCCAACGCCTCAAGAAACAATTTTACAACTTCATTTGTTACCAAATTTAAATATTGTTGACAAATGTTTGTTTTCAAAATAAAGCATGATAAGTAAGATGCAGTTTTGTAATGGTATCACCATCTAGTAGTCGTTTAGCCAAGTGACAGGTACCTATAAAATGTAAGAATGTTGAAAATAACCAGAACCTACGTTCATCTCAGTAAACTTTTAAAATACCGCGTACACGTGCTAAAAGAAAATTGTATGTGAAGTAGAACTTAACTACAGTACAGGGATAATTTGTATATCATTTAATCCATTATACTCATTAGTAAATGTCGTAAATACAGAAATTTTAACTCATTACAGGAAAGAAAATAGACACTAGTAAGCTTAAAGCACATTACTAAATGTTTAAGTCACAGATACTTATTTAAGGTAGCTTTTAGAAACAGTAATCAGGTAAAATAGTGTAATCGATCCTATATCGATTTTTGCACGTTACAAGATGATTCCACAATGTATTCTGATGGTTACCATGGAAAATTAACACTACTGATGATAATAAATTAATACTAACCTTTGATTAATGTTAACTAGATACCACAGACCACAGAAGTAGCAACACCAGTCTGGGCACCTACTCAAAAGTTTTCAGTTGCAGTCATACAAACATTTGGGTGAATTGCAATTTCAGTTTCTATTATTGGATTCAGCACATGCTGCAGATATACCTTTATAACAAAAAGTACAAAATTTCAAACCGGAAGTGCTTCAACGATTGGTATTTCCTGGTAATAATGCACTATTTATACACTACACGCAGTCATATAGTATCTAGTGTTGCTACTTCTATGGTCTAGGCATCTAGTTATCTATAAGTTTGGAGCTCTGAATTGAACAATTTGAGGTTTAATGTTACGTCAACTATGACATTACAACTCAAATACACACTTATCACACTGTCAGATCAAACTCAATTCGTTGGTTAGCAAAATACAGGTCGTGTGTGGAAATGTTCACTGAACAAAAGTTCGGTATATGAATCCGTTAAATCTGTGTCTGGGTGTGTGTGCGTATGTAGCTTTTTCGTGTTAAGGAATATTGAAAACCTGACTTCAGATTCTGTAAGAGGACCAAAAAATAATAGAGGTCACCATTTGTACGAACTTTGTATCTCATCGGAAACATAGTCAACTCGGGGGTCAAGATATAGAAATTATTAATATAGATATGATGTATAATTGTATAATGCAGTTTTTAACACTAAACAAGAATATTAAATATATTTGACGTAATTTATGAACAGCAACTATTGTGGCTAGTAACGAGTATTGCGTCCTCTTTATTTATCTGCGCATGTGCAAAAATTTTGTTCGGTCCGGCAATGCTAGAAGAGCATTCCTAATTTGTTTCTTTATGCACTTAATATATATATATATATATATACTATATATATATATATA
This sequence comes from Vesta saturnalis, assembly GCA_036346205.1. Lineage (NCBI taxonomy): Eukaryota > Metazoa > Arthropoda > Insecta > Coleoptera > Lampyridae > Vesta > Vesta saturnalis. Next base: position 3,437,124 of record JARFJB010001104.1, read on the forward strand.
TATATATATATATATATATTGTTCTTCAGAAAACGGAGGTTTCACAGTCGGGCTTTAATTAATGTAAACACTCTTTGATAATAATCTAGCTGTCGGAAACTTTTATTTCCATTATCAAGATACTTATCGTGAGATTACAAACAAAACTATACTAACATACACTAAAAAACACCAAACAACCATTTACAATTAAAATATATTAAAATATTAAAGTATCTGTCACGCCATTCGTGATGCTTTTATACAACTCAGAGTTGTAAGACTACATATGTAGGAATGTAGGAATAGAAGGTTATGCAATTGACTTGTTTTTCACTATCGCTAAATCGACTTATTAGCTCGTTTTACGACGAGATCCTCGTTGATGTGAATGTGTGCGTGGTCGTGTTCGTGTACGTGTGCGTGGACGTGTGGGTGTCCGTATGCATACGGTTATGTATGTGCGTGTGGATGTATGTTAGTATCAACGATAATTTTAGAACCATAATACGTACGTACTTTAAATGTTGTATTTAAACTTGATTTTATGTTTCCTGGCAGTGAGTTTTGTAAAAAACCCAGCGGCGGAGAGGGACGTTTAGTAGAGGTAATTTTTGATTTTTATCGAATATTTCTGAAACAGGTGTATATTTCAAAAATATAAAAATACCGACATACCAGATGTAAATCAAATAGGAGCCACGCTTGTAACTTTTGAACGGTTCGTTATATTTTGTTCAAATTTTGGTGGGTTATATTAGTGCCAGTTTGGAATTTTTTACATAAAAAAACAATAATGCCGACTTTCGGTTTCACTTGAAATGACACAAAAGCTGAAAATTTAAATGGAACACGTTGTATATTTTTATATATTTGGATTCTAGGGCTTTAAATATTTTTTTAATTTTAGATCATCATAACATCATCTAAATTATAGATAATTGACGTACAATTACTCCCACAGTATTATTTTTCTTAATATTTAATTTTTGTGAAGTTTGTTAACGATCAAATTTTAAAAATACGGTTTTTTAACTCAAACTCGCTGTTTCCAATAGAAAAATACATAGGTCACTCTGTATATTAAATAGCTCTTTCAAATACTAGTAAAACGATATATATAGCAATTTCCTTAGTTCCTAAATAAAGTAGTAATTTTTAATTTCCTAATTTTTATTAACACAACATGCTCCTGAAGCCGACTCTGTCAAAGTAAAATGGCGTTTGAGTTGACATTTGGCAGATAAACTTTGAAGCCGTAACATGTAAGAATATACAGATTGTTCCATTAAAATTTTCAGCTTTTGTGTCATTTCCGGTGAATATATATATATATATATATATATATATATATATATATATATATATATATATATATATATGTACATTAAAATCATATAAAAACGACATTCTGAGTTAAATGAATTTTTATTATATTTTATTTATTTTGTTTTTTTCCAAAATATCTGAAAAGTTACTTTAGTAAGTAGGTATACAAATTGTATTTATTAATAATTTATTTATTTTATAATCAAGTTATAAATGTACAATTTAGTTGCTTCATCTATGTATTATCGCGGGAGTTTGATACAGTTTCACTCTTTTTACGTTTTTAATTAAACTTTCTAAGAAACTAACGCAAAAGTATTTTGCAACTCCCTATTATTACCTATCTTAATTGGAGAGTCATTAACAAATTAATGATAAGATAAATGTTTGAATTATCTGATTTCATATTTAATTGTTTTATGGCCGTTTGCACCGACATTTTTAAGTTATTAAAGCTAAGTAAAACTTAATTACCATAGAAACAATTATTTCTATACCAATTAAGTTTTACTTAAAAGTGTCGGTCAGAATAACGCCTCAGGTAAAAGAAAAGTGACAACGCTGTGCAAAATTTCCCCATAAGAAATGCATTTCCCTATGCTGGCCGTGCTGAATTTGAAGTATGGTACAGACTATAGAAATTTATGTTTGTTGATCGAAATCCTTGAAAGTATGGAAGTATGCCTATGTAACCGCAAATTGTGGCATAGTAAGTTAACTGCGCAAAAACCACACTGAACGCGTTTCAATAATTATTATCGACTACCTCCGCACGTTTACAAATGTAAATAAATTATTACACTATATTTTCGTTAATTTGCCACAAACTCATTTATGAATATTCTATTGCTATTCTACTACATGTTGGAAAGCTTATAGTTAAAATTAATACCTGTACTAAATTTGTTAAATGAATTTAACATTATAAACGTCCGTCAAAATTCACATAATTATTTTTTCGTACTAAATGGATTCATATACCTATACATAATACGTAAAGGAAATATAAGCTATTAAAAAGAATGGCGTACCATACAATGTTTTAAATTGAAATCAAAAATTTAATCAACGATTGTAACGAACGTAACACCAAAATCGCATTAAGTCCGGTATAACCAAGCACTCCTTTGTTTGTTACAGCCTTTTATATCCTTTGTAATTTACTGTGATCAAAAAATTTCGCTTGCTTCGACAAGTAAAATATATGATATTCTTTATAATAAACAATTATTATAAACGAAAATATAAAATGAAGGTCTTTTCTTTCTAACCGAAAATTAAATAGGGTGTTTGTAATACCCTGGATTTGCTACAGGGATTTGGTGCATTTGTTGAGATTTCGGACTTCGAGTTCTGTTGAAATTTATTGCTTTACAACAAGCAAACTGAAGTATTAAACAAATACTGATTTCATGAAACCAAGCTGTAATGTTACAATTATTATAAGTTTTGTTATGAACGAATAAGTTCAAAAGTAAATATGTAATTAAAAATTATTATTAATTTTATTAAATACATAAATGAAAAGTTTACCTCGAGTAGGATTTGAACCTACGACCTGTACTTTGCTAGAGTACCGTGCTAACCAACTGCGCTGTCGAAATACAATCCCCAATCCATGTAAATTTTGTCTTTATGTATTTAATAAAATTAGTAATAATTTTTAATTACATATTCACCTTTGAACTTATTCGTTTATAACAAAAACTTATAATAATTTAATATTAGTCAAGTTGCTTTGGTATGTGTGAATCCTTGTGATATTGCAGGCTCACATTCCATTAATATAAGTAATTTGATTGTAATCTCATTATATTTAGAATTTACATCAGTTCTACATACATAAAGACAAAATTTACATCGATTGGGGCTTGAACCTTAATGGCGCAGTTGGTTAACGCGGTACTCTAGCAAAGTACAGGTCGTAGGTTCAAATCCTACTCGAGGTAAACTTTTTATTTATGTATTTATTAAAATTAATAATCATTTTTAATTACATATTTACCTTTGAACTTATTCGTTCATAACAAAAACTTATAATATAAAAATTTTAGGCTAGATAACGCTCATTTTTACAATTTTCACGTTTATTTATGTCACGCCATGATTTACTAGAAACACGACCCATAACACATTCACGCCCGGGCTCTTTTAGTTGAGGATTTTTTCAGGTAACGTGCCAGAATTGCAAATGTTGACAGTAAATTTGGAAGTCGATCAAAAAATAGTATCATACGATAAATGTTTGAATGGTCAATGATTGAAGGGGAGGCTGGCTAAGCACATAGGACGATTGTGTGGTTTTAATAAAGGTTCATGTGGTTTCACACAATCACCATCATATTTTACTCAACTAAAAAGTACCTAAATACCGCAATAAGAGCCCGTTTAAAAACACGGAAAACATTGTAACTTTACTTTAAATTGGCCGCCTCTAGTGTACGTTACTTTGTACTCGATCGGAATTCTGAAATATAACGCTTCAAACTTCTAAATCCCTTTCTATTTGGTACTTTAATCCTCCCTAAGCGCTGTAAGGCTAGTATATTTTTACTCTTAGCTTTTTTTGAAATCAATAATAAACTTAAAAATATCTGGTGTGAACCAACACACGACTTTCGAACCAGAAAAGTGGAAATTAAAAGAAATGAAGTAATATTTAATTATAATTTTTTTAGGATAACTATACAACCTCTTTTTTATCCGTTCATAACGAAAACAGGCAACATTGTAAAAACAAAAACAATAATCTATGACAGAATGACGCTTAAGACTTTATGTCAGATAGAGATTAATTCACATAAATACATGTTAACGTAAAAAAAAGCTTAAATACAAAATGTTAAATACGTTGGTGTTTTCGTTCTGGAGTTATCGTTGGTACTAACATACATCCACACAAACACACAGACACATCCAGACATCATGGCCGATCTTGGAGAAACTTGGCCAAAAGTTATAAAATGAGCTAATAAGTCGATTTAGCGATACTGAAAAAAAGTCGATTGTATAATCTTCTACACCTGCATATGTATATGTAGGTTGGAAACTAAAATCGATGACCGAAAACGACCCAATGACGTTAAATAATTAATTCGACTATTTAAAATTGCAATTGTTCGTACTTATTTGTTCCCCGTTCTTGCTACTGTTTTTGTTATACCTGGAAATTTGAGTTGAATAATACTATACCATTAGCATTTTTAATAAATAATGTCTATTATTCGGTAACAAAACTCAGATACTGTCACACCACCAGCCGCGTGGGCTTATTAAAATAAGTGTGTTGGCGGATGAAGTCGCCTAAAAAGGCCGTGGGTTTTAGTAAGATGTAAAGAATCAAAAAATGTATACCAAGGTCACACTTACTTCCAATAAAACTCAAATCCAATAAGATATGTCCCAAGCACCACTACGATCGGAATTTTTCGTTAAAATGGTCTTGAGCGGTATGCTAAAAATTCTAAGAGATCGTAGGAAACAAAATAAGTTCCAACTCGGTAAAGTACCTACTCAATTTCAAACACAACATTTCAAAAAAAACGTTAAGATTTGTTTAAATAAGCTCATTAGATTTATTGGAAACCAAAATAAGCAGTCGCTGCAAGAATGTTGAAAACACAACGATTTAAAAGTAGTTACAATACTTCTCAAAGTTTGCATCAATAGCAAATAACCTCATGAACAGACTATAGCACCAAATTCTTGAATGTACTATAGTATTGACAATAGTGGGTATGCTTCGCTGGTTTTAATGGGTATATAAAATAGGCCTTTGTTGACTAGCATATAAAATTTAATTTGTGCGAAACTGCCATCGTGTGGATCTGGAACGGACTATATTAAATATGACTGCTAATCTGCTATTCAAATCTTTTAAAAATCAAAATGCTCTGTATTTCAACTTGCATAAATTATTTACTTCATTTACAAAAAAAAGAAAGCTTTTCCGATATAGACAAAAGTTAGTTTAGGGACGTTTTTGATTTAAAAAAACTTTCATAAAAGAAAGTTATCAAAATTTAATTACCTTTAATAAATTTAAACCTGAAAGTTTAAATGATCTAAATTCGCAATTTTGTTGCGATTTATTATATATGCTATACTTAAAATTCAAAACAAAGACATTATTTCACAATCTAGTCTAATTATTTTTCTTTTCGTAACACAAATACCTGAAAGGGTATATTCTGAAAAATCTTTGTAGGTATGACCCCTATTTCCTAAAATTCTAAAGAACTTTAGGGATCGTGTAAATTACTTTTGTCCATTTATGTAATAATAAATTAGGCCTTGCGTTCGTGCGTGCGTGCGTGCGTGGGCGAGTGAGTGGGCGAGTGCGAGAGCGAGAACGAGAGCTAGAGCGAGAGCGACGGCGGAGCGGAGCGAGCGTGAGCGAGAGCGTAGGAGCGGAGGAGCGTGAGCGAGGCGTGAGCGAGGAGAGGCGAGAGCGAGGAGGCGAGAGAGGGAGGAGTGAGGAGAGTGAGTGAGGGAGTGAGGTGAGGTGAGGAGTGAGTGAGTGAGGTGAGTGAGGTGAGGAGTGAGAGTGAGGTGAGTGAGTGAGTGAGTGAGTGAGGTGAGTGAGGTGAGTGAGGTGAGAGTGGAGTGAGGTGAGAGTGAGAGTGAGTGAGTGAGAGTGAGAGTGAGAGTGAGGAGTGAGAGTGAGTGAGAGTGAGTGAGTGAGTGAGGGTGAGAGTGAGGAGAGTGAGGTGAGGAGTGAGAGTGAGAGTGAGAGGTGAGGTGAGAGTGAGAGTGGAGTGAGAGTGAGAGTGAGAGTGAGAGTGAGTGAGGTGAGTGAGGTGAGGAGTGAGTGAGAGTGAGGTGAGTGAGGAGTGAGAGTGAGTGAGGAGTGAGTGAGTGAGGAGTGAGGAGTGAGTGAGAGTGAGAGTGGAGTGGAGTGAGTGAGTGAGTGAGAGTGAGTGAGTGAGGGAGTGAGTGAGGTGAGTGAGGTGGAGGAGTGAGAGAGTGAGGGAGTGAGTGAGTGAGAGGAGTGAGAGTGAGTGAGAGGAGTGAGAGTAGAGAGTGAGTAGAGAGTAGTGCGTGGTGCGTGCGTGCGTGTGTGTCTGTGTGCCTGAAGGTTATGTATAAAACTGGCTTTTCGTAAAAGTCAATTTAAGGTCTATCTTTGGTGAATAGTTAGTAACCCTAAACCCCCATCGAACAAATTTTTTTTTAATTTTAAATTCTAAATCGCTGCCAATATATCTATCTTATTACATTTCAGCGCTTACGCTAACACTAAGAAACGATTAATGTGTAGCTGCTAAACTACTATATTGAAATATATTTAGCGCTTCCGGTTTTGCCGAAAATAACAAAAAAAATTATTTTTTAATGTTTTTAATATTTTATATCAAAGTTTCAAAATCAAATCTAAAGTATTCTAAAGCTAATTTCTCATTCTATCCAAATACCTAAAATATACAGTGCTGTCCATAGTGTAGGTAAGTATATTTTATTATATTGCAAGTTATACGGAATTGGGAATTGCTGCGAGAACAGTTAGTTTCCTTATACGAGAAAGGGTTGTGCCGAAGTCCTTAGGCCAGATTTTTTTAGACTCGCCCACATATAAATCTTCTTATGAAGGTATGACCATGCATTAAAACTTGCTGATTGTCACACCCAACGTAGGTCTAACATATCTTACGCGTCATATCTAAAGATGTGATACATTAAATTAATTGTTTTTGAGTTACATTATGGAAACACATACACGCACACTCGGATTAATGTTATTGTTATTTTGAAGTACCAAATATTCTATACAAAGCAAATTTAACAAACCAAAAAATAGCACGCCTATAAAATAGTTAAATAAAAAGTTACAGTAGGCGTACTGTTCGGGACAATATTTATGGCCGCTATGATTTGAATTATTATAGTTTCAATTATGCCATTAGAAATAAAGAAAAATGGTTTCGCTTAATCTTCATTGGTTTAAATAAGTTATGCCAGTTTTACTAATGATATGCAGTCTTAAAAAATATATCTTTAAAACTAGGTACGTATTTATACTATTCAATGTAACGAATACATTACAAAGCCTCTAAAGAGTAAATAAATATTCAACACAGTTTTCAGAGGTATATAAAGGATTACTTTTTGTAATATATCATATATTACTTTATCACATACCTGTTATATAAATAAATTAATCCTTTTTTTTAAAAGAGATATAAATTAACGATAGTGTTGAAGGTATCGTTGTGAGTTTAATTATTCAAGGATATTCTGAGTAAAATTAGGAGGACTGGATGTTAAATGAATAAATTTAACAGGGAGAATGGTGATTAAATTTCCAACAGAAAGATTAAGGTTCTGTTCCGGTATGATCCACTTCACGCTGTTGCTTGTACGTAAGTAATTTAAATATTAGGGGGTGAATTGATCTTCAGCTTAAATTATTAAAAGTTTAAAAGAAATTATAATATGCTTAAAATGAACATTTTCAGAAAGTTTCAATTTTTGTCCTATAAGAACTCGTAAATCAGAGGAAAATTATAACAGTAATTCCTATGATTCTTTTATTGTAACACTTATTCGTTATTAACGTTGTTTGTTACTTTTTTAAACCAAAATGTTGTGTTTAATATTCAGGCTGTTTAAAAAAAAGCGAAAAACTTAAGGGACCGATTTCTTATTCAAAACAAAGGATATTTTGTTATATAAATATCGCGGTACAAAGATGGCAGAAAAATAATCATTGTATTTTTTATCTTAAGAAAGAAGAGCGATAGAATAATGAAATTCTATGGAAATATTACCATTATGAAAACACACTTTTTTCATATTTTTTCACTTTTTGACAATGAGTGGAAGTGGTTGAAATAGACTACCCCTATGATTCTTGTTAACTAAATTTAAAGAAAAACTTACGCAATGACTTGGAAAAAATAAATTTGGATAGACTGGTTTATTTAGAAACTTTTTCATCTCTTCTATTTTTTTCATAAAATTTGCCGATTTGAAATAAAAGAATAAAATATAAATCATTACGTGTTGGGACGGGGAAATTTATTTTAGAAATAATCTAGTTGGCTGCTGTCACTTATTAGGTCGTTTCTAATATTGCTTTATTTGACATTACTCAGTAGTTTGAATGCAATATTTTACTATTAATTCAATCAAAAATTTGTTATCTGATTGTACAGTAATAAGAGTTTTAATTAAATCAATAAGAACAATAATGGTTAATTTCACTAATGCAGAAATTGCAGATATGCATTTTATGTACGGGAGAGCAAACGAAAATTCCTTGGAAGCTTGTCGTCTTTATATGCAAGTGTATCCTAATTGTAGATCTCAGAACGTTTACCAGGCTGCATCAAAGGCTACATTAATCTGGAACTTTCAAAAAAAGTAGTTTTGATACCGGACGATACCGCGAAGTTTGAACACCAGAATTAGTAGTTGCTGTCATAAACACTATTGAAGCGCAACCTGAGACAAGTACCAGGAAAATTACGGAGCAATTAGATACTGATGCATCAACTGTATAGAGGATATTAAAAGAACAACAGTTATATCCTTACCATGTACAGAGTGTTCAAGCTCTCTTACCAAGACATTTCGAACCGAGAATGATTTTTTCCCAATGGTTTTACCGAATGAATACGAATATTCCCTTTTTTTTGTTCAAAAGTTCGCGTTTCTGAAGACGCTAGTTTCTCAAGAGATACAATTCAAAACTATCATAACAAGCACATATGGGCTGAAGATAATACACATTCAGTAACATAATCTAGACATCAATATCAGTTTTCCGTTAACGTTTGGATAGGAATTGGGCCACATTTTTTACCTTTAAGATTAACTGGTGAGTCATATTTTCATTTTCTTCTACAAGAAGAATTGTCTCTTCTACTAGAACATTTACTCCTGTAAACTAGAAGATACATATACTAGGCGCATGATGGTGCCTCAGCCCATTTCAGCTTAAATGAGCGAAGGTATTCAAATCTTACCTCTGAAAACCACTGGATAGGAAAAGGCGAGCCTTACCTTTGGCCGCCTCGATCACCAGATTTAAATCCTTTGGATTTTTGAATCTGGGGATGTCTGAAAGAATTGGTTTACGCTACCCCAGTGCAGGCTATCGAAGACCTGAGAAATCGCCTAATTGCATCATGTGATGTTGCAGGAAATAATCTTGGCAGATTCCAGCGTATTAGGGACTCAATTATGCGTAGGATAAAGGAATATATTACATCGCACCGCACGTATTTTCAATACTTGCTATAAAAAAATGGAGTTGTTTCTGTGTAGGACATTGTGTTTTTATTTCAGTTGCAATGTTTAAATAAAATTTTTTTAAGAACGTTAATAGAGAATAGGTTAGTTTCAAAAATGTTTCTTAATAAATTAATTTTTAAAATATGATTGTTCAGAAGAAAATTTAACAAAATAGCACAGCAGCCAACTAGATTCTTTTTCTAAAATAAATTTCCCCGTCCCAAAAAGTAATGATTTACATTTTATTTTTTTTTATGAATAAAATACTCAAATTTATTTTTCTTTTCAAGTCGTTGCGTAAGTTTTATTTAAATTTAGTTAACAATAATAATAGGGTAGTCTATTTCAACCCCTTCCACTCATTCTAAAAAAGTGAAAAAGTATGCAGAAAGTGTGTTTTCATAATAATAATATTTCCGTAGAATTTCACTACTCTTTATCACTTTTTTTTAAGGTAAAAAATAAAGACATTATTTTTCCGCCATATTTGTACCGCGATATCTCCCTAATGATTGATTTTTGACCCAACTTTTATATAACAAACTACCCGCGTTTGTTTTGAAACACCCTGTATACACTATGCGCCGCTCAAAAGCTTAAAATTAAAGTTCAAAATATTTTCGTGTTTCACTGGACCTTAGAAGCTAACAAAATACAGGGTGATTCAGGAGGAAATGGAAATATTTTAAGGACATGTAAATGAGGCCAAAATAAGTAAAATAAGCCCACATGTTCGATTCCGATTTTTGTTTGTTTCAGAGATACTTCGATTAATTATAATTTAACGTCTGAAGAAGTGTTGATTACAAAACTAAAAAAGAAAACAATAATATAAACAAATAGCATTAATTCATAACAAATTTTCGAAAACATCAGCTCCCACTTCGATAAACTTATTTGCGCGTTTATAAATTGGTCCAGCAGAGAGTTTTACATTCACTCTAATGAATTGTGCAGCATTAAAAATGCGTTCTCGTAACGCACCCCTTCGGGCCGCCTCTGCCAATTCAGCGATCGCCGTAAGGGTTTTCAGAAAAATTTTAACATTATTTGAAAAATTAGTAGCTAGTTGGAAGATACGTAGTCGAATATTCAAAGGAACTTCGTCCAATGTTTCCTCTAAATTATCTTCTAATAATGTAAATAATCATCCCCAGTAAGACGTATCCAATACGAAAGGACCAAATAACTGGTCATTTAGAATGCCGCACCATATGTTAATAATTGTGGCACTTGTTAATTCCATCTCGAGTAAGGGGGGTTCGTCCGTAAATAAAATACATTTAAGCAATCTTCTGTTTTCACGAACCCATTGACAAAATTGTAATCTTAAAGGAAAATTGCCTTCTTGCAGATTTTGTACTTGTTGCACATGAAAAGCCTGCAAACCTTGCTGTTTTAGTGTTCTCCAAACCATTGTTTGTGGAATTTGAAATTGAAATGCGGTATGTCTTGACTTATCTCTGGATTATTGTCTACAACATCCAAAATATCTTCTTCATGTCCCAAACCGAGCCCGTGCTGTCTTTCAGAAACGATACTTTCACTTGGAAACATCCCGGTTTCGCTAGAACGTCCAAAAACAGTAATGCTTGCCTGTTAGGAACTATTCGAGGTGGAAAACGACATCGATACTCCTCTTCCGCACGAACAGCACTACCATTGCAGAAACTATAAACAAACATCATATCTGCATATTCTTTATGACTGAATTTATGGCGCATTTTAACAATGTTAAAATTAGCACAACTATCAGTTTTTAAGACACTTGCCTACTATGTCTCTCAAATTGTCATTTGGGACAAGTTAACTTGATTAACTTTTTATTTGTTTTTTTTTTTTAGTTTTGTAATAAATATTTCTTCAGTTTTAAATTACAATTAATCAAAGTGTCTCTGAAACAAACAAAAATCGAGCTAGAACATATGAGCTTATTTTGCTTATTTGGCCTTCTGGACATGTGCTTAAAATATTTTCATTTCCTCCTTAATCACCCGGTATGTAAACGCTTTTCTTATTTAAAGTAAAATAATCACACACACATTTTATACATTACCACGTATTTATGGCTAAATTCCTGACATTGTAATAGCTTATTTTCTTTGAGGGCTTGTTTTGTTTATTTATTGTAAAACTAAAGAGACTTTGTTTGCTGAACTGTGAAAACGCAAGTAGAGGTCCATATCCGTAAATCAACTAGCAATGGCTTTCTCAAAGTGACGAAGATTAAAAGTCGACTACAAAGGATAATCCTTATTTCGAAACAACAACCAATAGCTCAATGACGGCGAGGATCTACGTACATTTGTTCCTCGAACCTTTAAATAATACTGAGTCGGCCCCACTAATTACCTCGAGCACTGGCAACTATGTGTTCAGGTACTTACTATTTTTTTATTTAAAGAAAATGTTTATTCTATGTTTATTCCTTTTGGAGTTACATCTATGTATGACATATTTCACAAGTTTGACTGGTAACAAAATGTTCGTTCAGCAAACCTTTGGAAGACCCTAAATCATACACCCTCATGAAATTAAACAATTCAAAATCGTGGTCAACAGCATTAGTGGTTCTAATTACTCGTTTTCCAGAATATCCTACACCAATATCAAACTTCGACTCCTCCACGCTTCACCTTATTTTAATCATTTTTCATCTGACAGTAATAATGCTTTTTCTTTCGCCTACACAAAATAAAACCAACTAATAAAATAGATTAAATGTTCCAGTAATGGCAATTAACCGTGTTATGACTTTCTATAATATTCTCAAAAAAATTGAAACCAGTTTCGCTATTCCAACGCGCCATAATTCACTTGGAAACAATAAACGTGTTGTCGGTTTATTATTTCAAATGTTTCAAATCAACCAACCTACGGGAATCGTTGAACATTTTGTTGTGAATAGAAATTAAAACTGAGGGAGTGTATAAGTAAACATAAAAAACTTATACAATACAGGGTGTTCAAGAAAAAGGTGGCTCTGTTGCTAGGATAGGTAGAAGACTGAAAAATAAGTTGGCTTTGCTTAGTAAAAATTTTCGAAACGGCATCCGTATTCAAGATACAGGATTTTAAAAATAATTTTTTTATACCCATTTTTTACGATTATGTCAAAACTACTGGCAAAATTGTAATGACATTTTGTATGAATATGTTTTGGAAGCTGACACATCCCATGAATTTGTTTTTATATCTGGCTCTCATAGAGGGCGCTAGTTGCACGGATCGTAACTAGTAATTTTAAACGTAACTTTTTTGAGGTTAGATTTTCTAGTCCAAATTTTAAGTGAACTTAAACATCATTCAATTTTACACCAAAAAGATGCTATTGGTAAAACTCGATACTGTGTTCCGTTTTTGGAATATTTTGATTTGAAAATGAGTAACAACTGATGCTGGTATAAAGAAGTATTCTTAATAAAAACCAAAAACAATATCATTATTCTAAGGCTAAAGTTATTAATTAAACAAAGAATCACAATAGGAAAATTAAAAAATTTGACTAAAAACATGAAATATTCAATGTTAGAGTAAGTGTTCAAAATGGCATCAGTTAACCATGGAAAACTGACATTTATTGATAGTTAAGACTGTAATGTCAATAACAATTAATATTGTTGATAAATACGTTAATTAATAATCAAAATGTATTCAGATGTTGAATACACCGACATGTTATTAACCTTGGGCGAGTGTTTAAGAAACGCTAGTGCAGCGGTTACGCGTTGTACAGAAAAGTTTCCCAGAAGAAACCTACCAAATAAAAAAACGTCTAGAGCTATGGAACGATGATATCGAGAAACTGGGGATGCGAGACCAAAAAAAATTTATTTTGGTACGCCCAGAGCAAGAACCGTTCAGGAAGAAAATATCATTTTAGTTTTAGTTGATCAGGATCCAACAATTAGCGTACGGAATATGGCATGACATACAAATACGTCTTCTGCAAGTACTTGGAGGATACTTAAGGAGCAGCAGCTACATCCTTACCACTACAGATAAGTGCAAGATCTCTAGCCGGACGATCTACTGGTTAGAGTGGAATTTTGTGAATCGTTACAAGAAATGACAGCTCTCATTCCCAATTTTTAAATGTATCATTTTTACCGACTAGGCCACCTTTACGCGACAACGAATGTTTAACTCTCATAATGCACTACTCGTGTGATGAAAATCAACACTTGTTTAAAGGTAACGTTTGGGCAGCAACTTTAGGTAACAAATTAATTGGTTATTATATTCTACCTGGAAACTTAAATGGTAATGTGTACCTCGTCTTTGTAGAAAATTATTTATTCGAGATAAAAGATTTAACTCTAAACGAGTGAAGATCTCTATTTTTTATGCATGATGGAGCTCCACCGCACTTTGATAGTAGGTGTCGTAATTGATTGAGTAACCATTATCCGAATCGATAGATTTGGTTTATATATAGTTTATGTTCAATAAACTTGGAAAAAATTAGGCACTCTGTGTCAGTCTATTTCTGTACCTCTCTCCAATCGGTGACAGAGATCATTAAAGGATTCACAACTTCAAAATGTCTTTCTAATTGTCATCATTCTAACATACATTTTTCAGCATGTTTTAATACATATCCCAATACGGCGCATCAATTCTTTGTAGAGAATCCATATCTCCTTAGAATGCTCGTCAGAAAATTTTAAGTTATGTTTTCCACCGTTTGCAGTTCACCCACACCAATTCAGTTTGATTAAATTGACAATCGTAACACTTTGTGTCCCGACTTGTTTGCTATTTCATCTATTTCGTGGACTTTTGGTATTTTAAACTTATTTGAATCATACACAATGTTGTATTTTAATAAATATTGGTATATTTCTTCTTTCTTGGAACTTTTTCTAGAATATTCGAGTGGTAACTAGCGTTATTAAGAGTAATAAAGGATGGTTCTTTTAAGTTTGGAATTAATGTATTTTCGCACCATTACGTAAATAACTCTTCGCACATACCTCCGTGATAGTCTGCACTTTGCGACTTTGTCGAGAACAGAAGTGATACCTTAGTTATGAATCCATCCCCATGCCCTAAAATTAACAATTAATCAAGACAACGTAATTATTGTGATGTAGATTACCTTTTTCCAATTTAATCGTCCAATTTAAATGTCAAAACAATTAAACTAGATTCATTAAAACAGTATACTTCACATTCAGCTAATTCTTTATGCAATGGCGCCAATGTAACATGGAGACATAGGAAAATAAATATATTTATGTAAAAATTATTATTAATTTCATTAAATACATAAATGAATAATGTTTTGGATTTGAACCTACGGCCTGTACTTTGCTAGAGTACCGCGCTATCGCTATCGAGATACAAGCCCCAATCGATGTAAATTTTGTTTTTATGTACATATATAGAACTCATGTAAATTCTAAATATAATGGGATTACAATCAAATTACTTATATTAATGGAATGTAAGCCTGCAATGTCGCAAGGATTCACACATATAAAAGCAACTTGACTAATATTAAATCATTATAAATTTAAATCGTTTGGGGCCTGTATCTCGATAGCGCAGTTGATTATCGCGGTACTCTAGCAACAAAGTATAGGTTGTAGGTTCAAGTCCTACTCGAGGTAAACTTTTTATTTGTGTATTTAATAAAATTAATAATAATGTTTAATTTCAAAACTTATAATATTGATATAAACTTTTACCAAATTTTATATACAATTGCATTTATTAATTTTACGTTTAACCGCATCTTTCACATAATTTTCAACATCTGTAAATTTTGATTTTGTGTTTTCCTCGGTTAGCAGGTAATTGGTATTTTCTTTTTGGGCTTGTGCGACTCGATTTATTGTAGCACTAACAGTGTTAATACGAACACCACAAGCCTCAGCGGTACGCTACAAAGAGTACCTATGAACTTCATGATTGAAAGTAGTATATAATATATTATAGAATATAGTTCTCACCTCTGGGTTGGTGCTCCCCAATACGCTCTCGATATCGTTGATTGTACTTAAAAGAGAGCGATTAGGCTTATAAATGACCCGTCCTTAACATCTGACATACATTTCCTTGAGCATGGAAGAATCGGTTCAGTTCTTTTTGTATTATCGGTATTACAATGGCTGAATTACATTCATTGATACCATCTCGGGCTACCTTTGCTAGAAATACTCGGTTCGCTCACTCACATCATCAGTATGCAGTTCAAATCTCCACTTGTACCAAACGGGCGCAATCCACATTCTGCTACACGGCTTCTAAACTCTGGAAAGATCTCCCTAGTTCCTGTTTTCCTCTCACTTATGATATGAAAAAATTTAAGGTAGCTGTGCATAGGCATCCCTTGGAAATTGAATGTCCCTCTATCCATCCTCCAAAGTGTAGCTGAGTGCTTTATCACGATACGCCAAATTTAGCCTGTTCAGGTCCACAATTATTAAAAAAAAGCATAGAATCTTACCTGCATCACCAATTCAAATGGTACCAAGACGCCTTGGTTATTGCGCTCACGTTGAAAATACTCGTGTACGTTCGTAACAAGCAGTTATACTTGAGATTTCAGTTGCTTCTTTCGTAGCATGATTACCCTAAAAATTTTGTACATTTAACATAAATGTTGAAAATAGTTATCTATTTACCTATTATCTGCTACACCACTTTCAGTTAGTTTTGAAAAAAATAGTTTTTTTTTAAGTCAACTAAAAATGCAACAGTCTATAGACAAACATAACGGATGGATTAATTGGCCCATTGACACGATGCCACCTGATTTCTATACAACATACGTTTTACCAGGCTACTATTTATTAGTATAGAAGATTTATGTTTTATGCCATCCTTTTCTAATGTGCACTACTGAGGGAGAGCAAAAGGTGAGTAATTTTGTTATATTACTTTACATCGATGATCAATGCCCAACTCAGTTTGAACTAAACTATACACGCGTCGTGTGAAGGAGTAAATTTTAAATTAAGCTTCGTAAAACTATGAATTTTACAAAAATTTTGCGTAGTGGTCCTTTTACGACTTCGAAGAAACAAAGATACAAACATCAAGTTGAATATAAATTAAAGGAAGAACAAAGAGCTTTCACTATAGGTTGACAATATACGTATTTACACTAAGGAATATAATCGAGAAATTGTACGCTATATGGCAGGCCCTCCTTTTATGCTAAAAACACAAAAAGCTATACAGAATGGAATGAGCAATCCTCTACTACTAAGACGTTAATGAAAATATCTACTTAACACAAAGCGATGTACGAAAATACATCAGGATTAGAAACTCGCTACTGCGCAACACTATATGGAATCAGTCAGGTAACAAACAGAGACATAAAAAAACAGAACACTATAGAAAACTAAATATCGTTTAAAAAGGAAAGACGAAGTAATAATAACGAGAATAAGAATAGGGCATATACTGATATAACTCACTCCTATTTACTTGACAGAGCGATCAAATGATCTGCCGAATGTGCAAAGTACCATTAACCATCAATCACATTTTTAACCAATGTCCGTAATATAATAATGGTAGGGACCAATTAGGTTATGCGAACAGGGTAGTTGACATACTCAAAGAAAGCGGTTTAAAACAATTGAATTCCTTAACCCTCTCATGCGCCGTGTCCTCAAATGAGGATATTTCATTATTTCATTGTAAATTATCTAAATACTTCTGTTAACTGCAATTTACCGTAGTAGATCATTCATAAAACTTTGAAAGATTACGCTATTGACAATAAAATAATGTATAACAACTTATTTAATAATTTTTGGAGCTCTATCAATTGCATTCTAACCTATGTTTCTGATATTGTGTGCGTGCCTCTGAGAATATTAACTTCAACATCGTGGTTACCTTTGATTAGGATTTAAAACGTAAGTAAAAAATATTTTCAGTTGCCCCAATTAGTGTAGTTTTATGAACAAATAAATGTTTTCTCGATTTTATATTTATTTGTCATAAATCTCGATTTTATTGTATGTCCTCACTTGAGGACAATGTTCAATAATGGCAATAAAGTTTTTGTCCTCAGATGAGGACATATACATGTCAAATTTTCTTATTTAGCTATTTTCATGCATTTTCTTATTTCTATTACAGCTAATTATGGATAAACAAGAGAATGCATTATCGAGTGAAACCTGGTTGTAGCCATCAATTAGCACAGGGAAGTTCTATGCCAAAACCACTGTCCAAAAATGACCTGGAAAGTCTCCTATATAGTTCCAGTGAAGATGAATATGAAAAACATGAATCAGTAGAGTCTTTGCATGAAAAGGAGAAAGCTATACACACGGGAATTAAAGAGAAGAATGAATATAGGATGCGAATGGAAAATAAGGAATTAAGGGATAAAAGGCCAATATTAACCGAAGAGGAACTTGAGTCTCTAATTTATAATGACTTGTCAGAAGATGAATTTGAGTTTTCAGAAAGTGAAGAAGAGTATTTGCCAGAATCAGAAGGAACAAGTTCAAGTGACAGTGAATCAGAGCACCTAGAAGAAGATAATATTGACGGGGGAGAAACAAAGCTAAATAAGCAAAAGACAAATAATGTCGCAAATACGCAAAAGGCAAATAAACAGAGCGACAAAACCAAAAATACTTCTATGTGGACTTTGACAAAAGCAAACAGTTATTCTGGTGATATTCCAAAAGTATCCAAGGAACATAAGACCAACACAAAATTTGATACACCTTTGGAATACTTTCATTATTTTTTCCAGAAGATTTTTTACGAGAAATTGTGTTTCAAACCAACCTTTATGCTCATAGAAATAATAAAGTAAACTTCAATCTTAGTCTAAATGAACTAAAAATTTATTTCGGAATTACCATAATGATGACCTATATTAAATATCCACGAATACGTCATTATTGGTCATCAGAAGGAGGTTTACGAATGACATTTATTTCAGAAGCAACGAGCCAAAAGAGGTACGAAGAAATTAGGAGGTCTGCATTTTATGGATGATGATACCATTAGCGAAAACAATACAGACAAACTGATTAGAATACGTCCTGTTTTGAACCAGCTTCACGATACTTTTCATTCCGCCGTCCAGCCTGAAGAGTATATGTCGGTGGATGAAATGGTTATACCATTCAAGGGGCGTTCAGGTCTAAAGCAATACTTACCCAAAAAGCCCAAAAAGTGGGGTTATAAGGTTTGGGTTCGTGCAGGTACATCAGGGTATGCATATTGTTTTGAAGTTTTTCAAGGACAAGCTGGAGAACGGGAAGCTGTTTCAGAAGCAGGCGCTTCAGGTGATGTTGTCTTGAGAATGTGCCACGATATAAAGGACCAAAACTATAAAATATATGCCGATAATTTATTCTCGAGCATACCTCTGGTCAAACAGCTTACAAAAGATAAGATTTGGTATTTAGGCACAGTGAGATTGAACAGACTTCAAGGAATAGATAAATGTGCTGACATTAGAGAAAACATTAAAGATAGGAGGCCGAGGCTACATCACAAGATAATATCACAGTGGTAAGACGGTTTGATAATAAGTTGGTTCATACAATTTCAAATTATGCTGGAGTACATTTAATTGATTCTGTTAGACGATTTTTAAGGAAGGACAAGAAGTATGTTGACATTCCAAGACCTTTTGCCATAAGCACATGGGAGGGGTAGATTTAATGGACTCCTTGATTGGACTGTATACTAAGTATACAAGAAATAAGCGTTGGTATATGAGAATATTTTACCACTTTATAAATGTCACAGTGGTAAATGCTTGGGTACTGTGGAAATCGAATGGCCACCAGGAAAAGGAATTTTTAGATCTCTTGCATTTTAAAAGTAGAATAGCAACTGCACTCATATTTCAGGGGGAATCTCAAATGAAACGACAAAAAGGACTTCCTAGAAGTGCAACTCCTCCTGAAGTAAAAAAGAGGCCTAGAAAAATTGTACCGACAAAGAAAAAATTTGATAATAGGCCACATTACCCCAAGAAGACGGAAGATAAAAATGCAAGTCGACGCAAGAATTCCGACTGTAAAAGTAAAACTAGGTACATACGCATAAGGTGTGATATCGCGTTATGCCCAGAGTGTTTCATACTCGAAAATGATATCACTTCTTGTCTATTTTGCGTATTTTGATTATAATTTGATTATTTATTATATTTTTAAGTTTCAGTGTTTTTTAGATTATTTTATTTAGTTTACTTATTTCATAATAATAAAATCATTTATACCATGTTTTAATTATTTATTTATAATAATCTGCATTCAATTTTCTGTCCCCATATGAGGACGTCGGTAAAGTAAAGTTCAGGGATTTTGTTCCCATATGAGGACACAAAAAAAATGTCCATAAAACGTTCTAATTTGAATTTTAATTTTTTTTTACAATTTTTGAAGGTAACTGAACATAATACAAACACAAAAATAATTTTATATTTTATTTTCTGATGAATGTAAAAAGTTGCGCATGAGAGGGTTAAAAAGATTAATCTATATAACAGAATTTAGGAATAAAGTAAATTAATAGCAAAGCGTACTAAAGGCCAAATGACCAAACCAATCGGTGCCTTAAAATAAAATTTAAAAAAGGACAGGAGAAAAATTATTCATTGCGTTTATTGATGTGAAATCTGCTCTTAGTATCATTCATATTTAAAATAAAATGGTTATATAGGGAAATATGTTTACCCCTTCTTGTTTAATATAGTGATGAAAAAATAACTAAAAATAGAAACAGGAGCATAAAAACTACGACTATTATATGCCAAAATCTAGGTATATTAGCAGACACTCAACTAATAAGCACAGAATGACGAAAGTATAGAGAGAAGAATCAGAATGAAACAAAACATTACTGTGCTCACACATAAAGTGCATGATATCGACCTAACCCAGCGGTGACGATCTTCTAACATCTAATCTCATTCGTTCTTTTGATTTACGTTGGACATTTACTAAAGCTACAATGTAGCATGTTTTGAAATAATAGTTTTTATATCAAGTTACCTGTTTTAAATACAAATACTTTTGAGTTGTTGAAGATTTTCAAAAGTGAATGAAGACGTTAGTTGCCAGAAAATTGAAGGTTTCGATACTTTTTGATTACGATAACAGTATTTTAGGTGAGAGTGAAAGATTTTATTAAGATGGTGAGAGTTTTGTTATCAAGAGAGTCTAAGTTGAATCTCGGATCTAGCACAATAAAAAAAAGTTGACTGGTGATCACCGCTACGGTGAAGTGAAGTGGTTGTAAAATATATCGCTTCGCTATTTTTGCATATTTTGATTAATTGCGTCGTATCAAAATTTGGTAGTGAAGAGTAAAAATCCTAAGGCTAGTATATTTGTACAAGAGGTGTTTTCACGCCACATTATGTCTTGGTGTATTAAAATTTGCCTAAACATTTTGGATATATCCGCTGTCATTACGTATGCGTGTAACGAATTCTTATTCTTATCGAATATAAATAATCTTGTAAAAGCTAGTCTGTTAAAAAAAGTAGTTTTTGAAGAGTCACCCACCTTGTTCACATATTTTAATGTTTCGTACTCTTTCTTAAAAGCTATGTATTTGGTTTTTAATTCTGTTTTTGCTTGTAATTTGTTTTCTAAAGAATAAAAGCAATTAATTGCTACGTTTTCTGAATTGCCTAACTCTGAACGTATTCATATAACACGGACTATTACTATAAATTTACTATCTACGTCCCAACTTGATGTTTCGTTAACAAAAACTTCACAGTGACTTTCCTTTACAGTAAGCAATTAGTTTTTTTTGTATAATTTCATTGATTTTCCAAAATGTTGATATACTATCTTCTAAATTTGTTAATGAGAAACTCACTAAAGCTTTTTGAACTTGACCTTCATTAATAATCAAATTTCCTGCTATAATCCGCCCTAATTTAGATATGTGGAAGGTCGGTTTACCTGCACCCGGTTAATGTTGGCACACGCTTAGTAGTTGCCAGAACTCCTGCTAAAAGGTGTATGTAGGTAACAATATTTGCGTTAATCCTGAATTATTATGTATAGAAGAACAACGTGTCAATGTAGACGGTTCAAACCCTGACACCGTATTATCTGAAGCCGGCGATACCTGTGTTTGTTCATTATTTGTTATACTGCTGTACTAAGACAGAAAGTCGTATCAGAAAAATGACAGTTTTGAGTTAATCTATGTAAAAATACATAAATACATAAAAATTAATTTGGAACCTCTTTTATTCTGTGTACTTTAGTTGCAGCTATTACTTCTCTTATTATTTAAACTTTTTCATATAAGACGTTTTGCTTCCAATTGGTTGAACCGAGCTAGTAGAATAGTGGTGACAAGACCTGCTTAGCATTCGGGACGTAAAGGGTTCGATTCCTGTTACCGTCTATCTTGTATGAGGTTTTTTCAGAGGGGTTTCCTCATACACATATAGGGGCATGGTCACTGCGTATATGCACACCATGTGCGGGTGCTTAGGCGAATGCTGGGGTAATATTTCCCCCCTCAGAACCCTAACTCCGTTCTTCCGATCCTATCTTCACCACACCCATCCGTAATCCTACCATGTATACGTAATGTATGTATGTATGCTGGGAATCCATGATTGTGCCTGAGAGAGCTTGGAGAGCCCAAGCAGCCCGCCCTCTCCTTTGTGTAGGGAATGATATATGTGGCCTTTTACTTTTCAATTAATTGCTAAAAGCGTTTATCCTATCTGCATTTTAATGACTTATTAGAAACTTACAAGAACCACAGATGTAATGCAAAATACGTCATAACATATACAGGGTGATTCTAAATTAGATGCCAACCTTTAAGGAGGCCACAATTACCTATTTCCAAAAATCAACAGTTTTCGAGATATTTGAGATTTTGTAGTAATTCCCTACTTTCGTTCAGTTTAAGCCAATTCTGTAGGAATTGATCCTTTTAAATAGTAATTTTAGTCCAGTTTTCAATAGTAGAATATGTATTTCACCTAAAAAATGCAAAATTGTAAGAAATATGCTTATAGGTAAAAAATTGTAGAGATTTAAAATCAGAATGTGAAAGAAACCAAAATCGATTTCTAATTTTCTATTGCTTATAACTTTTAAACTATTCTCTACATGTAGTCGTAAAATAGTCTAAAAAACTGTTTTAATTTTCCGATAAAACCATTTTTGTCAATATTCGTTCGATAAGAAAAAGCTTTTCCACCGCGCTACCTCTAGAAAATTCTAAACTGAGAATAATAAATCTTTGAAGCCTTGATTCAATAGAACTGAGAATTTTATTCAATAATTTTACATTTTGTGTTCAAAATGGCCACCACCGTCTCTTATATAAGCTCGAGCTCTCTTTCTCATTCCTTGACTGGTAATTTTCATTTGAATTTTCCATCAGTGACGAACATTCCCAAATTGAGTAGCAATGAAAAAATTCAGTTTTGGAATCCAGAGCTCTGATTCGTCAATTTCTAGACAAAAAGAACCAAACTTATTTGTTTTGACATTTATAAATGAATTCGCCTTTTTTAGTGACTTTCGTGATTTTTGAATCTGGATAGTTAATTTTCTCCTTTATTGTTCGTTCCTTTTCACTATTGTTCTTCTTATTGTTATTATCGTTTCTCTTGTTATTGTTCCTGTTATTATTCTTCCGTCGCAGAATTGCGGAAACTGGTACTATTAAAAAAAAGAAACGTTGGCACACCTGGGAAACCAGACCTAGATGAAACAATATTCCAAACGGTAGAAGATACTCCCACGATGAGTTCAAGGGTTAGAAGGGAACGATTTTCCAGGGGACTTCAATTTGGTATTTTATCTTAAATGCTGGCAGGGAGGATTCTACATTTTTATCTAGAATTTTATGGACAAGCAAAGCGAGATTCGACAGAGAAAGTATCACTAACTTACATAATTTACATTCTTGGTCTGATGTAAATCCACATTTAAGAAAAGAAACATCTTTCCAAATGAAATTTAGTGTGAATGTTTAAATGGGCACAGAAGTAATAAATTGATAGGTGCATGTTGGCTTCCTAACGTTTTGACAGGGAAGGATATGAAGAATCTCTGAGAAACCACATGGAAGAATTTTTGGATGACCTATCATTGATAGACAACACATAACTTTCCAATACGACGGTTGTACAGCACATTATTGTCCAGGTGTTCAAGGACCTATTGCGTGGTCGGCTAGAAGCTCGGATTTAATGTCTTTAGATTTTCACGTGTGGGGAAGACTGGAGGAATTGGATTATGCGCCAAAAATTCATACTCGTAAGCAATTAATAGAAAGGATACAAGAAGGAGCGAACTATCGAACGAATGTTGACTAATATTATTTTATCGGAAAATTAAAACATTGAGCTAGTTTTTTAGACTATCTTAACACTACATGCGTGTAGAGAATGGTTTAAAAGTTATAAGCAATAGAAAATCCGGGACATAATCGTCGTTATTTTCGTTTTGCTTTGGTGTATTATTCTTAATCCTACTATTCAAACGATATTCAGTTAGTTTCAGTAATAGTTGCGCATTTAATTTACTTTAATTATTTAATTCCGACGGTTCATCCCTCTTGAATTCATAAACATTGTAACGAAGCTGCAAGCAGAAGAACCTAAAATGGAGTAACAATATTCATTGGAACTTATTTCAGAGCTTTTTCAACTACTTGCCTTGGTGGTGGAATGGTTAAAGTGCTTGCGTTTCACTCGAGAGGCGCGAGTTCAAACCTGGCCGAGGTAGCTGTTTTTTTCTAAAACGGAGAAAACCCAAAGCACTCCTTTTCGGATAGGAAGTAAAACCGTAGGTCTCGTGACAATATGATGATTGACACGTTACAGATCCTTTACTAAAGGTGGAATCCATTAGGAGGTCAAAATTCTAGTGATAGGTAGTGCTAATAACCATTAGTAGTTGATGCGCATAGAGATGTCTGACATTTCCGCTTGTGCCTAGATATTGACCCACTAATACAAAAAAACAACTACACCACAAGAATAAACTTAAGTTAATAAATTCCTTGTTAGAAAATTAGATGTTTTTGTATTTGTACATATAGGTATAGGACTTCACACATAAGATGTATTTAGATTTATTCCGGGCATTAGAAATTAAATAATATACATGGTGTTGCGTTTGAATTATCAAAGTTGCTTTTAATTTTTAGTAGAAGCCGCAACACTGTATCACTGAAAATATTTTTGTTGGATAGAGCATGATTGCATATGTAAACGCCCCAATTTTCATCTATGTCGCTTTACAAATAGCTGAGATAATTGAGCGTTTCTAAACCTTTAGGGCACACTGTATATAAGCTCTCATGCACAATTCTCATTACGGAAACTTTTACTCTTGAGGGGCTATCTGCTATTAGAACCCCAAAATATGTTAATTTTTTTAATATACCTCTTATGCATATAGTAATCACTTGAAATATAAAAATAGCATGTAATTGAACCAATAAAATAAAAGAAACTTTACAAAATCCAACAATTTATTTAAATGTCCTCGTTGTACTCTATTAGCATCAAGAGCTTTTGAACGAAATTATGACGTTTGACATTAAGTATATCTAGAGTGACTGAGCAATTTTAAAATAGGAATATATTGTGGAATTTAGTAGAATTTCTTTGAGTTTATACATTTTAATTTCTAGAACTCTTGAAGTAAGTTTACAAAGTATTAAGTATTGTGTTTCAAACTTAAAACATTGCTGCTCTAAAGGATTGTTGACTCTGATTAAAACTAGATGTTTTTCGGAGTTTGATACTTTAGGTTTTTTCAAGAAATCAAGTATTTGGAAATTACTAATTGCATGAAAGCGTATGTTAAAAAAAAATTAGTCGCATTTTTATTATTTCAAGTTTTCAGAACTACAAAAACTCATTCCATTGAGGGCCGCTTGCAGACCCCCGTCGTCCCCAACCCAATTTGAAAATCATATTTGGAAGGATTTACTAGCGGAACTATTTTTATAATTTATCAAGAACTCTAGAACTCCTTGGCGGTGTGTGTGTGTGGGGGGGTCTGAAACTTTAATTTCCTTTATATAATGTTGAAACTGGGAGACTAACTTCACATTCACAGGTGTCTTCCTTAATTCTGTTGTTTGCTGATTACCCTAAATGAGTGTTATATTATTAATTAGTTTGATGTGTTTTTAATAACTGCTTTCACTACTATACTCTTGTAATTAGTATCCGACTCGAATGACCAATTTTTTTATCGTCACTAAACTCAATCGTTTTGAATACCTTTTTTAGAATTTGTTGTTCATACAATTGTGACGAATTGCTTATCTAAGATAACACTATTGAAACAAAAGATAACAGCTCTAATTTTCTTTCAGATTTTTGTTCAAAATAAATACGCGCAATTTTGCCCTAATTTAACCGACTGTTTATCTCAAAAGGAACACTGGAACACTGGATTTGTGACAGGACCTGTAACAAACAAGATAAACTCACGTATCTCACACAAATAGAAAAAATCGAACACCTTTCAATAGCTAAGCTATTATCGGCGGTGATGATGATAGCTTAGCTATTGAAATGGGTTAAGTGTTTTATAATTTTTGTGCAGTACGTTGTTGTATTTTGTTTGTTAAAGTACTACTTCTATTAGCAATATCATTTATAATAAACTTGACGCTAATACCTTCAAATCACAAAAATATTTCTTTTGCGCTGCCTCGCTCGCAAACGACGCTATTGTGTTAAGGTTACTGTGCTATGTAATGAACATAAAAAGGATCTAGAGCGGCAAAGTACAAATCTAGGATGACTGCAACTTTATAAATAAAATCTTACATAAAAAAATTATAGTAACTACTAACTCCATGAAACAAAATAAATTTGCACCTCAAAGTATTAACGAAGTAAGGATTTAAAAGTAAGGATTTAAAGTATATTAGATCCTATGAATCTTTGGTGCAAGGTCCAGTGGAGGTAATCTTTATATCATGTAACTAAAACATAAATTTATAATGTTATTATATTTATAGGTATATAAACAATTCATCAAACGTAGCTACAAAATCTTAATTGTTTTTCAAATGACGTTTTTATATATTTTATTTACTTAAACTTCAGTTCAAACTGACATTTCTACGTAATAGGTAATCAATTATACTTCATAAATAATTTTTTATGTTCACATTGCCATTCTCCCTTACTTTCTTTGTTCCGTTTTTTCCACATTTCACTTTTAATTGACATCAGAAAAATTATTTACAAATAGAAATGCGCAGGTTTGGTTGAATTAATAAATAAATCTCCAGAGGTTTTAACTGTATAACTGTTTTGCTTTTAGAGATTCAAGCTTACTGAACGGCAAACCGGGTTGAGGTAATGAATATTTTAATAAAAACTCTACTGCAAACGTTTATTGCAGTGTAGCAAAAAAAAATAATATCTGGTGTAGAACCTACAAAGTGGAAATTGAAAGAAATGGAATAATTTTAATTATAATCTTTTGGGATAATTATGCATCCCCTTTTTTAATACGTTGATTACGGATATAGACAACATTGTAATAACAACAACAATAATCTATGTCAAACAGACGTTTAAAACTTTAGGTCAGGTAGATCTTAATAGACATCTAGATAGTAACTTAAAAAAATCCAAAACCGCCCGCTTCTGTAAAAATATCGATAATACAAATTAAGCATTTTCAATCCTATCTAATTAACCTTTAAACTTAGTTTGCTTTATAGAAATGTTATGTAAAATTAAATTTTCTGTAAAAAATATGTCAACAAATTTTTTTTTACAAAATGAATCGTTATTCAGTTGTTAATAATAATTAATTAATATACTTAAAATCTACATGTTGGTGTTTTTATATTTTTGAAATATACGCTGTTTCAGAAATATTTGATAAAAACCAAAAACTGCCCCTAATAAACTCCCCCTTTCCGCCGTAGAATTTTCTAAAATCTAGTCAGCTCCGGGATAAATAAAAACAAGCTTAAATACGAAAGTACGTACGTATTGTCGTTCTGGAGTTTTGTGGATACTAACATATATCCACACACATCCAAACACACGCACAGATCCGCGCATACCCGCACTCGAATGCATACACTCACACATACACATACTCAAGCACACACGTGCGCAAACACGCACGCACGAAAACACGCACACATGACATCATGGTCAATCTTGGCTAAACTTTGCCAAATGTTGTAAAATGAGCTAACAAGTCGATTTAGTGTTAGTGACAAAAAGTCGATTGCATAACCTTGTATACAAATATGTAGGTTGGGAGGTAAAAATAAATGTGACATTATAATATCTTTTTGTTGAAAGCAACAATAACGGTAAAGATTTAAAGGACATTGAACAATGTTGGACAATAGAAATCAGTACTTAATTGCTGAAAAAATAAACAATTGAATTTTAATTGATTTTATACACTCTACTATGGTATGGTTATATTTCGTAATTTTTATTGTGTTTTTTATGTGTAATATATGTTGTTTGCTTACTGAATAGAACTTTAGTTAAGAGACAGTAACATGGTGCAGATTCGTGAAGCTAGCACGGCTAAAGAAAATAGTAACGTCCTGACCTGCGCGGATGGTTGTGTTTCTGTAACGATTCTTGATTCTTTGTAGCTCGCACCAGTGCGAATAGTAGTTTTTAAGAAAGCAACGCCCACTTATGTAGTTGTAACAACCCATTTTGATTTGTATTAAAATATGCCGTAGTTTATGTCTTCGTTCATTTACTTCTTATATTTACAATGTAAATATAAGAAAATTTTATTTATTAATGATTTGTAAATATGAGGTAGGCAACTTAATTCGCATTTTGGTGTAACATAAGTGCATATCTTCTTAAAGGTTTATACTCTCACTTCTTTAAATTATTTTTCTGCTCAAATATTTTCGCGCAATACGTCATCGTTGACTTAATTCTTTGCGCAAATCTTTTCGCGCACGACTACATCGTCTGATATTCTAGGCATCCATTTTAGTACTTAATGAACCTTATGTTGAGTAGGAAGCCATATTTTTGGGGTTAGATAAATTAACTCATAATACTAAAAATTAAAACATTTGCTCTTTTCAGGCACTTTTACTTTTACACACTTAATTTTACCGCTTTTGATTGCACAGTTAATTCTACTGTTACGTACGCTTTCATTTTATGATGGCGTTTTGCTTTTAATGCATATCTGTAGGTGGATTCCATTATTTATTTTGAACCTTCAAAAGAATGCAATAAATATTGGTTTATTCAATTTCAAGAAGACAAATTTATAAGAAATAAAATTCTAGTTTGGGTGTGGTTGACAACATAAAAGCATTGTTATTGCAATATATTGCGCAACATTGACACAAGGATTACATCATCTTGGTTTGCATTTCTGAATTATTTTTTATAATATCTGGGATTCTCAAGAAGATGTATTATACTTTGTAACAGGTATTTAATGTTTAATGATTTTTTAGTAATTTAAGGCTATTTTTAAGATATATTTTATTTAACCCTATCATTTTAACTGTTAATAAACATAGTCTGTATATTTTTTTTTTTTACATTTTGATAAAATTTTTATTGTAAAACTCGGTTTAGTTATTCCGAGCATTATTAAAAATAACTTGGCGTCCGAGATCATTTTATTAGTGTTACATTGCAATTTTTTTATATTGATGTTCAGTGGAAGTAATCTAGCAGAAATTGTGGTAATTAAGCAAATCAAAAGAATGAACCACCCTACGTTAATCTTCCGATTGAGTCAAAGGCATTATTTTTGGTGAATGGTTTGTATCTCCAGTTAGTTTAACGATTTGTTTCGGAGAACATTTTTTACACACATTTCTTTATTAAATTATTTAAAACACTTTTTATATTTTATACGAATACCATTTTCACCACTATTTTATATAGTATTGGCCTCCTACTTTTTTGGAAGCAGTAACCGGTGGAAGTGGAAATACTGCACATCGTTAGAGGTGGAACTGATGCACATTATTAGTGCTTCATTAGTGCGCTGTATATAGGGTGAGTCAAACTAAACGCGCCGATCTGCAGAAACGAACCGACAGTTTATTTCAAAAAATGTCAATAGGTTAGTTCAAGCTACGTTTTAAAAAGATTTAGAAATGGATATTTCTTAAAAATAAGCATGTTATATACTCTTTATAATAAAGTTTTTATTTCCGATAGAATAAATGACGTTTGTAATGTTTTATATTCTACTAGGTGATAACTTTTTTTATGTACTTTGCATGATTACAGTATTTTCAATCGGAAATCCTCTAATTTTTCCACCATTTAGTATTCTAAAAGCAAGATTTTAATTTTCTTCAGCATCTCCTGTACCTAAATCTAATAATTTTCGATATATTGCAAATACTTCAAGCATGGTGTATTTGTCACAATTTTTTATGGAACACCAAGTACGTATACTTTTTACGGATTTGCACTATAATGGAATATAGAAAATTAAAAAGTATGTAAGGTAAGATTGCCCTAAAAGTCATAGTTTTGGAGATATTTAAATAACCCGTGTTTTAGTAGTCGTATTGTGCAATTAAAATGTTTGGTAACGATTTGGTCAAGGTGAAAATAATCACTTAAATACACGATATCTCAGCTTGACTTTTTGGGGTTGTCCAGCGATAACGAAATCCCAATAATAATGTTTATTATTGGGATTTCGTTATCGTTAAATAAACATGTCTGATACCCAAATCTTATAAATTTCAAGTTATTGCAAATGGTAGATTATATTTAAGTCCTTAGTAGCTTAGTTAATTGTTGATATATTAATCAAAGAAATTAATTTAATACAAAAAAAAAACTAAACAACGACATGCAGGTACAGTACGTACAAAACAGCAACACAATTAAGAAAACGATGTAAAAATCCTTAAACAAAAACAATTGTTCAGAATATCTACAATCCACTTGAACCCACAGCCTAATTCTCTTTTTTTGAAAAGTGTTTCTAACACTTCCCAGAGTAGAGGGCACGTTTGATTTTCATTTTCATGTCGTGGAGTATTA
The DNA here is from genome assembly GCA_036346205.1 of Vesta saturnalis. Classification (NCBI taxonomy): domain Eukaryota; kingdom Metazoa; phylum Arthropoda; class Insecta; order Coleoptera; family Lampyridae; genus Vesta; species Vesta saturnalis. Next base: position 3,467,671 of record JARFJB010001104.1, read on the forward strand.
TACACAACTCCACAAACAAATCAAGCGAAATTAATTGGCGAGATTTCACTAGCCAGTTAATTGGATTCCTTTACGAATGTTTGCAAATTTATAGAAAGGCAACTTTTTATAGATCGTTGATATGGATGATACTGGTGGTTTTTAAAATTCTTCCTACATTAAATGTATCTCTTGCAGTAATTTCGCATTTTCAACAACAGACTGCAATACTGTTGTAGCATTATTTCCATTTCTCCTACTTGATTTTACTACTTCCCTTTTTGTGTAATCTACATATTCGGATTCATAAAATCTTACTCATAATCTTTAAAAACTCTTCAGGATGCTCTTCTATTACCAATTTTTTACACGTAGGAATTTGATGCCAATAATTAATTTTTCTCAATACTCTCCAACGACAAAACTCGTTTTAGCTCTCTCAATTTATTTAACGATAAAGATAACACCTGATTGTATTGTTAACTAGCTTTATAAACCCAAAAAGTTAAATGTGAAAGCACTGAATTTTAAGGATATACAGATGTAAAACAATGGGGAAGGTTCTAGGGACTGACGTTTTCAGCTTGACATACCCTGCATGGTGGATCTGCAGTAAATACACTCTCTTTTGTAACACGACCGACTATTCCTAAGAAGACGATTATGCAGTGCTCGTTTTATACCCTTAATGGAAGCAGTAACGAAGTACACTGAAGTGCATACACTAAGGTTAGAGAGGCATTACTACAAAAACTACCATTCGTCCTGGTTCAAACTACAAATGACTAAGATGCACTAACGATCCGTGCAGGTTACTTGTTAAAAAGTATCAGTTGGTTTGGGTCAACATACACAGTACTATATGACACTAATCTGCGTAGGTCATGTTAGTACTTCCAATAAGGTACGAAGCCAGCAATGAACAAGGCGGCGTGGTTTTATTGAACTATAGGTCGTACTGATTCAAGCTACACCGACACTACAATGAAGCACTAACGATCAATGTTGTTTACGTCGTTGGTGCTTCCAATAGTGATAGGGAATCCAGCGTTGCAAAAAGAGTAGCGTTTTCTAAATTAACTCTTAAAGTGTAAAAACGCTACTAACTATCCACGTGGGTTACGTTAATTCTGCATCCAACACTGTAGAAGAGTGTCGTTTTTTAACTACCGGTCGCATTGGATCAATCTGTAAAGCACTAGGAAGCACTACCGATTCGGGCAGTTCACGTAGTAGTGCTTTCATTAACGACGCAGGTACTTGACGCGCCCGTTATAACCTTATATTTTAAATAGTTCAATGTACTTTAAAATTAAAGATATACATACTGAGTAAATATATCCAGAATAGAGCATTTCTGGCGCGGTGCACGGTTCCTCTTCAACGAAAGATCTCCGATGTAAAATCACTGACAAAATAACTCGCTACAAAATAACACATGACAAAATAGCCCGCCTCAAGTAAAAACCCTCGTGCGCTTCAAACGTTTTTATGTTTATTTTGTAGTTTTTTTTTGCAATATGTGTTTTTCAAATATTTTATGATACTGATCTGGAGTGCGCACCATCCCGTATTAGACATTTTAAAATTGCGTAGAAAATTTATAATAAATTATAATTTTAATTACATATTTACCTTTGAACTTATTATATTCAGAATTTACATCAGTTCTACATACATAATGACAAAATTTACATCGATTGGGGCTTTAATCTCAATAGCGCAGTTGTATTGCGCGGTACTCTAACAAAGTACAGGGTGTCCCAACGATAGAGTAAAGTAAGTTTATGCTTAACTAGAATTATTTGTGTAAATATTGTATGGACCATGGGGTAGAGGTAAGAAGTGTGCATTTTTTTAAAATATTGGAAGTTATACAGGGTGCGCCAGAAAAGCAGGACGTGAAAAAGTATGATTTTTTTAAATAGAACACCCCGTATTTGATTTTAGTTTTTAATTCTACGTGTCCATACAAACATATTTTGTCATACAAAAGATTGGCTGAAAGTTTTAGTTCTTGAGATATTCGCGTTTAAAGATTATTATGGTCATTTTCGTGGGGTTGATGAATGGGCAATTGTTCCGTTATTTCACAATAAAAAAAATTGATATTTCGTGTGAAAAATGAGTGATATTATACTAACGTTTAGACCGAGTAGTATTTCTAATTTTCTCAACAGGGTGTTTGTTATAACCATTCAAATTTGAAAATTCTCAAATTAAAAAAAATCAGTTTTTTTTAATTGCACACCCTATATATTTTTATTTCATTTTATTCGGGATTAAAAAATCTATCATTTTTGTCAAATATATCCTATATCTATCTTTGATAGTTTTCGAGGAATTTCGATTTTTCGTTAACATCGTTCATGTGTTTGATTTAAATCCTTCCAGATTTTTGTTTCAAAAAGGCTATTAATTTTGTAAACGTGTTAATACGAATGTTTTGCTTGCAAAGTAGCCCTGAGCATCGAATACTGCGACCAAAGGGTCGAGGATTTTAATGTTTAGCTTTTTTCTGCAAAAAAAAAACGTTTTCACTAATTTTACCAAGTTTGTGGCTTTTCGCCCAAAAATGGTATATTGTTTTCCATATTGCATTCTGGACTTATTAAGCAGGAGATACAAAGTTGCATTTTTATTCAGAAAGGTCAGGGGAGTATTCTGGGTCCGTATCACTATTTTCCATTACTATAAAATACAATAGAACGATAAGTTGTAGCAAATTAACGCAACAGGAATAAAACAACTCGCAGAAGAGGTTAAATACCATATTATTTACAGCATAGTGACATATTGTGATAGGTTCAATAGTTCAGTATGAACACACGATCGGTTTAGCTTGAATTTCCCCAATATTTCTAACTTTTCAAGAAACAATTTTAAGTTTTTCGTGAAATAAAATGTTACATGACAAATTATACATTTTATGAAATCGTAAATTCATCAACGCAATTGTTTGAATATCGCAAAGTAGTTTAAAACGAAATTAGGGAACAGATTTTTTGGTGCCCTCTATTGACGATTTTATAAGAGTGAGCAAAATTTTTTTTCTCACTTGTGATTAAAATATATTTTTCTCACTAGTGATTAAATTTCTTACTTTGCTTACTTTTTCAGTGAGCAAACAACGGCGTATTTAAACGATTGTGGGAAAAAATTAACAATCACTCACGTAGGGTCATGTGTGAAACAGCGAATTGCTGGCTCCCATAGCATACAAAAGTTGACTGATCTTAAAATCGATATAACTTATAATACATTATAACTAGGGGTACATGCAGTATAAGTTTAAATCGAGTGTGATTTGTCTCTTCAAGAGCTCAGTTAGCAGAGGGCTACTCTAGCAAAGTAAAAGTCGTCGTGGGTTCAAATCCCACGCGAAGTAATCTTTTATTGTATGTACTTTAAACGTTAAAAACATACAATTAATGCGTATTACTTTGAACTGATACTCGTTCATTAATAGTTATTTAACCATCGAGTGTATTAATGAAGGCGAGTAACAATGAAACGTTTTAAAAAAGTCGTGATCCTTAATCGCGCATTAATATTCGAGTTCGTTACAATATTTTAAACTTATGAACTTAGTAATGAAAGTACAGAACACCTGAATTGTTTTTCTTTCTGCCACTGTGACGCAGGCATTCATTGTGTTAGATGTTTCATATGAGCTATTAATATCATTTAATCGTTTATTATTAGACTCTATTAATGCCTGATTTGAAGTTGCTTAATAACTCTCATTAATAAAGAAATCTCTCTAAAAAAAATTCAATATTTCTAATCTTGTTATAACTCGCTTATTTGACGAGATAGATTACGATGGTTTGACATGGAAACTTATCTTTTTTAATGGGGACCATATGTTATTATTCTCCTTTGAAAAGACCGTTTTTGTGCTTTTAAAAAATGTAAACACGATAATATTATTTCCTATAAATAAAAAGTTGATATATATTTTAAGCCGGCCTTGACAGTAGGCTGTAGGGTTCTTACGGAAAATCTAACTTTTATTCAATTTAAAACTTTTTTCTAAGTCCTTCCATTGTTAATCACCCTGTAACTTAAAAAAAAGTAACTGGCTCGATTGTAAGCGACTGCTAAAATATTTTGCTGATTTTCTTGGTTTAAAGTAATTGAAAATAAATATGAAAAATGATGGGTAATGATCCAAAGATTGCATAAATATATTCCAAAAATTAAGAAAAAGTTTGATTTACGATTTGCAAATGAAATCATAATTTTTGACAAATATAAATAGAAAACTGATTTAGTAAGTAGGGTATCTTTAGGCACATTCATGTAAACCAATTATTTCTCTAAAACACATGGAAGGCCGAATAAGTAAAGAAATAATGTTGGAAACGGTTTAAACAAAATTTGACTAAAGGTACTGTTTGTGTACTTTTTAGCGTAGATTATGATGATGTAGAAATAAATTAAATGTGAAAACAGGTTTTTTAAGTTATGACATAAATTTTGTTTTTCCTGTTTACTATCCTCTTGAAAAATTTAACCTATTTTTAATACGAGGGACAAGTCAATATTATTGAGAATGAAGAAATTAGGCAGGCCATGGAAAACAAAATATGTAGCTTCAGTAAGAGCAACTCTTTACTGGACATTTGCCGCTTCATTTGCTAATTTACTTTAAATTTGAAAAAGATGGTTTTGAGTTTCGTAAGTGTAGGGAAAAAATGGAATTTACCCGAGAACATTTTCGTATAATGATCAATTATGACTTTTAAGAAAGGTTTAAGTGCGTATGACTGCGAAGAAAGTATGAAATCAATATTTGACGGTGAGTTCCCTTCCTTGGCACCAGATGGTACAAGGAATGAAAGAAATACAGTTGACCACCAGAAAGGCGCAGGCTCTAGCATTACCGCAGTGACACAGAAAAACATTGCTGCTGTGAAAAAGATTATGGAAGCAGATAACAGAACTAGTTACACCGTAACAAAGGCTCAACTGGAGATTGGATCCTCATCTGCGAAAACAATCATACATGACCATCTGAAAAAAGTCGTCAGTCGTTTTTTACCCCATCATCTTACAGATTTTCAAAAAGCAGCACGAGTACGAATTTGCCACGAAACTCCAACATTGCTTAAGAATGGTGGACAGCAAATGTTGTCGAAAATTGTAACAGGCGATGAAACTTACGTATCGTTTTTCGACATGCCAACTCGACAAAAGAGCCATGAAGACGAAGTCACACCAACAATAATCATAAAGCAGCGAGCAATGAAGAAGGTAATGTACGCTGTGTTCTTTAGAAGTACAGGTAGTAAGCGCTATTAAGCTAGAGGAGCAGAAGACTGTTACTGCTAAATTGTACGTCGAACACTGTTTGCCGGAAGTGTTTAATAATGTTCCAAAGAAGGGAATTATGCTACATCACGATAATGCTTCCTCCCACACTGCAGAGCTAACTCGGAAGTATTTGATTGCAAACAAGATTAATGCAATCGAACACCCTCCCTACTCACCAGATCTGGCAATGTTCGATTTTTGGCTGTTTTTTGGGCTAAAAGGAACTTAGGAGGAAGGTTTTTTTCAGAGGAAGAGATCGATAATATTGTTCGGTGTTATTTTAATAGTATTCCAAAAACTACTTGGCTTGGATCATTTTACCCAGTGGTTCCCAAAGCGTGTGCCCGGCACCTTAGGGTACCGCTAGCACGTTACAAATGTGCCGCGATATTTTTAAATAATTAAATTAAAATTACTTAAAATAATTGAAAAAAAAAAACGAAAACAACTCACTGCTTCATTCATCGTGAATCATCGGTAGCAAAGACAATAGGCCTTGAACTCAAAAATTATTATAGGAAATCATTAAAATGGTTAATTATATCAAAGCTAGATCATTAAAATCGCATATATTTGCGAAACTTGTGAAGAGATGCAGTCTCATCACAATAACCTGCTTCTTCATACCGAAGTGAGATGGCTTTCGAAAGGTCGCGTGTTAAATCGTGCTTTTGAACTTAAAGAAGAAATATTAATATTTTTCAACATGAAAACAAACCAGAATGTTGTGTATTATTACAAAATTATTCTTGGTGTTCCAAACTAGCTTATTTAAGAGGCATATTTTAACACTTGAACAAGTTAAACTCAGGCATGCAAGGAAGAAATGAAAATATTGTAATAACATCTGTAGATAAAATTAAAGTTTTTAAAGATAAAATAAAAATGTGGAAAATAAAAGTAAAAGCAAATTGGGTAGAAATGTTCATTCAAGTTGCCAAGGGAAAATATAATAATACAGATTTGCAAAATAATATTTAGTCATTTAACGTCGTTAGACGTTAACCATTATTTTCCTGACATATAAGTTGATTTGCGCGACTGGATTCGAAATCCTTTTGTAGAAACATCAGAAATAAGTGTGTTCAGTCTTGCAGAAATCGAAGAATTAATTGATACTTACTTACTTACTTACTTAACCTTCACGCCATTCCCTTGCGGGGTAGGCAAAGCAATCCCTGCCTCTTATTTATTTTTCATATATGTACGTAACGATTGTACGTTAACCTTTTGTTGCCCAAATATGGAAAATGAATCATTTATTCAATTTTTTTAACATATATGTAATTATACGGACTCTAAATGGGCCCTTATTTTTTTTAATTTCTATTTTTTGTTTTAAAAATATTGAAAAAATGGACTTTTAAGTACCGTCAGGAAATATTGATACCAAAAATATGAAATTAACAATTTAATTTTTAGGCAATAACACTAATAAAATAATATAAAAGGACGTGCAAAAGGACGAAAAAATATTTATTTGAAATAAATTAACAAATTATTTTCTAGAAATATAAAAAAAAATAATTAAGAAGAAGATAAAAAAATGTATTTCAATTTAACAATCTATTTCGTGATATGCTGCGAAACAATTTTTTTTGTCATTGCAGCAGAGGAAAATGCCACAAGTATTACATTTGCTATGTGGACGCGATTGCAAACCTTGAGCGCTACAATATCCACAACGGCCTCTGTTTCCTTCATACTTGACGCAGTGTGCCCCTCTATTTCCTAAACGAATATCGTCTAATACGCTGTAATTATATTTACGTCGTTTCGGGCCTAGCTTTAGAATAGACCTCTTGTTTTTTAGTAGATTGGTTCATATTTATTAATCCTTGGCATAGAGCACGTCTAAAGTCAAAAGTACTAACTTTCTCAATTTGTTGACAATAAATGATGTATGCATTGAGAAATGCAATTTCCAAAAAAAACCACATTAGACCATCTCTTAGATTTTCGATTCATACCATAAGTTGTCCTAAGATGGTCAGCATGATCCACGCCGCCCATACGACGATTATAGTGACTAACAACTTCTGGGCATTTTATAGTTACTTTGACCCCTTCTTTATTTGTTATTTTTACTGATCACTCTTCGGATCCATGAAATTCGTTGCAAAATTAACAATCCTGTTATCTTTCCACTTAAAAATCCCTATGTTGGTATTGGAGTATCTATAATCATAGTCTCCTCGATTGAACGACTTATCTTCTGCTAAATTCTTAGGATGATCCTGCCTATTTGAACGTATAGTTCCGCACGCCAAAGTATCTTCTAAGAGCAGTTTTTCCAGTAAAGGAATTGATGTAAAGTAATTATCAAAATAGACGATTTTATTCTTACCCCAGTATGGTTTTGTTAATGATAAAACAACTCTCTCACCTAGGCCATAATCTTCAAACTCCTTTTGCAATTCTTTATTTTCCCTTGATATACATCAAAATTGGAAATGTAACCATTCTGATCCGCTAAGCACCAGAGTTTATATCCTCGTTTTATTGGTTTTTGAGGATTGTACTGCTTCAATGTCGATCTCCCCTTAAAAAGTATCATACTCTCGTCTACGATGACTTTTCTTGACGTTTTATACAACTTTTGAAAATTCTCATTTAGTTTCAGAAGTAGTGGTCGAAGTTTGTACAGCTTATCTTTATTACTTAGAATGAAGACAAAGAGTTCATTTTCCGTGAGCTTTAAGTGCGTATTTCTCTGGACTGCATATAGGTTGCTTTGATAAGTGATATGATTGATGGAGGACCCAGGATTTTTTTAAATACACTCGTAGGAGTTTCAGAATTGGTAAATAATTCATCGATTACGCCTTCAACTTCACCATAAACAGGAATCTCAGTCTTGACAATAGTCTTTTTCCATGTTCGATTTGGTTTGTTTTTTATAGTTTTGGCTGCAGTCCCAATTTTTAAAGACTCCACTTTTTCTTCATCTTTCTTTTTGGAACGTGTACTTACGGAATCACAAAGGTTTAGAGATGTGACTGTTTTGAAGTCGTTGCTTGTTGAAATATATCAGTTGCAACAAATTTTGGCTCGTCTTGAGACTCTTTTTGAGAGATCAATTGAAACACTGCTTTGAATTGATTTGCTAGCATCTTCTGAACTTAGTATAATATCTTGCAAAATAACAACCTTTGGTTCATCTTGAAGCAATTTTGTGTTAAATGTATTTGGTAATGATGACTCAAAATTATTTTCGTTATCCTGTCTTCTAAATCGGTATCAAAATGATTGTCCAACGTCTTCCTCAGTTTATTTTGGCGGTCTTCAAAACCAGTCATTAATACCGAGAGAAAGTTAAGCAAATCAACAACGAAAAGAAAAAGAATCTACGGTATTTTTAAATTAACTAAAACTTACTAACATTATGTTATTGTTTTAATTTAAAAATAACATATGAAAATGTAAACTTTCACCATTAACACATCTAATAAAATACTTATCTTTTTTTTTTTTTAATGGTGTATTTTAAATTATACAATATAAACGTTTCGATAATACTTACAGTTATCTTCGTCAGTAGTAATATCTATTAAAATTGTTAAAGATGTTGAAAATAATTTTATCAAAGTCGAAAAATTAAAACATGAACATCAGCCTGCTATAGAATTAAATGTTAGTAAAGTATAACTAGATCATTAAAAATTAAATATTGTTAAACTGTCGTAAAGATTATAAATCAGAACACCCTCTAACGGCGAAGGCTAACAATGAAGAATGTCAGCCAAAAAACACACTTAACAAAATTTAATCAAGTTATGAAGTAAGTGTAAAGTTGTGAAAAACTTCAATATGAAAATGATAGAAGCATTCACAAATATAAACATGACATCAAATAAAATAATCCAGTTAAATCTAAAAAAGATATATGTTTGTCAATCATTGCAAGTGTTATTAGCAATGAAAAACATAATGCAGAACGTTTTTTTGTAATTTTTTAATTTTAATCTTAATTTCAACTACTTATGTTAAATTAGAGTGCTGTGATAATTTAACATATAATTGGTAAAGCATTTGCTTCAAGGTCTAGGAAAAACACAGCAAAAAACTTAGACATACCAAAAGTCAAAATTGAAATCATTCTGCCTTTTTTTAATTATAAGATGCCAAAGCTTATTTAAACGGAGATTTTCTTCTGGTCTATTAAAATTATTAGAGTGTTTATATGTCTCAATAGCTTCACGTTGTAAACGAACATAATAATGAGTTTGTCTTGACAATATTTCTATATTATCAAATTAAATGTCATGATTTAAATTATTTAAGGCATGGTCAGCCACCGCAGATTTTTCTGGTTGACCTAATATACAAAATCTCATATGCTCTTTACGTCTTGTATCAAAGCTACGTTTTGTGGTTCCAATGTATACTTTTCCACATGAACAAGATAACTTATACACTCCGGAAGATGATAATGGGTTTGAAACATCTTTAGGTGATCTTAAATGTTCTTTAATTTTTCTTGTAGGTTTAAAAATAGTCCTAATGCCATATTTAATTAGGATTTTTCAATTCTATATCTGTAACATTAGCTATAAAAGGAAGAAAAGCAGTACCAACATTAAGAACTGGTTTTTCTTTATGGTCATGTCTAGAATGTGTAATAACATTATTAATATCTGTAAGTGAATATCCATTATCTTGTAAGGATTTTGTTCAGGGGCACAAATTCGTTTTGCTCGATCTACTAAAGATTGAATTACACCAATCTTTGACGTGGATTGTGGTTGGATAATTTATGAAGGTAATCTATCAGTGTGTATCGGCTTTCTGTAAACCTTAAAAGAGAGTGAATTATTATTTTTAGATATTAATATGTCAAGAAATGGTAAACTTCAATTAGTTCCTTTTTTTATGGTAAACTGAATACTAGGATTAGTATAAGTTTTTGTTATGAACGAATAAGTTCAAAGGTAAATATGTAAATATGCGATATTGCAGGCTCACATTCCATTAATATAAGTAATTTGACTGTAATCTCATTATATTTAGAATTTACATCAGTTCTACATACATAAAGACAAAATTTACATCGATTGGGGCTTGAACCTTGGTGGCGCAGTTGGTTAGCGCGGTACTCTAGCAAAGTACAGGTCGTAGGGTCGAATCCTACTCGAGGTAAACTTTTTATTTATGTATTTAATAAAATTAATAATAATTTTGAATACTAGGATGTATACCATTCATAAAAACCAAAAACTCTTGCAGTGCTTCTTCTCCGTGTCTCCAAATAACAAATGTGTCATCTACATATCTATACCAAACCGAAGGTTTTTTAGGTGTATTTTGTAACGCTAATGTTTCAAATTTTTCCATGTAAAAATTAGCTATAACAGGTCTAAGGGAACTACCATTGCTACACCATCAAATTGTTCATAAAATGTATTATTCCACTGAAAATAAGTTGTAGCAAGACAGTGCTGAAAAGGAATAGTTATATCCTTTCGAAAAAAATGATCAATGTATTCAATAGTTTCTTTTAGAGGCACTTTTGTAAAAAGTGAAACAACATCAAAACTGACCATTATATCACCCTCTTCAATTTTGAAATTATGCATTTTTTCAACAAAGTCGGCAGAATTTTTAATGTAATGTGGTGTTTTACCTATATGAGGTTGTAATAAAAATGTAGGATGTTTTGCAAGATTATATGTAGGAGAACCAATTGCTCTAACAATAGGCCTTAAAGGAATATTAGGTTTATGGATTTTTGGTAAACCATATAGTTTTGGGGAAAAAGCTTCAGTTAGTTTCTTTTTTATTTATTTTGATAATTTAATCAGTTCTTTAGTTTTTAAAAGAAACTTTTTTGTTGAATCTTTTGGTATTTCACGATAAGTCTCTGGTTCCAACAATTGTTCTATTATAAAGTTATAATCGTTCATATTTAATATGACAGTTGCATTACCTGTATCTGATTTTAATATTATTATATTTTCAGTGCGTTTAAGATCAAATAAAGCACGTCGTTGACGAAAAAATAAGTTGCTCTTTAGAAGTTTTGTTTTATGTAATATGTTAACGGTGTTATATCTAACTTCAGCAGCAGCATCAAAAGGTAATGACTTAATGGAGTTCTCGGTATTGGGAATTATATTTTCAAAAGGTATTACTCTTGGTGTTACCGCAAAATTTCCTCCTTTAGAAAGCGCTTCAATAGCATAATCTGAAACAACGCTATGAGAAAGGTTTCTAACGGTTTTTTGATAATCAATAGATGGTCTATTATTTTGTTGTTTGTATAATTTATTCAATTTTTCGTTTTGACGTTGACATGAGATGTCAAAATCTTTTAAGGTTTACAGAAAGCCGACACACAGTGATAGATACCTTCATAAATTATCCAACCATCATCCACGACAAAAAATTGGCGTAATTAAATCTTTAGTAGATCGAGCAAAACGAATTTGTGACCCTGAATTTTTGACGGATGAATGTAATATTTAACAAAATCCTTACAAGATAATGGATATTCACTTACAGATATTAATAATGTAATTACACCTTCTAGATATAACCATAAAGAAAAACCAGTTCTTAATGTTGGTACTGCTTTTCTTCCTTTTATAGCTAATGTTACAGATATAGATTTGAAAAAAATGCTAATTAAATATGGTATTAGGACTATTTTGAAACCTACAAGAAAAATTAAAGAACATTTAAGATCACCTAAAGATGTTTCAAACCCATTATCATTTTTCGGAGTGTATAAGTTATCTTGTTCATGTGGAAAAGTATACATTGGAATCAAAAAACGTAGCTTTGATACAAGACGTAAAGAACATATGAGATTTTGTAGATTAGGTCAACCAGAGAAATCTGCGGTGGCTGACCATGCCTTAAATAATTTATGACATTCAATTTGACAATATGGAAATATTGTCAAGACAATTCATTATTATGTTCGTTTACAACGTGAAGCTATTGAGATATATAAACACCCTAATAATTTTAATAGGCAAGAAGAAAATCTCCGTTTAAATAGGCTTTGGGATCTTATAATTAAAAAAAGGCAGAATGATACGTCTTGATTTTGATTTTAATTTTGACTTTTGGTATGTCTAGGTTTTTTGCTGTTTTTTCTAGACCTTGAAGCAAATGCTTTATCAATTATATGTTAAATTATCACAGCACTATAATTTAACATAAGTAGTTGAAATTAAGATTCAAATTAAAAAATTACAAAAAAAAACGTTCTGCATTATGATTTTCATTGTTAATAACGCTTGCAATTATTGACAAACATATGTCTTTGTTAGATTTAACTGGATTATTTTATTTGATGTCATGTTTATATTTGTGAATCTTTTGTATCATTTTCATACTGAAGTTTTTTACAACTTTACACTTACATCATAACTTGATTAAATTTTGTTAAGTGTGTTTTTTGGCTAACATTTTTCATTGTTAGCCTTCGCCGGTAGGGGGTGTTCTGATTTATCATATTTAAGACAGTTTAACAATATTTAATTTTTAATGACCTAGTTATTCATTACTAACATTTGATTCTATAGTTGGTTTTATACGTTTCTCAAACTGTTATATTAATAGCAGGCTGATGTTTATGTTTTAATTTTTCAATTTTGACAAAATTGTTTTCAACATCTTTAACAATTTTAATAGATATTACTACAGACGAAGATAACTGTAAGTGTTATCGAAACGTTTAGATTGTATAATTTAAAATACACCATTAAAAAACCCAAAAAAGATAAATATTTTATTAAAAATAACATAGTTCCTGTTTATTACCTTGTGTTGTGTTATTTGCTAAACTTTCCGTTACGCGAAATTTTTGTTTTCCGGAAATCTTTGAAATCTATTCAAAATAAACGAAAGAATTTAATTTATCTGTTATCTATCAATTTTTTTTGTAAATTTGTTTCCGTAATATCGCTCAAGGCATAATTATTATTCCACCCACCATATTAGTTTACAAAAGCAAATACGTATAGGTATGTGAATGTATCTAAAAATGCGTAACTTATTGAATTCGGAACTAGGAAGCTCGCATTGTTTTGTTACAAAAAAATCTATTCAAATTAAAACACACAGTTATCTGCAAAAAAAATGACATTTATTTTTATGCAGTCCCGAATTTTAATGGTTCGCTAACCAAATTGTATGAGATTAGATCGTTAAATACCTCCATAACAAATGAGTCTTGTTTTTCTTACCTTTTTCTGGGCGAGGTACTTACCGACTTTATATCGCAATGACATACTATTTGTGCTTAGAAATACTACACGTTATTAATTCTTTATTTGAACAAATAAGAATTATTCCCAGACAAGGCCGGGTACTTTCTCTAGCAGTTGTATTGTTTGGTCTTTAATGACACAAGACTAAAACAGAATTTCGCTGGTACGTAATTTGTGGCATTATGTAATTTGAGTATTCTGTATCAAGTATTGGTAAAGTTGTAGTTTTGCATACAATATTAATTGCAACAAGCGTGTGGTTGTGTACCTAATCTTAGTTTGAAATTTGTCAAACACAAATGCTAATGCTAATCTTGTTTTGCAGTACATCATCTTTAATGAAAACATAATTTAATTAGGTGAATTCACAGATTAGAAAGTACATCTTTAAAAGAGAATCTCTTTTTTTACTATGTGTCCATGTGATTAGAAACCTAAATTTATTATTATTCTAGGGTTAATCATGAAGGTTATTGAAGCAATACTATTGTCCCGTTTGGCGTTCATAAAGATCGAAAGATATCGTTCAAAATTCATATTTTCATTCAAAATAACCATTAAACGTTATGTTATTGAAATTTGCAAATAAGCATTACATTAAAATTCAATTACACTTTACTTAAAATGAATTCTTATTAAGAATTCGTCAAAATACTCTCAAATTAAAATCAAGTCAAAATCCTAATTTTAAAATTTACGTTACTCGGCTATGTAAACGTAAATGCGTTAAAATTCGAGATTTTACATTCGACGCTAAAATGCCTTAATTAAAAATAATAAAAATACTAAACAAAATATGCGTGCCGATCTGACACTAAAAAAAACATCCATTTATATACCCACGGTACACCTTTATATCCGTAATAATCACAAACAAATAAAAATAAAACGAATCACACTATCACCGAGCTGGTAAAGTTATGGTAACACAATCTGCTTAGCATTCGGGAGGTAATGGGTTCGATTCCCGTTACCGTCTGGAGGTTTTTTCAGGGGGTTTTACTCATACACATATAGCGGCATGGTCACTACGTATATGCACAATATGTGCGGCTATTTAGGCGAATGCTGTCCCCTCATAACCCTAACTCGGTTCCTTCCGATCCTACCTATCTTGACCGCACCTATTCTTAAGGGGGGATATTTGAACAAATCATAGCTCTGCAATTTTTTCAGATTCTACAAAAATTCTTATTTGATTTTTAAAATCCTCCATATTGATACTCTTTATCCTCCAACATTCTTTTGCTCAAGATCAAACATCCCTTTCTCAGCTTTCATGAGTCTATTCTTGTCAATGATGTTGAACGCCTTTATGGTGAACACTCCTGGACTCACACTAAGTCTCTTCAGGGCTACAATTTTTCCATGATATCCCTCATTGAAGCACAAAACAGCACCATAAACACCAATTCTGAGTACATTAAACCCACAAAATGTTCTTTTTGAGCATCGGATCCAAACTAAATTGTTAAAACTTTCATTGACTGATTGTGAAAGTGAGTGGTTATGTTTATGTTTCCCTGTTTGTGTTGTATTTACACCACCTTTTTTTTGGACACAAATAGTGCACTGGGTTTTCATCGGTGGACAATTTATTAAAATAAATCGCCCACATAGCTCGTTTCATTGCCTCTAAATTGTTAGTATTTTCTCTTATGGCTTTCTCATAATACAGTTGAAGAGAATCTATTTCTCTTAGTGTAAGTCTGCCTCTTCCTTCTAAAGATTTTCCAGCGTCAAGAATTTGACGAAACCTGCCGCCAACTATCTTCTGGATGTGACCAACACATTCCATCTTTTCAACTCCAACTTCATATCTATGGGAAAGAGAGAGAGAAGCGTTTATTTAAAAACCATAGGTGGCGTAATACGCAATGTTTTGCTGTCTACAACAGTTTTGAAAGCAGAAGAGTCCCCATCTCCAAGATACTTTGTATATCTCAGTCTATATTGCTCTACAGATCTACCAAACACCTTCACTACAGCTGCAGACTCCATAGCCCCACTTGAGGGAGTGTAATTTTTAGAACATGGTGTTGCATGCTTTTCGTACCACAATCATTCATCTATTTCATTTTCACATTTCTCTCTAATTGCACAATTGTGGCAGTACTTAGCCATTATATTTACATCCAGAACTTTGCCAGAATCTATGCTTATTATTGATGCAACACCATATAAAGAGGTATGTCCCATCTTCATCCAAGTCCCATCTATAGAAACGCATAAATCAGTGAAATTTGCAGTACTTGTATCAGCCGGCATTTCCTTTCCAACATCAATTTCCATCTGCCTTTCTTCTACAACTGTTTCTACTACTTTAGCCATTGATTCTTTAGCAATGTCACACACAATATCTGAAAGTACTTGGTTCAACCTATAAAACCTTGCACATGGTGGTGGCATGTCGAGGAAACCACACAACTGATTACCTCCTTCCCTACCCTGTCCTATCCTTCTCAGTCCATATGCATATGTAACATTACTTTCATAAGAACCAGAATCAGTTTCCTTTGAAGAAAAAATGAAGTTCATAGTTACATAACCTACAAACTAATTCGAACGTACTGGCTATACCCATTTGTCTATTTTCCACCGTATCTAAACACTCAGTCTTTTCACATTTAGAACATGCACATGAACACTTTATGGCATGACACAAAAGTTCTAAGTCAATAAGTCTGAATCCTGTAATTAATGGACAATTTTCTACACTCTTCTCCATAAGATCCAGGTCCGGTCCAATTTTTGATGCAGATGCAGAGAGATTGGGTTCTTCATTCATTACTGTTTGCTCTTCTTTCTTCGTAAAACGATTGCCATGAAATATTTCTGCCCATTTACGCAACTTTCTTACTATTACACACAACTTTTTCAAGACCTTCAAAGGCCTACTAAATTCAAAACAAGTGAGTTTGACAACCACATTCATGGAGAAAGAAATGAACTTCCATGCCTCCGATAACTATAAAATTTATACACAATGTAAATTACACTATGTAGATTAAAAATAACATGTTTCCAAAAAAATCAATTTTTGACACAAAATTCATTATATCCCCCTTAATCCCACCATGTATAATACTTAATGTATGTATGTTGGGAATCCGTGATTGTGGCTGAAGGAGCTTGGAAAGCTCAAGCAGCCGGCGCTCCCGCTTGGGGAGGGAATTAAATGCGTGGCCTTTTCCTCCACACTATCCATCAATGTGCCCTTCAACCCGGCGCAACTTTCTATGTCAAAACATAGAAAGTTACAGAATATTTACACTAGATCAATATCTAGTGTAAATATTGGTGGACTAACATTTAGTTGTCAACAAATTTCAACAATTATTAGAATTATATCTTTTTAGGCCAATGTAATAATATTGTTTCAAATTCGGCCAGTAAGCCTTAAATAATGGAATATATAATCAAATTTAAGTATTCCCCTAGTGCAACTTTAATTTCCGAATCGTAAAAATATTATTTGAAAATATGGTGGGTGTGCAAAAATATAGTCGTCATTTCTACGCGAACCGTCATTGGCTAAAGGGTGCATTAATTGAGATTCTTACTGTGATTCTAAATATGGCAGGCCAATTATTTGGCGAATAATTTTGTTAAATATTCGGTAGATGGTTTTAACGAAGTGACCAAATATTAGTTATTCGGCAAGTGACCGAAAATACTATTCCTTGCATCTCTACTTTTACTGTTTTAGATTTTTAAAAATTACGGAAGTAGGTAGTTATTTACATGTGGTAATATTTTAAACACATTATCAACACAACCATGTTATCTAGCCTGAGCAGATAAGCTTTCCTATTACCCAAGCATATATTATAGGAATTAATTTTTAAAATTGACTAATACAATTAACAAATTATGTCATTTACAGGGTGTCTGAACATTGCCACTTGTGCTTTTAGGATTCGATTCGGGGGTTTAACAAAAAAGAAAATTAAGAGGAAAACACACATTTAATACATCAGCTTTAATTTTTATTTAAAACTAGTAGTATTATAAAACAAGGTATTGTCTACATCTATTGTCACAAAATGTGCTCAAATAGTCCCTTCCTACATCAAAGCAAATATTCGCTCGATTTATAATGGAAGCACGTTATCGTGTAATAACGACACAGCAACGTGAAGACGAGCTACCATGTCTTCATAATTCTGAACAGGTTTGCGAAAAATGTATTCTTTCAAATAGTCTCAGAAGTTCCGGCGATCTATGTGCCCGTGATTTGGGCCATGCTCTTTTAAATTTTAATTGACCGTCGTCTTTGACAAGATCTTTGGCGTATCAAGTGAGGGTTTTCAACCCTCCACTCATGTAGATTATGAGTATTTATGATCTCTGTCGGAGTAAATGCGGAGTCATCGCTCAGCAGAATCTTTTCAATTAAATGCGAATCATTGCTTACACTATACAACAACCATCCACAAAAATTGATTCGAATTATATGGACATTTCTCAATACAATATGAATTTGTCAGATCTAACATTGTAAATGTAAAAAAAATGAGTACCTAATTCAAAATAGAATGTTGAGTAGCGGTTTTAGAAAAAAATTACATTTTATGTAAATACCTGTATAACAACGGGTAATCGGCAAAATTTTCAATTTGTTTCAGACCCTGAATCGAATCCCAGAAACACGGGCGCCAATTATGAGACCCTGTATGTAACAATAACATCCAATACATTTTCGTATGTTTGCATAAAATTTATCCTTTATGAATAGTTAACTAATGAAAAATAGTCTACATAAAGTATCACATCGTATTGAATTAATTGAAAACTATATTTAATTATGCCTGTGTAGAAAGTCATATTTTATTGCTTGGCATATGGCTTAGTGAAATGACAATGAAAATAAATTTACACTTATATGTGGACGGTTTAATGCTAAATATTAATAAATTCAAAGAGCACAAATGATTTAAATACAATATATATTCACAATTTCTATTATATAATTATTTATTTGTCTACACATTTCAATACAACATGAGAAAATATATAAGTAAAATAGCGAACAAGTGGTTATGATAACAAATTCGTTAAGGTAAAACAGCAAACTTGATGTAAATTATAATTAAAATATGTGTGAACTTTGAGTCTATAAGAACAACTTGTTCGTTCATTAAAGGTACTTTATGTTTATAAACTTCAAATGCTTCCAAAACATGTCATTTGTCTTCTAAATTATGGATAATTTAAAAGGTCCAAAAATTGTTGAATTAAATGTGTGATAAGATTGTATTTTGGTTTCGTTATGTTGATGATATTTTAGAATGTTTTGACAGTCCATCAGATTTCATTGATGAGTTTTTAATTAATATTAACAAGTTACATCCTAACATAAAATCTACACTAGAGAAAAAACAAAATAGAACCATTAATTTTCTGGATTTAAACATAAAAATTAATACACAGAACAAGTTTGAGTTCTCCATATTCAGAAAACCTGTACATACAGACCTTACAATTCCAAACGATTTATGTCACCATAAAACACATAAGTTAGCTACATATAGATCATTAGTACATAAAGTCATGTAATTACCATTAAACCAAACAAATTTCAATAAAGAAATGTCAATCGTAAAACAAATTGCACAAGCAAATGGTTACATTTCAAATATAATCGACACTTTTGTTAAAAATCAAGAGTACACATTTTCTATCAAAAACATGTATCCAGTTAACACAGAATTGACAGAAAATAAATACATGTCAATTTCATGTTTTGGAAAATAGAAAAAGTATTTCACATATTACAAAACAAGAATTACAAAGTAGCTTACAAAACTAGTACTAATGTTCTTAAAAGTTTATTTAATGCCACAGATTCCACTAACCCCCCTTTTTAAGTCAGGTATTTGTAAATTGAACTGCACGTTCCACGAAGCAAGGTTAAAGAATATAAATTTAATAGACTCATTAGGTGTCATTTTTCAACTTACTTAGTTTAATATATTACTCACTGCGGTTGACCTATCCATTAATTAAGCTAGCCAATTACGTTTGGTCCAAGAATTTATCACATTCTAACCAACATGTAATTTCGATTATCTTATGCGTGCGGATTTGTATGGCAAAGAATATTTTCTGGTATTTTCCTACTGAACATTTATTTCAAATCAATCCATTCAAAATTCATTATGTATTACGGATAAGGTTCCCAATTAATTGTAACTCATTCATTCGTAAGCAAGGCTAGTTATTAATTATACTCTTGTTTTATGCATATGCTACTTATCAGGTTTATGGTTGTACTGTTCACGAGCTTCAACACGGGCGGTTCAATTTCAGTATTTGCGTTCCCTAAAGTGCAAGATCAATAATTATGCTAATTAACGGTTAACGGCAGCGGCGGAAAAATCGGGTCCGGCACATCTGGAATGTCATTTTCAAGACGGTTTAATAATGTTTAAACTATTAAAAATGTAGGTATTACCCATTAGCCATTACTAACAATAATATAACCTTCAATTGTAGGCTTTTAATCATATTATGATTGCACGATTATTTTGCGATTTCATATTGCATCAATTTTGTTGACATTAATGTTTGTTACATTTTCTCTTTTTACTGAGGACGATCTATTGAAACGTTTAAAGCTTGTAGAATTTGTTTTTAAATAAATGATGTTTACCCAAAATTGTATAATTATTATTTATCATGAACGTAATTCCCGAAAGTTTTTATTTTCATATCAAATTTTGTTTAAAACGTGTGCACGAAAATAGTTATTTATGTAGCAAGTCTAAAAAGTGACTGTTTATTGCACCCGACGTACATTTGTCATTGTCATTGAACAACATGTCCTGTCCAATGAACACTTTTTGCAAGAGTCGCACACAATATTTTTCTACGTTGACACAAAAAGAAAAATAAAACGGTTTTACTAGACAGTCGTAAGTGGAGGTACCTAAATGAAAAATTTTGTTCAATAATTTAATATTTAATTATGGTTGATTATCATTGTCGGCGAGATTTGTAAGGTAGTAAATTTAAAGATGCTTCATTTGCTAGTACAATGACTTCTGATGGGGTATCAAAAACATCGCTACTTGCCATTCATATTTTCAATAATATTACTTATTTTAAGCAATAATACTATTTTTACACTCGCACTTTTTTATATTTACCAGGGTAACTTTTAGTGTGTATCTAAACTGTATGTTAGGTTACATGCGTGTGACATTTCCGGCAAAAAACAAAATATAACGATAGAGTGCGTACGAAACAATCTTCGAACAAAACGTACCATTTTGTATAATGATTTAGGCCTAATTACATCTAATTAAACAGCAACACCAAAAGGGAAATGGAAAACGTAATAACTTAAAATTTTTGCATTTAACATTTTTAGCATAGCAAATAAAGTTTAGGATTCTTGCCAATTCGTATTTTTGAGACATTTCTAGATTTGCAGTTGCACTTTTTAAATCAAATTAGTGTGCATGCGTAGCGTGGAATGAAAGTTTTGTTGCACTAGTGCACTCACTAAACGACGACTTTTTACACTAAAAATGATGCAAAAAGTGCTCGTTTTTTGAATTAACGTAGACAAATAATTTTGTAAAATTTTAAACGATTTTGAAGACTGTTTCATCTTCGAGAATAAGGACAATTATTTATTCATTGACCATGAGAGAAGTATCCCCACGAGAGTTTGTAGTCTGCTTTCAGTCAACTCATATGTAGTGCAAAATTTATTGCTCGCCTACTGTTACATATATAATTATAATTTATACGAGGGATAATAGTCATTGTCGGCAGTAAAATAAATCTAAACGTAAAGTGAATAAAAATAAACCAATATCCTGCTTAAAACAGAAACGTACAAATAATGTAATCTATCATTTATCTATTGTTTTACTCTTCGTTAAGTAGTTATCTGCACAGATAAATGTTATGTCGTTAGGAAAGAATTATAGTCTTAAAAGGCCATTCTGTCACTAATCTTTTTTTTTAATTTTTTATGAAGAGTATGAATAATGTATAATATCGCTATCGTACTTTATTACCTACTGCTGAAATTTTCCATTCGCATAAAATTGTAGGGAAGGAAAATAATTTATTTTTCAACTCGCATTTGAAAACGTGAAAATGGAATTTCCGCTAAAGCTTTTAGATTTTTCAAATCTTACTCAATACATCAGTACACTTCATTATTATGTTTTATAAAATGACATGTACATAACGTAAGAAAGTGCATAATGTGTATATATGTGAATAATTTCACTGCATACCTTAACTTTAACTTAAAATGTTTATTTCATTGTTTTCCTTAGTGATATAATAGATTAGGGCAACCTGGCGTCGATGTACACGTTAGACATGACATGGATGGTCCTCCAGGTTCGGCTGCTGTATTACATTTACAGTTTTTGTATAACGAAGGAGCTCTGGTATCGGCTACAGCTGATGATAGCATTCATTTATGGAATTTTCGACAAAAGGTTCCCCAAATCGTGCATAGTTTAAAATTTCAAAGAGAAAAGTAAGTTTGTAACCATATATACCATAGGTTTCTAAAAATAATCTACAGTCTTGGTACGAATTGAATGAATCATGTTATATTAATTGTTTAAAAAAATACTACAAAATGGTCATAATTAAAATTTTATAATTATTACCATTGGTGACTATCAATGTCAACTTAATTTTTTTTAATAGAATATTTTTCTTTATTGAATAATAGTTTTTCCCCTCAATTCAATGCTGTACGCAAGTTTAAGGTTATCGGAAGTTTTCACCAACAAAAAAAAATTAAATCAGTAGAAGTTGACAAGTGAAATGACCTTTAGACGTTTTTATTTTATTTAACTGTACGATACAAAAAGTGACTTCTATTCTTTTCGATACACAATTGACACCAACGCCCTACTCCCATAGATATCTTACATAGACATCTTACTTAATAACTAGATAAACAATCCTTGAAACCATGTATGATCCGAATTGAAACTGTGCATAGGGGTATTAGTAATTGCGCACTAGTGAATACTGTACTGGGTAAACATAAGCCACCGTGTGTGCAAGAAGGCAAATAGTTGTAATTATATAATTATTTGTGACCTCACTTAAAAAATTGTAGATTTTCTTTTAATTTTTTGCAATCATTTTGACTAAATGGTACTATGCAGCTTCTCATATTTCACTTCTACTAATAGTAAACTCCGAGAGCGCGAAACGCTTTTTGAGAATTACAATTGATATCAAAAATTGAACTTTGCAGTTCTAATGATACGACTGCGCATGTCCCAATACCCTCAACTTGTAAATTTTCGACCTTATTGAAATGTTCAATTTGTCTCGTATTTTAAACGCGCAGCTCATATGTTCTGGCTATCCAGTTATTAAGTAAGAAAGTAAGATATGCTTACTCCACCTACCGAATTTAATAAAAAGTTTGGCGGTATTTCAAGGCCACTATCATTTACCTTCTGCTTCAGAATTTTAACATCGTCCGATGTTGTTACATAAACAAGATCCTTAAACTGGCACCAGGAAAAAATCCATAATTTAAAGTCGGGCGAACGGTCAAGCCAGCCCACTGGTCCACGAGTACCTTTCCAACTTGCACCCATTGCTGATGCAACCAATTCATATGTATACGGACTATACATGATACGGTCCCATCTTGTGGTAAATACGCTCTGTTCTTTATCAAAGAGCAATTTTGGTGGACATATTACTATTACAGTTAAATAAAACAGAAACGTATAATGTTCTGCCAACTTATAATAATTTATTTTTATTTTATTGTATTTTATTTTATTTATTTATTTATTCTTTAATTTTAACTTATTTTGCTACTGCGATACATCATTGAATTAAGGAAAGAAAACTATCAGATTCAATTAAAAAACATTCCGTTTAAAAAAATATAAGTTAACGATTGATAGTCATCATCGACGTAAAAGCTCGATGATAGTCATTAATGTTAAAAACCAAAAATGTTTTGATTATGGCCATTTCGTAGTGTTTTCAAACTATTTAACATAAATTTTGATTCCTTCAATCTGTAGGTACTGTTTCCGTACTTCATTTTATACTTTTCAGAATTACGTGTATTCATTTACCTTTACAATCAAAATGGATGTATGTTGGCACTGAAAAAGGAAATATACATATTATCCATATAGAAAATTTTGTCTTATCAGGTTATATTATTAATTGGAATAAAGCGATAGATATGTACGTATGTTTATATTTATTACTTTAAGGATTCAGTTATTTTTGTTTACTAGGTCCAGAAAAACGCACCCGGGAGCAGTAGTACATTTAAGTGATAATCCTATAGATCCAAACAAAGTAAGAAAAATATTTTTGGGCTGCAATTAGCATTTTGCGCATTTAATTTTTATTATGTTAACAGTTGCTAGTAGGTTACGAATCAGGCCAAATAGTATTATGGGACCTCAGAAGTAAAACGGGTGAATTACGGTGTCAAGCAATAGAACCGATTAGATCAATTTCATGGCACCATGAAGGAAAACAATTCATGTGTTCACATGCAGATGGATCACTTACAACTTGGAGCGTTAAACAAAATAATAAACCCATTCATGTATCTCAACCTCATGGTAAGAATGTAAACATTAAAGTTTCATATTTCTATACAGTTGATAATTGTTTATAACAGCAAAATTAGCAAAGATGGAAAATTGGAGCAATGTAAACCAATTAACAAAGTTGAATGGAAGTCTTCAAAAACAGGGTAAGTCGATGCATTTTGAGCAGTATGAGGTACCTATTACGTTATTTTAGAGAAGCATATGTGATATTTTCGGGTGGAATGCCTTATGATCAAGCAGGTAGAACACCTAGCATTACTGTTGTACATAGTAAAACCACAACTGTATTGGAAATGGAGCATAATGTGATAGATTTTATAACTGTATGTGAATCACCTTATTCTAGTGGTAAGAGTTTAGCATAACTTATTTGACAAGCATCTTGTTTCACAACTATTAAATTTTACCTGATCAAAAATACTTTTGTTTGTTAATTTCAATCATTTCAGAAGAAGATACAAGTACAAATTTTTGTATAATTATAATCGCTCGATATATTTATTTATCTTGAATGAGTATGAAGTATACCGTAATAGATGTCTTTTTTTTAGAAATGCAAGAACCTTATGCAATAATAGTTTTACTTCAGAATGATTTAGTTGTTATGGACTTACAAACGTTAGGGTTTCCATGCATTGAAAATCCGTATCCTATGGATATACACGAATCGCCTGTAACTTGTTGTTCTTATTTAGCTGACTGTCCAGCTGATCTCATTCCTGCTTTATATTCTGTTGGCAGAGCAAGTGCTTCGAAAAGAGTGGGTTTTTCTGAAAAAGAATGGCCTATCAGTGGTGGTACTTGGTCTGCTCAATCATGTAGTTACAGTGAAATTGTTATGACAGGGTAAGTACTTAATGGTTACACTATTTACAGTATCTTATCGAGGTTTTTTGAATAATGAATTGATGTAGGCATGCTGATGGTAGTATAAAGTTTTGGGATGCTAGTGCAGGAACTCTTCAAGTTTTATACAAACTAAAGACTGCTAAAGTTTTTGAGAAACCTAAATCTAGGTCATTTGAAAATGAAGAGGACCCATTTGCTGTACAACTAATATCGTTATGTCCCGAATCTCGTAAATTGTGTATAGCAGGGGCATCTAGTTATGTCATATTATTTAAGTTCAAAAAGTCTGAAGCCAATGAAGAAATTACAGTAAATATTTTTAATGCATATATGCCATAACGTTAACAATACATTTTAGGTTTTAGAAATCCCCATAGTTTATGAAATTCCTGATGATATTGAATGTTCGCCAGATTGTGAATTTTCTGGACCTGGAAGTGCAGGATCTGGAAATAGAATGGATGCATTAGATGTTGAACCTAGAAAGGTACATTAATCAACACAGTTAATTTTTTTACAATACATAAAATAGAAAAATTCATTTATTTATTAATTTATTTTTAAAAATAAAAACAAATCAAAACTTCAAAAGGCATAATGCATCACGGTTACTAAATAGAAACGGTTGCCTCGTAAGTCGACGAGAAGTGGGAGGATACGTCAGCGCCACGTCACGAGTATGCTCAGTCCACGTAAGTTCAGCCGGCGCAGTAGTAATAGAAAAGAATATAATTACTTATATTCTTTTCTATGGTTAGTAACCTGCAGCCGCATGTGAACGTGAAGCGGCCACTGCAAAATTTAAAAAGGCGTAGGTTTTTGAAATGTGCTGTTGTTGTTTGAAGCGTTTACATTTGTTATAATTCGCAACATTCTAGTTATAAGTGCGGGTTTATTGTGTTTATTTATATTTGACTTTAATAGTTGATGATTAAATTCAGTAATTAAAAAGGTACAATATTATAATAGTTATAGTAGAAAACAAAAAACAAAGTTGTAGGAATTTTATTAACCGCGCATTTAAAATAATTTTTGGTAAATTAAACATGACCGGAACGATTTGCAGTGTCGCGATATGCAAAAGCAACGCGGAAAAGGCAAAAAAAGTTAAGGAACAAATTCGTTTTTCTCATTTCCTAAAGATCGATTATTAAGGAAAGAATGGGTTCGATTGTGTTACCGAAAAGGCAAATTCGACCCGTCAAATAAACGAATTTGTAGCAAACACTTTGAGTTGGATCAATACGAAGACGTGATACAAGCAAAATTAATGAATACTTTACCAAAAAAGTTGAAAGAGACAGGTAAGTAATTCTCAGAAGAAATAAATTTCTACGTTAATTATTAAAACTAATTTTACCCTAGCAATTCCTTCATTATATTTATTGCCACTACCTGAAAAGGAACCGACAGACAGAAGCAGAAGGCTGAAAAAGAAGGAACAAAAAGCAACCGTTCAAGAACTTTTAATTATGAATAAAGAGATACAAAAAGTCGACTCTTCATATGAAATACCAGGTACTAGTACAGATGATCCATACACTTTATTAGAAAGAAAATATAGTGAAGTTATCAAAGAGAACCGGCTTCTGAAAAGCAAAATTTCACATCAAGAAAAAGATTTGGAACTCCTGACAGAAAGAAATACAAGTTTGCAGAAGTGTGTTGATGAAAATTGGGGAGATTTAGAAATTAAAGTTAGGGAACGTTTTCAGAATTTCTAACTCCAAATCAACTGGATATTGTGTTAAAGAAAAAAACGAAAGCAAGATGGACCACTGAAGAATTATCCAAAGCATTTACTATAAGATATTTCAGTAAACGTGCTTACATTTATCTCCGGCAAACACTGAAATACCCCCTGCCTGGTATCTCAACTCTACAACGCTGGGCAGCTCAGATAGACTTAAGACACGGTTTACTAAAAGATATTATCAATGTAATGAAGCTTTACGGTAAAGACAAAACTGATCGTCAGAGATTAACAGTTCTCTCTTTCGATGAAGTTAAAGTGACTTCTATGGTCGAGTACGATCAAAATTAGATGAAATAGTCGGCCCACACAATTACATGCAAGTAATAATGGCAAGAGGACTTATTGATGCATGGAAGCAACCAGTGTTTGTTGGATTTGATACTAAAATGACTAAATCAATTTTAGAAGAAGTAGTAATTCAATTAAACAAAATTGGTTACAACGTTGTGGCTTGTGTGTCAGATTGCGGGGCGGAAACATGGGTCTTTGGAAAGATTTGGACATAACGATTGAAAAACGTTCTATTTTCACCCTGTCACAAAGAGAAAATCTATTTTTGCAGATGTGCCACATCTCTTAAAATTAACAAGGAACTGGTTTTTGGACCATGGATTTATTTTGGAAAATCAAACACTAATAACAAGAGAGCCAGTAAACTATTTAATTAAAGAAACAACCACAGAAATCAGTTCTTGCCATAAACTTACGCCAATTCACATTACTTGTGAGAGATCGCAAAGACAAAATGTAACGTTAGCAGCTCAACTCATGTCGCACACTACTGCAACTGCTTTAAAGCACTATTTGCCTGGTGGAAACAAAGAACACGCCAGAAATGTTGGAGAGTTCATAGAACTAATTAGTAAATGGTTTGACACTATGAATTCTTATACACCATCAGCAACAGTGATTACAAAGGTCCCTTTCGGTATAAACTTACAAAACCAGATGAAAATTTTGGATGATGCTAAATTGACTTTTAAAACTATGAGAGTTATCTCAAAAAATTGTCTACAAATATTCCAAAAGGGCGTTATTATTTCAACCACTTCCCTGCAAGAGTTGTTCAAAGATTTATCTACGAAGTACGAAATTTCTTATATCTTAACCCATCGACTAAATCAAGACTGTCTTGAAAATTTGTTTTCACAGGTAAACAGTGAGTTAACTTCCAAAACCTTTTCTAACTAAATGGATTTCTTATAGATTCGCACGAGAGGCGGCTTGCATGATCACCCTGCGCCACTTAATGCTTTGTATAGGCTCAGAATGATTCTTCTTGGTAAGAATCCCGGAATAGTACAAACGAACACTAATGTGCAGGTAACATTGGAATCTGGAGAAGAAGAATTTATATTAGCCGGTGCTTTTAAACAAGCTGCTATAGAAACAAATCTACAAACAGAAGAAGCTACTCAGTCCGAGGCGATCCAAGTAGAAGCAGATGAGGAATATAGCACAAGTGATTGTTCAAGCAGCACAGCAGCATCTACTGTACATAGTTCTGTTCACACATCATCAGAAAATGATGGTTTGGTATATATCGCAGGCTACTTGGCAAAAAATATGTCAAAGAATACCCCGATCTTGGCTGCTATACTTACAAAATGAACCGATTACGCTGTATTCGTCCAGTATACCATCATGGATACAAAGTTTGTCTTTTGGTGGCTTAACACAACCATCTTCATCCTGGCAAGAAAATGTCCAATATATGGACAAATTGTTTATAAAACTTCACCGCAAAGATTTTAGATTTACAAATAAATTTATACAAAAACTACAAATTATATATTTAGAAAATTATCAGATGTTCCTCGTCAGCTTGTTAAGGCATTTGTTAGGCAGCGAACATTTATTCGAATAAAATATATAAACGAGCAACGAAAGCAAAACTCTTATCTAAAATATAAAAGGTCAAGCATGATGAAGGAAGGAAATATGCTAATAAAATGAAAAACTGCAACTTAGAAGCACACTTGCCGTTTGTGTATCTGTTAAGGAACGACATTTGTTTGTATTGTTTACAGAATAAATATATTTCTATACAATGTTTAATTTCTTTGAGTATACCTTCTTTTGTTATATAAACAAAAATAGATAAATATAATTTTTCTAATCGAATTACAAGACAAACGTATTTGCCTAATATATTTTTTAAATTATTATTATCGGTCCCTATTATTGCAAGCAGATTTTTATTACTGGAATAGTGTGCAATATGGTTTCTTTATTTATTTTTATCTAAATACAAGATTAATTCTACATGTATATTTCCAGAATCAAGATTGTTAATCTCTAGATCGTACTACAATTTAACCGAACATTTAATGAAATGTTTTATTATATAGGATTTGACGGAATTAAGTCATTTAGAAAATTGCGTGAATTCTTAAAATACCATTCCTAAACAAATATTAAGAAAATATTACATTTTACTTGTTGCAAGTTCGACGCGTCATAGCTTAGTGAGAGCGGCAGCGAGTGAACCCGTATCTTATACTCGTATAAGCACATAACTTGAAATCAGCATACCTGTGACGTATTCCCGCCTCTGCTCCCATTGGCCAAAAGTTACGAGCCAACCGTTCATTTATTAATTTTTTTAAAAATAAAACAAATCAAAACTTCAAAAGGCATAATGCATCACGGTTACTAAATAGAAACGGTTGCCTCGTAAGTCGACGAGAAGTGGGAGGATACGTCAGCGCCACGTCACGAGTATGCTCAGTCCACGTTAAGTCAGCCGGCGCACGTTAGTAACATAGAAAAGAATATAATTACTTATATTCTTTTCTATGGTTAGTAACCGTGCAGCCGGCGTGCGAAGGGAAGCGGCCACTGCAAAATTTAAAAGGCGTAGGTTTTTGAAATGTGCTGTTGTTGTTTGAAGCGTTTACATTTGTTATAATTCGCAACATTCTAGTTATAAGTGCGGGTTTATTGTGTTTATTTATATTTGACTTTAATAGTTGATGATTAAATTCAGTAATTAAAAAGGTACAATATTATAATAGTTATAGTAGAAAACAAAAACAAAGTTGTAGGAATTTTATTAACCGCGCATTTAAAATAATTTTGGTAAATTAAACATGACCGGAACGATTTGCAGTGTCGCGATATGCAAAAGCAACGCGGAAAAGGCAAAAAGTTAAGGAACAAATTCGTTTTTCTCATTTCCTAAAGATCGATTATTAAGGAAAGAATGGGTTCGATTGTGTTACCGAAAAGGCAAATTCGACCCGTCAAATAAACGAATTTGTAGCAAACACTTTGAGTTGGATCAATACGAAGACGTGATACAAGCAAAATTAATGAATACTTTACCAAAAAAGTTGAAAGAGACAGGTAAGTAATTCTCAGAAGAAATAAATTTCTACGTTAATTATTAAAACTAATTTTACCCTAGCAATTCCTTCATTATATTTATTGCCACTACCTGAAAAGGAACCGACAGACAGAAGCAGAAGGCTGAAAAAGAAGGAACAAAAAGCAACCGTTCAAGAACTTTTAATTATGAATAAAGAGATACAAAAAGTCGACTCTTCATATGAAATACCAGGTACTAGTACAGATGATCCATACACTTTATTAGAAAGAAAATATAGTGAAGTTATCAAAGAGAACCGGCTTCTGAAAAGCAAAATTTCACATCAAGAAAAAGATTTGGAACTCCTGACAGAAAGAAATACAAGTTTGCAGAAGTGTGTTGATGAAAATTGGGGAGATTTAGAAATTAAAGTTAGGGAACGTTTTTCAGAATTTCTAACTCCAAATCAACTGGATATTGTGTTAAAGAAAAAAACGAAAGCAAGATGGACCACTGAAGAATTATCCAAAGCATTTACTATAAGATATTTCAGTAAACGTGCTTACATTTATCTCCGGCAAACACTGAAATACCCCCTGCCTGGTATCTCAACTCTACAACGCTGGGCAGCTCAGATAGACTTAAGACACGGTTTACTAAAAGATATTATCAATGTAATGAAGCTTTACGGTAAAGACAAAACTGATCGTCAGAGATTAACAGTTCTCTCTTTCGATGAAGTTAAAGTGACTTCTATGGTCGAGTACGATCAAAAATTAGATGAAATAGTCGGCCCACACAATTACATGCGAGTAATAATCGCAAGAAGACTTATTGATGTATGGAAGCAACCAGTGTTTGTTGGATTTGATACTAAAATGACTAAATCAATTTTAGAAGAAGTAGTAATTCAATTAAACAAAATTGGTTACAACGTTGTGGCTTGTGTGTCAGATTGCGGGGCGGAAACATGGGTCTTTGGAAAGATTTGGACATAACGATTGAAAAACGTTCTATTTTCACCCTGTCACAAAAGAGAAAATCTATTTTTGCAGATGTGCCACATCTCTTAAAATTAACAAGGAACTGGTTTTTGGACCATGGATTTATTTTGGAAAATCAAACACTAATAACAAGAGAGCCAGTAAACTATTTAATTAAAGAAACAACCACAGAAATCAGTTCTTGCCATAAACTTACGCCAATTCACATTACTTGTGAGAGATCGCAAAGACAAAATGTAACGTTAGCAGCTCAACTCATGTCGCACACTACTGCAACTGCTTTAAAGCACTATTTGCCTGGTGGAAACAAAGAACACGCCAGAAATGTTGGAGAGTTCATAGAACTAATTAGTAAATGGTTTGACACTATGAATTCTTATACACCATCAGCAACAGTGATTACAAAGGTCCCTTTCGGTATAAACTTACAAAACCAGATGAAAATTTTGGATGATGCTAAATTGACTTTTAAAACTATGAGAGTTATCTCAAAAAATTGTCTACAAATATTCCAAAAGGGCGTTATTATTTCAACCACTTCCCTGCAAGAGTTGTTCAAAGATTTATCTACGAAGTACGAAATTTCTTATATCTTAACCCATCGACTAAATCAAGACTGTCTTGAAAATTTGTTTTCACAGGTAAACAGTGAGTTAACTTCCAAAAACCTTTTCTAACTAAATGGATTTCTTATAGATTCGCACGAGAGGCGGCTTGCATGATCACCCTGCGCCACTTAATGCTTTGTATAGGCTCAGAATGATTCTTCTTGGTAAGAATCCCGGAATAGTACAAACGAACACTAATGTGCAGGTAACATTGGAATCTGGAGAAGAAGAATTTATATTAGCCGGTGCTTTTAAACAAGCTGCTATAGAAACAAATCTACAAACAGAAGAAGCTACTCAGTCCGAGGCGATCCAAGTAGAAGCAGATGAGGAATATAGCACAAGTGATTGTTCAAGCAGCACAGCAGCATCTACTGTACATAGTTCTGTTCACACATCATCAGAAAATGATGGTTTGGTATATATCGCAGGCTACTTGGCAAAAAATATGTCAAAGAATACCCCGATCTTGGCTGCTATACTTACAAAATGAACCGATTACGCTGTATTCGTCCAGTATACCATCATGGATACAAAGTTTGTCTTTTGGTGGCTTAACACAACCATCTTCATCCTGGCAAGAAAATGTCCAATATATGGACAAATTGTTTATAAAACTTCACCGCAAAGATTTTAGATTTACAAATAAATTTATACAAAAAACTACAAATTATATATTTAGAAAATTATCAGATGTTCCTCGTCAGCTTGTTAAGGCATTTGTTAGGCAGCGAACATTTATTCGAATAAAATATATAAACGAGCAACGAAAGCAAAACTCTTATCTAAAATATAAAAGGTCAAGCACTGATGAAGGAAGGAAATATGCTAATAAAATGAAAAACTGCAACTTAGAAGCACACTTGCCGTTGTGTATCTGTTAAGGAACGACATTTGTTTGTATTGTTTACAGAATAAATATATTTCTATACAATGTTTAATTTCTTTGAGTATACCTTCTTTTGTTATATAAACAAAAAATAGATAAATATAATTTTTCTAATCGAATTACAAGACAAACGTATTTGCCTAATATATTTTTTTAAATTATTATTATCGGTCCCTATTATTGCAAGCAGATTTTTTATTACTGGAATAGTGTGCAATATGGTTTCTTTATTTATTTTTTATCTAAATACAAGATTAATTCTACATGTATATTTCCAGAATCAAGATTGTTAATCTCTAGATCGTACTACAATTTAACCGAACATTTAATGAAATGTTTTATTATATAGGGATTTGACGGAATTAAGTCATTTAGAAAATTGCGTGAATTCTTAAAATACCATTCCTAAACAAATATTAAGAAAATATTACATTTTACTTGTTGCAAGTTCGACGCGTCATAGCTTAGTGAGAGCGGCAGCGAGTGAACCCGTATCTTATACTCGTATAAGCACATAACTTGAAATCAGCATACCTGTGACGTATTCCCGCCTCTGCTCCCATTGGCCAAAAGTTACGAGCCAACCGTTCTATTTAGTAACCGTGATAATGCATCGCATTTTTTTAACGGTACCTTTTAGTTTGTTATTTCAATTTTGTTATTGAAATTATAGTATTACAGTTTTAAACATGATTTATTAATATACTTATGAACATGCATTTATTAATCCGAAAGTAATATAAAACAGTATAATCGCACAATAATAAAATATCACTCACCATTTTGATTACATGGAAAATGTCCAATACATTTACTTCATTGTTCTAGTGCACCCTTATGATATTGGTTTGTTCATAGTGAGAGTGAGATATAAATGCACTTGTACTAATGTTCTCATGCAAATTAAAAATGATGAATTCCAAGACTTAAGATCAGTAGTGACATATTTTGGAAATTGACTTATAAATATCACACCACTTTTTAGTTGAAACATTGAGTAAACAAGTGAACAAAGCATTTGGAAATATAATGTAACAATAACACATCTCTTGTGTGTTGTCCATCTTAAACTCAAATCTTTTTTAATAATGCTTCTTTAGAATCATCTATTATAGTTATTTGTTGGTATGCCCATATCTAAATAATTGCGCTGTTATAAACCTGCAATAGATATCCTACGGATTTACTTGAATTGATTTTTTATAATAACTTGTTTACTAATAGAAGAGCTTCCATCCACAAACGTATATATCGATAACTGTATCACTAAATGTTTTACTTGTAATTTTTTAATAACATTTGAGTGAATGTTTTTTTGTTACATTATATGAAGGATACAGTGCAAAAATGGGCTAGGTCAAAATAAGGGCTTTGTCAATTAAGTTTTAAGTTACGCACATGTGTGTGCATAAAAATCGACTAACAAAAAATTGTGTTAAGTGCAATGTTTTATCGTGTTTTGTTAAGTTTAACTATGTGTTAGCTATAATGCTTATTTTTTTTTCTTTGAGTGTACCGCAAAAAATCTAAAAATGTTTTTCCTTCATTTAACGATTAAACCAAAATTAATGCATGGAAGTTTTTATTACATTTTTCCATCGTAACGACCCGCAAGTACACAGTATCATGCAAATAAACAAACGTATTAAAAAATACTAAACTGTAGGTAACTTAACGTCATATAAAAATGTTAACTTCGAATAAAATTGTTGAGCCTCTTCACCACAAAACTTTTTTAAACGTTGCAAAATATCAAATTTCTCACCTGATATTAGAATAGGTCCTAAAAAGTTTAAGTTATAAGAAAACTCTGGAAGTAGAAACTCTTTTTTTTTTATTCTAATTTGATCAACTTCGAAGCTTTTTCATCCATAAGCGCTTACACTGGCATTCTTTCCCAATTTCATGACTCTGAACCGTAATTTGTTTTATTTACATCACTCATTCCTCCGTGTTTAGGTAATTTTTTTTGTTAATGGAGTGGTGTTTTATAAATACTGAATATTACTCAGCACCTCCTCCAATGCGAAACCAATAATTACGGCCCACGTTTTACTAAGCCTAAATAAACACTAAAACAACACCATAATTACTCAAAAAACATAGTAGGGTAATACACCCAATTGTTGGCACGTATCCATTTGTTGGCACCTTTTATATATTTTTGTGAATATTTTAAACGCTGCTCATCTGTTGGGATTACCCGATTTATTAGAAACATGGCAACAACGTCTAACTGTTAGTAGGACCTTACATTGTATTATTTAGTCTAGCCACGGTGACGAACGGCGTAAGGATGTGTGGAGGTGTCTCTAACAAGTAAGTTATTTTAACAATTTCTTAACAAAATGGCACTACTAAATTCACAGTTATTTTTTTACTGTTATCAGATTTAACTTTTTCATACTATTATATGAATCAGTATAGGTTAATACTCGATATTTATGTATATAAATGCCAGAATATTTATTTTTAAATAAAATTAGGGTGCCAACATTTAGAATGTCTATCTTAAATATAACTAAATGTTTCCACCTTAGTGCCAATATTACGTTCCGCATTAAATCAGTACTTCCACTTATTATTACAGCTATTTTATTTTATTATTTTTGCATAGAAACTATATTTTTTTAGAAATGGAGAAAACCAAGCAAGCCAAAAAGAATAAACCAAAAATGAAGACCAAAAAAAGCCGAATGCAGTTAAAAATAAAACTTTAATGGGGTAGTATTGATTAGCTGAGCATACAAGGATATTTTGAACTTACATTTAAAGTATAATTTAATTAAAATAATAAAAATATCATTGCATCTTTGGTCTTAAGGGTTTATATTATTATTATTTTATAATAAGATTAAGGAAATTATTTATTTTTAAATAAATTAGGTGCCAACATTTGGAAAAATCCTAGTAGACTATCTAAATATTGGCACTATTATTTTTGCATATGTAATAGTGTAATTAGGTACCTGCCTACAAACACTCGTAGGTGGAATTAGATTCACAATATTTCACTATATTTTTCAATTATAGGGACATGCCTATGCCCATTTTACTTCTTTTTCTGTAATTATAAATAAATATTTATCTAGTTTTTGCTGAAACTATTTCCTTGTCAGCTAATCATACTTAAAAATACACTGGTGTGTTCCTAAACCCAATTTACTTTTTTCAAAAAAATAATTTTTTTATTTCAGAAAAGTATCAAAGGATGGTTTCATCAAATTGAAGACTACCTAAAGAAAAATAACCTTTTTCGATACTAATGGACCCTAGAAGAATTTTTAATGGGGACGAAATTTGTTTGCAGTTTTGTCCTAAATTAGACTAGGTAATTGCTCCGAAGGGTAAAGAAATATATACGAAATCGACCGGGGAAATGCCAAGCAGAACTTAATTGTTATGTTTACGTTTTCGGCAGCTGGAGAAACAACTCCCCCAATGATTTACCCGAATAAAAGGTTGCCGAAAAATATAACAGATGGGCTACCTAGCAGTTGGGGAATTGGGTTAAGTGATAACGGATGGATGAAGTCGGAAGTTTTCGTTGACTACAGAAAAAATGTGTTACATCCTTATCTTGTAAAACACAATACAGAATTTCCCATTATTCTGTTTGTAGATGGACATACCACCCACCTATCACTGGAATTAAGTGAGTTGTGCACAGAATTACAAATAGTTCTGGTCGTTTTATATCCCAACTCTACCAGACTGCTACAGCCAGCAGTTGTATCAAATTTTCGACCGTTAAAATATATGTGGAAAAGAAGTGTGTAAGAGTGGAGAAGAGAAAATCCTTATATTAATTTTACAAAAGAGCAGTTTGCCCCTATTCTAAAAAATGCAGGATCAAGTTTAAAACCAGGTAGAATAATAAACCGTTTTAATGCCTGCGGTCTTTTCCCATGGAATGAGAATGCTTTGGATTTTACCAAATGCGTAGGAAAAAAAGGAATTTTACCATCAGCTCAAATTAAAGATTCTCAAGAAATAGTTGAAAGTATATCAGCTTTATTTGACAATCAATTAAAAATACAATTGAGGAAAATTTACGTACTGAATGTACAGAACATCAATGTAAATATACTGACTTCCATAAAAATTGCAACACCTAAAATTTGTTGAACGATTTTATTGAAATTTTCGTCAACGATGTCTTTCATTAGAACAAACAAACAATTAAAATTTGAATAAAATCTAGCTAGTAGTTTTTTTTTGTTTTTTCCTTTGCACTTAGTAACAATAAATTTGAAGAAATAAACCAATCAGTGTGTAATTAACTGTCAATTTTGCAACTTGTTTGTTCACAATTTCGTTCTGAACTTGGGAACAATGTCAAGAGTACGTCAACATCAACATTTTTCCCAATTGACCGATTTTGAATGTGGCCGTATTATTGGCGTGAGAGAGGCCGGACTTTCGCTAAGAGAAATTGTTCGTCGTGTAAACCAAAATGTTACAAAGGTATTGAGATGTTGGTCCAAATGGTCCCGCAGGACTATAGTTCGCAAAGAACGGCGCTTAAGACTTTTAGCCACAAGAGACAGATTTTCAACAACTTGATAGATTGAAAATGATTGGATGAGAGGTGTAGAACCCAGAATGTCAATGTCATCTGTTTATCGCCGGATAAGGTCTTATGGGCTGCGTTCATATCGTCCATTTTTATGTCTTCCTCTTACACCACTTCACCGTCTACGCAGGCTAGAATGAGCGAAAAGCGGATTGGGCGCAAGAATGGCATCGAGTTGTGTTTAGTGACGAGTCCCGATTTTGCTTGTGGGCCCACGATGGTCGTAGGAGCGTCAGACGGATGCGTGGAGAACGTAAAATCCAACAGTTTTTGTGGAACGCAACACAGCCCTCACACAAGGAGTGATGATATGGAGTGCAATATGTTACGGTAGCAGATCACCCATAGTCTTCATTGATGGCAGCTTAAACGCCGCTGGTTATATTGCCAATGTGCTAGAACCCGTTGCGCTTCCATACGTTCAGGGGCTGGAAAATCCCATTTTCCAACAGGATAATGCGCGCCCTCATACGGCAAGGGCTACAACACGTTTTTTGGAAGAAGCTAACATTGCGGTCCTCCCATGGCCTGCTCGGTCGCGGTAGGCGATTGGGTAATTTACCACACCCTCCAGATAACTTACACGATCTCTGGCTACGGATTCAAGAAGCTTGGGTTGATATACCACATGCAGCTATAGATCACTTGATTGATAGCATGCCACGCCGTCTAAATGAGTGCATTACAAATCGTCGCGGAGCAACTCATTGAAAAAAACATTTTTAGTTTTTGTTCTTTTGTTTTCAAATTTTAATCGTTTGTTTGTTTTAATGAAAGACATCGTTGACGAAAATTCCAATAAAATCGTTCAATAAATTCTAGGTGTTGCAATTTTTATGGAAGTCAGTATATTTTACAATGTTACAAGCAATATATGATAAATTTCCGACTTCGTCCAAAACAGTACAATATTTTCGGTTACCGATATTGAAGCATACTTATTATTATAGAAGGTATTGTCCAAAATGAAAATCTGGACGAAACCTATATGAAAACTATTTCCGTGGACGAATTCGTAACAGAGAATAAAGTAATTGCTTATTTAGCTACTATAACTACTACAGCTGATACAGCGTCAGTTGATATATCAGCTACAATTGGTATGACTGAAACAGACTACAACATGAGTGAAATTTTTAGTAGTAAAGTACAAAAAGATATTGATACACCCTCCATTGATGCGAGTACAATAATAAGAGATAACTTACATGAAGAGACTGATACACATCCTATTGAAACTGCAATGGATGTGACTGAAGCAGACTGTGATATTAGTACAATAATAAGTACAAGCGAACAGGATCTACTGTTCTCAGTGATAAGTGAGATAAATAACTTGAATGAAATAGAAAACCAATCCCCCATTCCAGTTTTCGACAAATGTTCCACAAACCCCTGTGAGAAAAGGAGCAAGACATATCGGACGTGTCCGTTTTGTATTAACTTCATCAACTTATAAAGAAAATTCTCTGGAAAAGGAAAGACAGAAGCAAGAAAAAGAATGGAAAAAATTGGAAAATAAGCATATGAAAATGCTGAATTCCGAAA
Source organism: Vesta saturnalis (assembly GCA_036346205.1). NCBI lineage: Eukaryota > Metazoa > Arthropoda > Insecta > Coleoptera > Lampyridae > Vesta > Vesta saturnalis. Next base: position 3,506,317 of record JARFJB010001104.1, read on the forward strand.
GCAATAAACAAAAAAAACCAAGAACTAACAGTTTGAAAACCAAAATTGTTGAATTGGGAAAAATAACAAAAATAGACAAAAACTGAAGCACGTAAGAAACTTAAAAGACGTTTTAGAAGATGCACCTACTATTTCTAAAAACAATTTTGTGTCCTGAACTGTTACCAGTGAAAGTTACAGTGACTTTAAAAACAATATTAACGTAACCAAACATATACAAATACTGACAGAAACACAAAAAACTTTAGAAACTGAAGATCATGAACTTTATTTTATGCCACAAAATAATATAGTTGCTTGTAAGGTTTATGTTTTTATTGTGTAAAAAATATATATGGTACCAAACCTGCCATAAAATGTGTGCAATATTTAAAAAAGCAAAACATATAGGTACAGAGATTTATTTGTATGTAAAGTTTGTTCCGCCAAAGTTAAAAACTAAGTTGTTAAATTACAATCAGAACATTTTTGTTAATTACTGTGAAACATTGTAGGTACCTATTTATTGTTTTTAAACATTGTTAAAACAATTTTTTTCTCAAAGAATGTAATTTTGTTTTAAAATGTATTTTTTTTATTTTATCTGTATTTTTAAGTTTTATAATGAACCAATCTATTTTTCAATCTCTAGGTACTTGACTGAGTGTAGTGTTTTTCCTTTTCCCCAAGTATACTCCACCAGTGCCAATAAATAGGCATCAATATTTAGCGCAGTGGCAGTAAATGGGTGTCAATATTTAGTACCCTGCTAACGATTGGGGTGTCAACAAATAGTATGATGACAACATTTGGAGTGTCAACAATTAGCGTTTAGGTGCCAACAATTGGAAACTGTTATTTTTTAATTTATAATTTTTTTGAACAAATATGGGTTTATATAAAAAGCTTTCAATAGGCTCCATTATTCTCAATTTCGATAAAAACTGACTTAAGCCGTTTTTGTCCTGTGCCCTTCATATGTAAGATCCAAATGTTTTTCATAAATATTTGCAATCCACTTCCTGGCCTGTAAGCCAACGAAATTTCAGCGGAAACTTTAACGTCAACTTTGAGTTAGTGAAGTCATAGTTTAATTTTGATATTACGTCAATTACATCTAGCTAATAGTATCAGATACAAGAATCAAGGAAAAGCAGAATTATTGTAGAATTTGGACAGATATGGTTTAGTTTTCCTCAAAAGAATTTCTTCTATGTTACATTTATTATAATGCGTTATTATATTAATCACATTTATAACCTTGTTCAAGGTATAATTTTAAAGTTATTGTTTCAACACTAACTTTATTCAAACATTAATCTAATAGTGCTAAACTGAAAGAATACCCAAACACAAAAAAATGTACCAATATGCTCGGAGCATGATTTAATTATGCATTCTATATAGCGTTGAACATATTAAGTCTTAGTTACTGGTGAAGGCGAGCATGTGCACATGTACCCATTAGAACAAGTTGCTACTAATATAAATGAGCTTATCTTAAAGATATTCCGTTGTAACACTAGTAACAAAATTATGTTTTCAGGACACTGCGCTCAAGGTCCGAACAGGAGTTCAAAAAAAAGTGCCTGGTTTTCAAGCACAGTTGGTCTGCCTTACACCATGGAATAATGGCGAACCACCTGGTCATATTACGTCTTTAACAGTTAACAGTTCTTACGGGCTGTAAGATTACAAGTTACATTTATATGATTTATTAAAATAAATAAGGAAATTTCAGTATGGCATACGGTAATGAAGCAGGAATGGTAGTAGTAGATATAGAACAAAGAGTATGTCTCTTAAATATTGGAAGTCCAGATTTGTATGGAGCACAAGACCCTTACTCTCGTGCATCTAGAAGTCCTAAAAAAGGTCAATTAACGAGTACTGACGTGCTTGGAATATATCCGGAAAAAGAAGAGCGCCAGCCTCGAAGCCCCAGTGTAGACCAGGTCAGTATTTATGAATAAACAATAGTATGTATATAAGTTGTTACAATTATTTTATCGGCATGACCCTATTTATCATACTTTTCTGTTCAATTTCTAAACTTCATTCATAAGACACCTACAGGGTTTTATAAATGATTAAAAAGTAGGTCACTTAATCTACATAATGAATTCAACTAAGTGTGCAGTTACAATATTACACTTATCCCAAGCCAGAAATGCTAGTTTTCCTAAGCTAAACGTAAATGCACAAAGCAGTTGAAGGCACCCAACAGTTATTCTATTTTGCTGATTACCATAAGTTGCTGATGAAACTCCTCTGCTTTCTGTTACCTGGATATTGCATGCCTGTAGATGGGACTCTCTCCGGAGTCTCCTTATTTCCCGTGCCCCTGCCCTACCCCTGTTGAGCCTGCATATGAGGCACTAGAAGAGGATCAAACAGTGCCCATTCCACAAGCTGGTACTCGTCGCAGATCCTCTACATGGAAAACATTTAACATTAAAAAACAATTGTCCAAAGTGGATTTGAAATTAAAAACTACATTTTCTGGCAATGAAAGTCATAAAGAAAAGGGAAATTCAAAATTTTATTCTGATTTATCGCCAAATCCCGATTTTGAAGATATGGAAGAAAAATCATCTCCCGATTCTGAAGAGAATACAATAATTGAAAAGCCGGTTCTTAACAAATTGAATTCTGAAAATGAATCCGAAAACAATTATAACAGTGTAGAAGAATTTGCTGCTGAAATAGAATTTTTATCTAACGATGATCCGAATCAAACATCTTTTCTTGTGGGATCACTAGGTTCACAAAATGAAGTGTTGATGAATAGAAAAGTATGTAGTGCCAATAGACCTGACAATTTAGACTTAATGGATGATAGTGGTAATCCTGTACGTCCTCCACGCCGTGTTAAAAAAAAGATTCAAGATAAACGAGATCAAAGGCTATTATCAGTGCCAAATATAAAGTTGCAAAAACCAGACCTGCAACACTTAAAGGACTTACGGTGTAAGCAAGACATGCAGCCAAATAATCAACCATCGTTTGCAGGCAGTTTGATGCGACGTTTCAGTAAGTCTTAACTCTGTCTCACTTTATTTTTCTGTCTAACTACTGTTTCTTAAACCTACATACAAACAATCCTTACTACCCTACATTTCTCATTTTATTTGTTTATGCTTGAGTAATTAGTTGGAAATAATGTGAATGATATTGAGAGTTATTCTGCGTATAAATAGTAGGTAAATAAGATTACAATTAATTTAGTACATTATAACATTAGTAGTAGTAGAAGTAGCGAATGAGTGATAAAGTAAACCTATACATCACTAAACCAGTTGTGTTTGGTTTTCATACTTGCTTATTTGCTAAGTTGCTTTACTTGTTTTGTTATTTACTCGTGAAGACATACGTGTTAAATCCATTTGATAACTAACGCTTTATTTCAGTGGGCATTGGTGGGTTTGTGACTTTGTTCACAGTGGCTGTGGGTTATGTTGAAGGACAAGGATGGCTGTTGCCTCAGAAACTTCCTGAGGGAACTATTGGGTAGGATACGTAGTCTAACGTAGACCCTGCCCCATAGTGCTTAGCTCACACCAACCTGTATAGCGGAAATGCTGCTTAATGTTCGTCTCTAGTTAATCCATAAATTTTACGATATTGTGTTACATATAGTAGCAGTTAGCCATCATTGAGAACATTACCGTTTAATATATGTTAATATGAGTTCTCAATGATTGCAATTACTGCATCATATCTCTCATTAGCCGGAGTATAAGTGATGGGTTTGGGTAGATAAACGGAGTGTGCAGTCCAGCTACAACGTGCCCTGTCCCAACTGCCGGTCGAGTGCGTCCTGATCCTCCACGTCGGTCTCGATCTCAAGGTACTCGCAAACTACACAAGTGCCTGTCCACGGCTAGCTACTCAGAAGACTGTGGCAGCCACTCCCCTTCTAGTATGGCACCTACTGCGCAGCGCCAACAGCTGCTGGTCGCTCGCCAATATTGTAGTTTTGGTAGTACAGTCACCAAGCTTATGATACATCACTGGTGCTCTCTGCTGCTCACATCCCGCTCACCTTTATAATTCATCCTTCATATCACTAATTTTTGTTTGTACATTCATATTATCTACCATATGATCATTAGTATCAAGTTTCAATTTTATATACATTAATGCATGTAAAAGTTAAACAATACTTTTTTGCGTTTTTTTTATTATCTAGTAATTTAATCATGTGGTAGTAGATAAATAAATTTCTGTTGTTAAGTAGTAGTACATCTTTAGTATAGCTGTATTCTTCTATCCTGGCAACGAATTTCTGTCAAGTATTTAATAAACTTCTAATATTTTGGATACACTTAGAAGGAAACAGCTAATTTAGCTTACTAAATTCATATTCATATTTTTCTGTGAGCTATTTGTAGAGAACTAATCGGATGTTTCATACATACATTTACCAGATTAATATTAAAAGAGCAATAGCAGTAGAGATTACAAAATAAAATATATTGTATTTGCAAAGTTTGTTGTAGATATTGACTTCACCGTAGTATTGTTGATCTCACTTCACTGTAGAGTTGGTCATTACCCTTCTCTGATTTAAAGCCAAGTTTTTGATAGTAAAACTATACAAACCTACTAAAACACCGTATTTGGATTCTGGCGGTAGAAACTTGACATTATCGTGCATCTCGGATAAAATACCGCCGCTCACTTACTAATTTGAAGAGAAAATTGACGTGTGTATAATGATTATACACAAGTTAATTTCTTTAAATTATAAAATATAAAGTCTCTCGTACCACAGTTAAATAAAGTACATACACAGAAAATCTTTTGTAAAAGTGCTAAACTAGTTTGTAACGAGTACACATAAGTTCCTTTGCAATATGTTACAAAAGGAATATAAGTATTTTATAACATTTAAATTTTATAATGTATTGTTACTATTATTTACGTATGTGATGAATGAAAATAAAATTATGGTTTGATAGCATAATGCAATAAAAAAAATTTTTAAAATAAAATTAAGACTACTTCGTACATCTTCAGAATATTTTTATTATTGCAAACATTATTACTATTGATTTTAATATGTAACATTTCCAGTAAAAGTCTTTTTTTATTATTATTTTCTACATCTAAAATAGTATCATTATATTTAACATGCTTAGAATTTAGAACACGTTTGACGTATCTGATTTATGTTGTATTACTCTGTTTTTTAAGGTTTGTATTGAACTTCCAACATAAGAAATTGAAGACAATTAAAATATTAATTACACACACACACACACGCACAAACGCGCACGCACGGCACACACACACACACACACACACACACACACACACACACACACACACACACACACACACACACACACACAAACAAATAAGTAATTGTTCTTACAAACTTACTACAAAAACGATAAAACTGGTTGCTTTCAAGAAATAGTGGTAAAGATACTAAGATTATTTAAATATATATATATATATATATATATATATATATATATATATATAAAAAGCAAAACAATTATCTTTTATAAATGATGCTTTGGAATAGAAGTTAACAAATCCTGTAGGTACCAATTTAGAACACGTTTGACGTATCTGATTTATGTTGTATTACTCTGTTTTTTAAGGTTTGTATTGAACTTCCAACATAAGAAATTGAAGACGTATATCATATAAGACAATTAAAATATTAATTACACACACACACGCACAAACGCGCACGCACGTGGCCACCAACACACACACACACACACACACACACACACACACACAAACAAATAAGTAATTGTTCTTACAAACTTACTACAAAAACGATAAAACTGGTTGCTTTCAAGAAATAGTGGTAAAGATGCTAAGATTATTTAAATATATATATATATATATATATATATATATATATATATATATATATATATATATATATATATATATATATATATATATATATATATATATATATATATATATATATATATATATATATATAATAAAGCAAAACAATTATCTTTTATAAATGATGCTTTGGAATAAAAGTTAACAAATCCTGTAGGTACCAATTTACATTTGTGGTTAATTTTTTTTTTTTTTATTAAGGGTGAGTGTGGGTGTTTCAAATTTCAGATAATCCGAAATGCAGATGCATACCATAAAACACAATTCGAAATAGTAATCACAGTGGTATTATTTAACGGTATAAAAGAATTTACTATCAAAGAACTAGCTTTATAACTTCGCATGGTCTTTATATAAGGTGACATGTACTATCCAAAACAATCTATTCTGTTTACTCTTACCCTTGTTCAAAATCGGACAAGAAAATCTGTGTTCCTAACTGTTAACTTTTCTAAAAATCTTAATCTTTCACTTGTCTTCTATTGTATATGTACTTATTCGCGTATGTATTTGTTTGCACTTACATGTTTGTTAGCTACTCTAATTAGCACTCATTAATTAACACTAAATTTTATTTGATTTGTATTTAACAGAAACATTAATACCTAAAATACATATCAATTAAAATAATTAACATTAGTTAATACAGACATAAACAATATTAAGCAGGCTAATTCACGCAAACCATTACCCAAAAGTGTTTTTTCTGATTAAAAGAAAAAAAAAAGATTTAATCCGAAAATTGACATAACCATTTACTGCTTTTCAGGATCCGTTTAAAAAAACATTTCATGGTTGTGTTACTTCCGGTACGAAAATCGATACCAACTTGCTTATTTTCAATGTACACCCTTTGTTTTATCTTTTGTGTTTGATATTTATATTTAAATCTAAGTTATTGGATACCTTTCTTGTACTCAACTTTAATCGTTCTCAAGTTAATTTAATACAACTTTTATCAATAGTTCTATCTTAATACGATGCTTCTATGAAGAATTATAAAATATTTGTCCACCTCCAGAAGTTTTATGGCCAGTTCCAACAGAGAAATGATGAATAATAAAAATTACGCAGGCCTAGCACAATGAGGAAAAACCGCATGCAAAAAACTGAAATTGAAAGAGTAGTAAGCATTTTAATGTACATGTTTTGTCCATTTCCGGAAGTTTTTGGGCTGATTTTTTAGTAGAGCAAGAGAAATAGTAGTACAATCAAAAAAATTCTTTCATCCAATAAAATTTAAGCTTACGCAGACGGACAAAGCCAATAGTATAACGGTTTCCTATGGGGAAATGCGCTAATAACACTCGTTTCCCATTTCTATAGTAATAACTGAAACTTTTACTCCACCGTTAGTTAACATTAAATCTACAACCTTGCTGATAATTTCTACAGTTTGTGCTTCCAGAGATCTTCCAAGACTTTTGGTCATGATTAATGGATTCCCTGTCCCATTGAACTGCTTGCATCAATATTTCTCTTGGGAATAGCTTTGGTATATTTTCTTCATACACTGTTACCATTCTCTCATGGATATTCTTGAGATTCAAACTTCTTTCAGTAGAAATTTTATGATGCTTATGTATTCAAGTATAAAATCATTCAGTCACTTTTTTAAACTGACGTAAAATAATAAATGTTGAGCGAGTAGAACCAAACTTGGAGATTACACTGTAAAATGTAACAGAAACTTGACATAAGAAAATTACCGCGATAAGGCACTGTTTTCATAGCGAAGTATGTAACATAGAAAACTGCCCTCGTACCATGTATATCTTGTTACTTTAGATTTTATAAAATATTGAACTTATGAACCCTTGAAGCATAAGCACCTGCCAAACAAACCTTTGTATGCTGTACGGTTATAGTTGTGATTCTTTGCTGTTGCTATTTACTGATTAAATATGAAACGGTTTCTGTATTGTTGATGAAGAAAAATTGGATATTAAAGGCAGACAATGGTAATGAAAACGAACGACTAAACAAACAAAATATTTTAAATGAAATATTGTTGAATGCGGTCACCGTTTTGTTCTATGCATAATGATGAAGGCCATTGGTGTACACCAAAATTTTCACAGCATTCATTTCTTCAAATCTTTTTCTCAAAAAATAACTTCTCGTATAAGGAAACTAACTGTTGCCCGCAGCAATTCCTAACTCCGTATAACTTGCAATATAATAAGATATACTTATCCACAAAATTATTTTTTTCTTATTCACCCTGTGTTTTGCAAATCACTGTATATTTTTACATAATTCGATAGCGTGAGAAATTAACTTTAAATACTTTAGATTTGTTTTTGAAACTATGAAAATATTAAAAAAAATTAAAATAATTTTTTTTATTTTCGGCAAAACCAGAAGCGCCAGAAATAATCCAATATAGCAGTTAAGTAGCTATGTATGTCTACCATGTAATCCCTTCATTTCATGATTTGATGTTTATTAGAAACATACTTTAAGCGATTAAAATTTTAAAATTCCTAACTCCGGTTCTGGATAAGATAGAAATCTCATGAAGCTCATTATATTTTCGTTATATGTGACTATAAAATATGTAAATGTAAAAGCTATACGTTGATAGGCCAGTCATTATAACTTGAAATATAATAAAATATTCTTAACCTACAAAAATTCTTTTTTCCTATTCACCTTATATTTTGGAAATCACTGTATATTTTTACGTATTTGGTTAGCATGAGAAATTAGCTTTAAAATACCTTAGATTTGTTTTTGAACCTGTAATAAAATTTTAACATAATTTTTTTGTTATTTTCGGCAAAATCGGAAGCGCTAAACCTATTTCAATATAGCAGTTTAGCAGCTATATATGTCTATTATATAATCTCTTAATTCAAAGGTTTCATTTTTATCAGAAGCATAGTTATGAGGGATTGACATTTTCAAATTTGAAAATTTCTACCTCCGGTCCAGGATAAGTTAAAGATATAAGATAAAGCTCATTATATTTTCGTTATATGTGACTATAGAATACGTAAATTAAAAAAAAATTACCAGAGCCGTTTTTGAGAAAATCAATTTTGAAAAAGGGCAATTTTAACCCTGTAATTAAGTGCAACATTTTATTTTTTTCAATGTACTTTTATTTACAAGTTGCGATTTTCAAATTGCAAGTAGCTTTTATGGTTTCTTAGTGACAGCGCAACTGCCGAAATTTACTAAAATCGCCTGATTGGCCGCCATTTTGAATCTAAAATTTTTAAAAAAATTTTGTTTGATCGGAGTTTAGGGTTACTAACTTTTCACCAAAGATAGACTGTCTGGTTCTGGTTTTGGAAATGCACCCCTAAAAAACACCCTCATTTCGCCCCCCATTAAATGATTTTTATGAAAAGCCAGTTTTATACATAACTTTTAGATATACGAGCCCATGTCAAATCTGATTTAAATCGATCAAATAGTCTCACACAGACAGATGTATACCAATTTTTTTTTCGCGAAATCGACGTTTTTCGACTCGGAGAACACGAAAACGTTGAAATCCGCGATCGATTGCAATACTTTCTCTTAGTATACGTAGTATACGAGAAAGTAAAATTACATTTACAACTTATTACACACATTGAGAAAGACATGTTTTAGAAAAACTATAAGTTTTAAAATTTTTGTTAAAGTTTTTAAAACAGTTATAGCCTCTTATGAAGCAGGAATAAAATTTTCACTATAGATATTGCAATAACATCTTGATCAATACAAATTATTTTCAAAGCATGCACAGCTACTTCAGTAGTAGAAGTGACGGCTATTTTTAAAACGCCTTGTAGAAGAATGATAAAAAATTAAAAGATTATCAAGTAGTATAAAGTCTGTATTGTTGGTTTGGAGAAACTTCAAATCTCGAATCAATAGTGTCGGAACACAAGTTACAGAAAAGAGCAGTCAAATGTGCTGATATTTTGAAGAATAAAATAACCTGAATAGTAGTGAAATGCGGTATGAAATAACAGTGTTGAGGTATGCAGGAATGCAAATGTTCAGTTTAAAACAACACTAATGTGTAACAGTTTGCGTGAAACAGCTTGTATTTTTGGAACTGTCAGAGAAATTAACTGCCTATACTATGATTTTAAGCACTTACTATTTGCTAATATTTACTTAAAATTTTTCAAAAATAAAATCATACGAACAAAAATTAAACTTAAATTATTGACAGTTGGAATCACAGATAAAAATTAAATTAAATAAATAGTAAAATTTACTTGCTACTCTTAAGTTAATGTATTTTTGTGCTAATTTGCACGAAATGTTACACACAAAACACCTAGTTATTTTAATTTACTATTAGTTTGTTTATTTTCTTATATTTAGTTCTACCAAATAATGCACTTGAATGTGGTATGGCATGCTATAATGGGTGTTAAATGTAATATGCAATTATTTGAAAATATCAAATTCCATTTTAAATTCACATAAAATTTTCACTATCTAACTTACAAGAAATTATAACTTTAAGGTGTTCCTTTTTTTATTAATTATGATTTTACATTTAAAGAATACTGTTCTCCACTCAGTAGGTACAGCTTCAATAACCGATGAATATTGTTATTTATATAACGACATTGAAGCAGTCGGCGGGGATATTTCTGCTTTAATTTTTGTACGGTTGTAATTTAAAACTTAGTTTTCACAGTGTGAAAAGAACATAAAAATATACAGCCACTGGTTACCTACTGATGTGCAACACATTGATAGATAACAAAACTTTTCTGCATATTATGTTTATTGAGTGTTGAAATACAAATAATGTTATTGCTTAAAATTCGTTTTTAGATGCATGTGAATACCAAATAACATTTTATATTACTAATAATTAAAACATTTTTATATACCTATTACTGCTATTGCTGTCTGCTTTGGCATAGTTGGTGTGACTGCAGTGCATACCATATGTTGTGTTACACTGTTCATTAATTTGATTGTGGAGCTTATTACCAAAATCTAATTTCCAATTCACTTAACAAAGTACGTATTCAGTTTTTTCTCTTTACAAAATCATTTCCGCATTTTGATAGACTAATTAACCTGATATAAAAAATAGAATTCACCTGTAGATATATATATTCTTTGCTTAAAAATTGTAAACGCATTTGGTATGCGCTTATTAGCTTAAAACTCTATAAATTGGTATGGATCTTAGAGTAACTGTGTGAATATTTGATACAAAACAGTACATTTCATTCATTAATGTTTTTAACATTAAGTATTTTACGTAAATTTATTTTATTCATATTGTTTTATTAAGGAAATATAAAGTTCATTTACATAAATTTAGTTACGAAAGTTTTATTTCTTAAAATCTTTGTTGGATATTTATGTAAAGATTGATTTTTAAATTTAATTAATTTAAACACATTAATATTTTTATTTGTTGTGTACAATTACATAAAAAAGCTTGAAATGAAATTGCTTGTGCACAGCAAATAATCTATACTGAATGTTCTTTTTTGCTTATGCGCGCATGAGTAGTGCTTCCTGTAGAGCTAATTATAATTAACGCTTCTATAATGTATTAACATTGTTTTACTTTTATGGGTCGAGTAGACAAATTGGACAGCTCATTCTCGAGATCACGCTCAAGTTCTATGAGCTCATTAGAGAACATTACATCAGAAGCTATACAATGTCTAGCATTTGCCGATTCATACACGCGAAAATCAGGTATGTACTTCCCTCAGTAACAAATGCTGAATTGAAATTAATTAATAATTGAGTGTAATTGATTCGAATATGTACTCTATTCCATCTTATATAGCATTAGAGCAGACCATGATCTTTTTTTTCTGTAGTGGTATTCCCATTTGTCAAAATGACAAGAAATGAATTTGGGCCATCCTCTCAAAAGTAATTGTGCTGTGTTACCTACTTAAGTAACGCATATGATGATCATGTCTCATATTGAATTCATGATTTGTTGAGAAACTGCCTAAAGATCATCCCAGAACTTAAATCATTTTTTCGTCCGCAAATTAAGTATTAAGTATTAGGTTTCACAGCGAACTATCCAAGACTCCAAGATATCAAAACGGCAAGACCTCAAGATTTAAAGGCGACATATTGTGATAAGCACGCGGAAAATCTGAGTTTTGGGAAAGATCTACAACGACTAATTTGCCAATTTAATTCGGGAAATGAATATTTAACTTTGGATAAATTGTATCAAATAGTATATTATATTCTTTGCTTGTATCATCATGTTAAAACAAATTTCGATTTTGGTGAGGATCAAACAACATTATTTAGCATTTGAAATCAATGGGGTACAAATGCAAAGTTTTATAATAATAATTTATTTCCAGCATGGCGCCTATTACAGGAAATTTAAATAAAACAATTAATTTAAACTTCATAATAATTAAAATTTAACTTATTTACTAAAATTCAATTCAAGTGCAACTGAACAACTTTCTAATGTAACATACATTCTCTAACAGGTTTTATAAATTAAGATAGGTTAGAAAACAATATCTGTACAAAACTATAGAACTGCATACATATTTTCAAGCGCAACTGATATTCAAACTCTTTAGTTGATGTAAATATATCAACATCTTCACAAACACCATTGAATATTATAAATATGTTGTTTAGTGGAGAGCTAAAATTATGATGACATCGTGGAGTATTATAATAAAAACACATGTTTTGTCTCAAGTTTGTTCTAGGTACATGAAAGTTTAACTTAGAAATGGTGCATACATGATCAACATTGTTATTAACTAATCTGTACAATTATTTAATGATGTACAAAATGTGTCTATCACTAATACTAATGTAATTAAATTCATAAAGCAAAGTTTATAACTAAACCCCGCTTCAGGATACAACCCATATTTGCGTAAGTACAAATACAGTAAGAAACGCTTCTGCACCTTTTCGAAAAAATTTTTGTTAAGTGATATAGTCAAGAGACCAAATTAAGCACACATAATTTAATTTACTGATAAGAAATGCCTCATACAGTGTGTGAATAGGTGCAGTTAAACTAAATAATTTACTATTACGAATTATAAAACCTAACATATTATTACATTCAGACACTGTTTTCAAAATGTGTCTATTTAAAATTCAACTTGGTATCAATAGTAATAACAAGATCTTTGATTTCTACCTTTCTTAATAATTTGTTTCCTTCTATATTATAATCAAAATAAATAGTTTGAACTTTTCTTGAAAATGTCATAGCATAACATTGTTTAATATTAAGACGTAGATCATTTATGATATGTTCACAATTAGCATTAGTGCTTATTACCTTAAACAGTTTTAAGTCATCAGCGTATAGAAGACAATGGTTTGACAATACATCACACACAGAATTAAAGAACACTAAAAACAGTAGTGGACCCAGGTTAGACCCTTGAGGAACACCACTCTTTGCAGTATACTCCTTAGATTGAACACCAAGATGCTCCACAACTTGCTTACGTTCCCAAAGATAGGAGGCAATAACGTTCACAATATTGTTACTAATTGTTGCTAAAGTTTCTAATAACTTTTTATGTGGTATAAGATCAAACGCTTTTGTTAAATCTGTGTATATAGTATCCACTTGTTTATTATGTAAAACAAAACTCGTCGTTGTATCCAAAATTAGGTTTTTGAGAAAATTTATGTAGTTGCAAAGTTCATGCCAAGGCGTCAGACATGTGTATCTAGACGAAACATGGATTTATCGAAATAGTATCCATCATTAGGTGCACGATTCTGACTTCAAAAGTAATCTATCCAATATTAAAATTGATGGTAAAAGGTATACCATTTTACACACAGGGTTTAATTTAGGCTTTTTGGAAAACAACGACTATTTACTCGATTCGGGGAATGAGGATCGGCATTACCCTAAACCATGAATTGAGACTTATTTCAAAATTGAGTAATTAAACAGCTGGGCTTTCCAAACTACCCGAAAACTGTGTTGTGGTTATATCTGCACCATGTCATTCGGTGCAGTTAGACAAACCACCCTCATTTTCTAGCTGCAGGAATGGTTGCTTACACATGGGGTTGAAATTGAGGGCAAAACTACAAAAAAGCAATCGTAGAACAAAGTTCAACCGTGTAGGTCCGGACGGAAAAATTATGTAGCTGATATTTTGATTAAGCATGGGTATGAAGTTTAATGACTGCTTACTTACATTGTCAATATAATCCTATTGAAATAGCATGGGGTTTTTGTAAAAATTATTACAATAATCAAATAAGTTCTGAACCTCCATTGAAAGATAGGCAAAATGTTCGTTCGCACACGGAAAAGATTATTTCAAATGATTGGGAGATACATATGGGAATTTTTCTATTGCAAATATTCCATCTGTTGTTATAGCACTAGAAGAATCCGATTCAGATAGTGATATGGATGTAGATTCTTCTTGGATTAAGAACCCACTGTTTACATTAAAATTTTAGTAAAAATACATTTAAATATTTGGTTTTCAGGTCTTCCTTGCAGATATGAAAGCAGCAATCTTGTGGTCAATTCCATTTAGCTATGATTTAAATGGATACCTTTCTGATTATTTACATTCATGTGTACGTAACAGTCGAGAAAAGAACGATGCTGCAAATTTCATCACGAAAGCAAATCTTCATTTATGAAAAAGCTCTGGATAGGTTAAATTAAATGGATCCATTTTGACGTTCTGGTTACGTATTGACTTTGCGACGGAAGGACAAAGTTTGTACAAATACATACCTCTACATCATGTTTAATACCTAGGAAAAGAAAGTGAAAAATTGAGTAGGTAAATTTTATCACGAAAGCAAGTCATCACATTGGATTACTTATGAAGTTGCATTCTGGATTACCTGCTTATTTCTCACCTGTTTTTTATTTTGAAAGAGTGAAAAAAGGAGGCATTCTTATTAGTTTTTACGTACATTTGGTTAACAAAACATCTCATTATGTATTAGATTAGATACAATGTTGTCATTTATGACCAATGTGAAGAATATAAAATTTCCATTTTATGTAGGTAATAGACGTTCAAGGTCTGAAGGCTAAAATTTAGTTTTTTTGAAATAGGTCACTCGAGATTCAACGAGTTTCGTGCAAACAAAGTCTAAATAGCATGAAAAACTATGTTGTATGTTGCATTAGTTCACTTTAAAAATATAACGTACAATTTTCAAAAGTGAAGCTACGGTAGTAACTTTTTGTCTTTTTGACAGTGCTACCACACTCTCCTAGATTTCCATGGCCTGCTCTAGTGCAATATAAGATGGAACAGAGTACAGTTCACTAATACATATATTACATTTTGCATTTGTGTAACTAAGGTTTCATTGAAATATATTTTGCAGAACCTGCTGTGTTGACTCCAACATTATGGGTTGGAACAAGTTTAGGGTCTGTGCTAACAATTTTAATAACTCCTCCAGATCCTGATAGTCGTTCATCCCAACCAGTTGTTGTTTCGCTGGTTGGAGTGACAATATTTAGATTGAAAGGTTCCATTCTTACAATGTCCTTTTTGGATTGCAATGGATCCCTTATACCTTATTCATTTGAGTCGTGGAAAGATGATCATAAGGAAAGGAGAGATAGTGAGTATTCTTATGGCTACTATACAAGTGATCTATTGTTAACTATTTATTGCCCTTATATATTGTGTGTATATTTTAGGAACACCCACAAGGTCACAAAATAGAATGAGCCCTACGCTAAGTGAAAATCCAAATAGAGATTCATTTAGCGATCGACAGTTTGTTGTTATTGCAAGTGAAAAGCAAGCACGTGTTGTTGCTCTTCCTTCCCAAACATGTGTCTACAGGCAACAAATAGCAGACACAGACTTCGTAGTAAAAGCTGAAACTATTTCAATAAAAGGTAAATTCTAACAGAGAATTATGAGTTTTAATAATGAGATGTGTTTCTAGATAGTGTATGTTTAGTGTGCTACATATCCAATGGTCACCTTGTTGCTTATACGTTGCCGAGCTTAAGGCTATTAATAGACATAGATTTTCTACCTTTAAGTGAGTTGAGGTGAGTGAGTTTAAATAATGGAAAACGTTTCTTATCACAGCGATGGCAGCGCTGCACTTAAATTATAGCTTTGGATTTCTTATTCTGTGCTCAGGTTTACTGCATGAATGTAATCAATCTGCTGGACATTTTTTAAATGAAATCACTGATTATTTTTATTTACTCACTTAAAGTATTGCTATTTTTAAAAACAGTATAGTTTTTCTGAGTTAAAAATGATCAGTATTAATGCACATATTTTCCTAATAATACTGCACATTTAGTAATAATTAAATCAGTTAGCGCCGCATGTACATACAATGTGTTTATTAAAGAAACATTTTCAGTAAAGCAATTTTTAAAATTCATATATCCTCAATTGAAATCTGATCAAACTTTATGTTATGCTACTAATTAATAACAGAGGTAGGTATCATTAATATGTAGTTTCTTAACAATCTGAAAGGTGTATGGTAGTACTGCATTGCCTCAAACAACATTTTGTTTGCTACTTAAATTCCTAATGCTTCTTCAGCATATTTGTTAACAAAAATTAATGGGCACTAAATAATTAAATTGTATTTACATGATCTGCTAACATTTCATTTTTCCCACAGTTTGATAACAATTTTGTAATATATTTAAATTTTGTAAAGTATAAAGTAATTATTATAGTAATGTGCATGTTATGGAATACATACACAACAATTAATAAGTGAACAAATCACTAATACTACTATTATCAAACAATGTGTTCATACCTTATCATAATTGCTGTTTAGACATCCTATTGTGGAGCA
This sequence comes from Vesta saturnalis, assembly GCA_036346205.1. Taxonomy (NCBI): domain Eukaryota; kingdom Metazoa; phylum Arthropoda; class Insecta; order Coleoptera; family Lampyridae; genus Vesta; species Vesta saturnalis. The sequence continues at coordinate 3,522,964 of JARFJB010001104.1, forward strand.
CAACCTTTTTCTAATATCTTGTAGCCTCACAATTATTGTTCTAGACAAAACGTACTTCAATCTGTATTCTACGCCCTAGTTTGCTTCTAATGTACCTTGCTATACTAGTTTCCAGACACAATCTAACAAAGGCATTGTAGACCCAATGTTATCCATTTGGGGACAACAACTCATTGTTAACGAGGATACCGACCAGTAAGTCATAACTGAAATTGGGAACATTGATTTTCATAGCAAGTCATAAAGTTTAACAATTTCTCTGTGTAGAACAAAATGTTTTAAACTGTTTTTATGTTGAATTTTGATTACCTAGTCCAAAAGAATGTGCATGTAATATTACCCAATCAGTTCTTGTTCTTATTTTGGGAAAAAGACCAATAATGGAAATCATTTTAATTGTCATTATATGCATACTCTTAAATTTGTTTAATACATATACATTTACAGTTATTTTGAAATACTAGTCATGTGTTTGTATTATTTTTGTGGTAGAACGTCCCATCATACTTAGTATCTAGAATAAATTTCATAACAAGCGCTACAATCTTTTATATTAATCTTAGCTTAAATGACTGACATCTAAATCTATAATTATCAGGTATTTAGTATAATAGCACTTCTAGTTGAATCACACTTCTAAGAGCATATACCTTCACTGCATTGTGTACGAATGTTGTAGAAATGTTTATTGGATTAATCAAATTAAACCTGCATGGTTCTGTCGCACATTTGTACAAAAGTAATAGCTAGAATATATATATATATATATATATATATATATATATATATATATATATATATATATATATATATATATATATATATATATATATAAGGGTTTTCCACGGTAGGCGTTCGTTAGAAGTTTATGTGGTTAGAAACAATTTAGAAATCTGAATTTTTGGACTTAAGGGTTATTTAAGATTCTCTTTCATTCTAAAATATTTTCAAGGTCATGTTACTTCCGGTTATACCGAAAGTCGCCACTAACTTCTTTATTTTAAATGGAACACCCTGTATATTATTTTATTTTTGGATTCTTGACAAAATTTTAGGATAAGTCTTATAAGGGTTTCCTATACCTTTTTCAACTGTTTCTTAGATATCTTGATTTTTCAAAATTTTGAAAGATGTAACCCTATTTTCAACACTGCTTGTCTTACTTATTTTTGACTGATGGAAAGTGCTTCTGGAGTAGACAGAAGCATAAGAACTATACTTTTGAAATACTCATTGACAATTGATTTATTGCATTTATTGCAATTTGATGAACTATTAAACAATTTTCAAAGTTTAAAAAGTTTGTTAATTCAAATGTGACACCCTGTATATTATTGGATGAATAGATGCAGCATTTAGTTATGCATCATTTGGCTATAACATTACCTATACCTATTATCGACAATTTTCTTGTTAATTAATATTTTCTATTTTAATGTGATTTTTGACAGAAACTGAAATGTTTTTCAAGAATAAAATGAACTTGATTCAAACTACACAAATTCTATTTTATTAAAACAATGCAATAAAACAAGAAGATAACAAAATTGAGATCATAATAACAAATGAAAAACATAAAACAATTATTTGAACATAACTAGAAGAAAAGTGATAAAAAAGATAAAATGAATCATTACAAATGTTCCACATGACCGCCAATTTGATTTAAGCATTTTATAACTCTATCATATACTCCTTGCGAAATAGATCGCCGAATTTCGTGTGGACACATACTATTTGAATGCATTGTGAACACGATTTAGCAATTCCTCTCTAGTTTGAACTGGCCTAGAGTACACTAATTCTTTTATACGACCCCAGAGGTAAAAGTCCTGGGGCGTTAAATCGAGTGATCTCGGTGGCCAGTTCCAAGGTCCTTGTGGGTCAATCCACCGATCTTCAAACATCAATGTCAACTGTTGGTGTACAGCTATAGTGGAATGTGTGGGAGCACAATCCAGCTGATACCAACGGTTTGCCCTGTCACATGCAGGTAGAGTATTTAGAAAATCCATAACAAATCCACGGAGAATTTCAAGATATCTCGCCCCATTCAAACTTTTATCGTACACTTGATATGCCACTCTATTATCCATAACTAAACAAAAAACGTTAAAACTAATAAATTGGAACTGGTGATTACGTTCTCTTGTTACATGGGGATTATCTTGTGCCCAGTAGTGATTATTTCGGCGATTGAAAATTCCTTCTCTACTGAATTTTGATTCATCGGTCCAAATAATGTTGTGAAGAAATCTCGGATATTCGGTCATTTGTACAAGAATAAATTCACAAAAGCTAACTCGTCGTGCCTGATCACCAAGATGTAATCCTTGCACAGTTATTACCGAAAAAGGATGCATTTTATACTTCTTTAATATTCTATGGATTGATGTTTGTGAAATATCCAAATCCAGTGCAGCTGCTGTAATTGAAGTTCGTGGATAAGCGTGAAAATAAGCTAACACGTCCACCTCGTTAACTTCATTATCTATTACTGGCTTTAAATGCGTTCGAGTTGCCCTTATACTTCCAGTTGCAATAAATCGAGCTTCAATTCTTGCAAATTTTCCAGGTGTCATTAATGGTAGGTGTGTATACCGTTCGTTAAACAACCTGCATGTTCGCCTAACAATTCGTCCACATTCACCATGCGTGTAAAACAAATTTAATAAATCATTGTTAGAATATTCTTGAATACATTCCATTATAAACAGTACTTAAAAAAAATACTTAAAAAATTACAAAATCACTTAAATTGTACTGATTTGACATTAAATCAACAACATTGTTTTAATGCGTGTCAAAATCAAGGCTCACTAGATTGCAGTTTTGGAATTTTATCGGCTTTTATAAAAAATACGGAGTTATACGAGTTATAAAATGCTTAAATCAAATTGGCGGTCATATGGAACATTTGTAATGATTCATTTTATCTTTTTATCACTTTTCTTCTAGTTATGTTCAAATAATTGTTTGTTTTTCATTTGTTAATTATTATGTTATCTTCTTGTTTTAATAAAATAGAATTTGTGTAGTTTGAATTAAGTTCATTTTATTTTTGAAAAACATTTCAGTTTCTGTCAAAAATCACATTAAAGTAGAAAATATTAATTAACAAGAAAATTGGCGATAATAGGTATAGGTAATGTTATAGCCAAACGATGCATAACTAAATGATGCATCTATTCATCCAATAATATACAGGGTGTCACATTTGAATTAACAAAGTTTTTCAACTTTGAAAATTGTTTAATAGTTCATCAAATTTTGAACACCATGTATGCAATAAATCAATTGTCAATGAGTATTTCAATAGTATAGTTCTTATGCTTCTGTCTACTCCAGAAGCACTTTCCATCAGCCAAAAATAAGTAAGACAAGCAGTGTTGAAAATAGGGTTACACCTTTTAAAATTTTTGAAAAAATTAAGATATCTAAGAAACAGTTGAAAAAAGGTATAGGAAACCCTTATAAGACTTATCCTAAAATTTTGTCAAGAATCCAAAAATAAAATAATATACAGGGTGTTCCATTTAAAATAAGGAAGTTAGTGGCGACTTCCGGTATAACCGGAAGTAACATGACCTTGAAAATATTTTAGAATGAAAGAGAATCTTAAATAACCCTTAAGTCCAAAAATTCAGATTTCTAAATTGTTTCTAACCACATAAACTTCTAACGAACGCCTACCGTGGAAAACCCTGTGTGTATATATACAGTGTGTCCAAGATAAGGATCCTCACCATGGGAATCTCAGTACTTGTTGGAGATACAGCTTAGGTTAAATTAGGAAAAAGTTGTGTTCTTTGAAGCTTATTTACATGCCGTTTAGAAACTTGAAAAATTTTCATGCCCTGCTGAGATATTTGGAAAAACGGAATTTGACAATATCGATTTTATTTTTCTGACTTTATTTGCAGAAATATCAAAAACTAACAACACTTTCTCATTGGCACTTTTAAGGTACTACATGATGGTATTTTTAGATTTTATATCCGACGTTTCGTTTTCAAGAAACCATCATCAACTTTATTTTTTTATATGGCCCGAAAAAAATGTACACCCTGTATCTAATTCCATTTTTTATTACAAATTCAACGATGTATCACATGCCATATTTTATTTAGTTAAAAGGAAAATTAATTGCATTTTTTCTATTTCTTATAGGTATTTTTAAGTAGGCGAGTAATGAAATTTTTTTTAAGTAACGAAAACAAAGAAATTAACGCATTTTATATTTAATTCAAAGCAGGTGCTCAAAGAGGTTTCCGTTATTTTCTAAGCATAAGTATGATCTTCTAACTGTAGAGCTTAAAACATCACGTAACATCTCTGGTGTAATACTGTTAAATGCGGCCGTTACACATTCTCGTAACTGCTGTTCAGATTCAAAAGAATATTGGAAAACTCGGTTTTTAACAAAACCCCATATGAAGAAGTCCAGAGGGGTTAAGTCCGGGGATCGCGCTGGCCAAGACACTTCACTAGAGATTCCAATCCACTTTCCAGGAAATCGCCGCGAGAGATACTCTCGAACTTGCCTAGAATTATGTGCAGGAGCACCGTCTTGTTGAAACCAACAGCTATTGACCTGTGCCAGAGGTAAATTATCTAAACAGTCTTCTAAATCATTTCGCAATAAATGAAGGTATCGTTCTCCGGTTAATGAATTATGGTAAAAAAATGGACCTAGGATTTTAGTTCCTAAAATTCCACACCACATATTAAACCCAAAACGTTCTTGATGTCTCGATATTTTCTTAACACGCGGATTTTGTTGAGCCCAGTAATGCGTATTGCGGCGGTTGAAGATACCATTATTAGTGACCATGCTTTCGTCGGACCATATTATTTTGAAGGAAATTTAAATTTTCTTCACACGCGTGTGTACCACTCGCAAAATGCCGGCGCCGTTCGAAATCCCTGGTTTAAGTCCTTGGCAAATCCTAAATTTATAGGGGTGATATCTATTTTTACGCAAAATAAATTGAGCTGTGGATTTGGCAACTCCTACATTATCTTTGATTTGCCTAGTTGATATTTCAGGGTTCTCAACAACTGCTTGTAAAACATTATTTTGGGTTTCTTCTAAAGACTCCTTTTTTCGAGTTAAAATAGGCTTTTTAAATGAACCATATTCTTTTAAATTTCGAGCCAGCTTTAAGAAAATGGACTTACATGGCTGCCTTCTTTCTGAATATGTATTAACATACATTGCTGCCGAATTTACATCATTTTTGTGGCACAAAATGTAGCACGTTAGCATATCAAACTTTTCTTCATGGCTATAATGCTCACCCGGCATATTCGACGATAAATGAACAATATTAACTATTCAACAATAAACAACAATAAGGACAACAGTAAAAATAACGACAATTACTCTAAAAACAACAACTCGGCAAACAGGGTAACAACAAGGATAATTACAATTTTATCATAAATATTAAGTGAGAGAATCGGTGACAGGTAATGACGACAAAGCATTTGTTTGCAACGCCTTCTTAAAAATACTTATAAGAAATAGAAAAAATGCAATTAATTTTCCTTTTAACTAAATAAAATATGGCATGTGATACATCGTTGAATTTGTAATAAAAATGGAATTAGATACAGGGTGTACATTTTTTTCGGGCCATATAAAAAAATAGAGTTGATGATGGTTTCTTGAAAACGAAACGTCGGATATAAAATCTAAAAATACCATCATGTAGTACCTTAAAAGTGCCAATGAGAAAGTGTTGTTAGTTTTTTGATATTTCTGCAAATAAAGTCAGAAAAAAATAAAATCGATATTGTCAAATTCCCGTTTTTTCCAAATATCTCAGCAGGGCATGAAAATTTTTCAAGTTTCTAAACGGCATGTAAATAAGCTTCAAAGAACACAACTTTTTCCTAATTTAACCTAAGCTGTATCTCCAACAAGTACTGAGATTCCCATGGTGAGGATCCTTATCTTGGACAAACGTATATATATACATACGGGGTGGCGTACCGTATACGGCACGGAGTTTCTATAGGAGCTTATTGTAATTTTTTTATTCTTTTTTCTTAGAGAATATACAGAGTGTTTAGGAGCATAATTTAAAAATAATTTCGACTATACAGGGTGTTCACAAAAGATCCATATCGAAGTTATATTTTTTTAATGGAACGCCCTGTATATTATATGTTTTTTTGGAATCTATGATTAAAATAAAGGCAAGTTGGAATAGAATTCCCTATACCTAAAACCTACCGTTTCAAAGTTATTTAATGATTTTTGAAATTACAGGCTTGAATTCAAAATTTATATTTATAATTTGTAAGGCAGCAAGAAATTTTTGTTAAGAAAATATACAGGGCACTCAAAAATCAAATGTCAACTGCAGGTACCTAATATTGCAAATAACTGCCTTATTTTAAATAGCACACCCTGTATTTAATAAAAAAATTTGTTGTACAATTTTATAACCTTTCAAATTATATTAGGGTTCCCTAGTTTTTGAGTTATTTTGATTTCTTTTTATTTTAAATATTACATCTAATTTTTCAATATTAAGATGGTCTTGAAGATGCCATTCTTTTTTTATTTTGTAGGGTAAATAAAACTTAGTAGTAATTGAAAAAAAATACGGAATATTAATAAACATGGAAATAATTTAATGACACATAGAATTTAAAAAATAATTACAACTACAAACACATGCTTCTACTTGTTCGAAGTGGCGTGCATTTTAATCAATACAAAGGCGTATTCTGTCGTGGAAAGATCTCTTTACATTTAATAACATTTGAGGTGTTATTGCTTCAAAGGCATCACGTATCCTTGCCTTCATATCATCAGGTGTAGTCGGAGGTACGTTATAAACGATACCTTTTATGTAGCCCCATAAAAAACATAGTCATATCTGGGGATATGCCGGCCAATATTGTGGTCCTATCCATTTATTAGTGAAAGTTCTATTGAAATATTCTCGGACTTCAAATTGTGTCGGAGCACCATCTAAATGAAGCTACATCTGTCTTCTGATATCTATTGGAATATCTTCTAAAAGATTAGGTAAATTATATTGCAAAAATCTTCTAATCTTTTGACCATTTAAATTTCCATTAAAAAAGCGAGACTCTATTATGTGCAATCTCAAAATTCCACCCCACACGTTAACAGACCATTGGTGCTCAGGATCAAGGGTGCGAAATAAATGGGGATTTTCATCACTGTAGTAATGAAAATTGTGTCTGCTGACCAATCCGTTATTATGGAACGTAGATTCGTCTGAAAATAGTACAGAGTCGCAAAAATTATCATTTTCACCCACTTTGTGGAGAGCCAATAGGCAAAAATCAAGTCTTCGAATGAAATCATTATCAAGCAGATCCTGATCTAACTGAATATGGTATGGATGAAATTTGTGTCTTTTAATTATTCTACCAACGCTTCGTTTGCTGAAAGCTACTTCTGGACTTATTTTACCCTGATTTGTGTGGGGATTCTCAACAAGAGCGACAATTACCTCAAACTAATTGTCTCCATTTCCAGTGACAGGCTGTTAATTTTCTGGTATGCTATACTTCCCGTTCTACGGAACACTTCCAACAATCCTTGCAATACTATTTTGGTTGCGAGTGGGATGTTTTTGAGTATAAACTCTTTCTGCTCCATTCTCCAATCGTTAAAATCATATCAATTCTTTTGTGTACAGAGGATGTTTTAATTTTTACACAATTTTCGTAGGACAAATTCGCTTATTATTACAAAGTGACTACCTTAGAAATACAATATTATGCCAAATAATAATTAAATGTGGTCAACGCCACCTTGCATCTTCAAGTAAACCTAACAGTATCGGAATTATTATAACTTAACTAAAAATTTCAAAATAACTCAAAAACTGTTAGAGTTAGGTATAGGGAACCCTACTATAATTTGGAAGGTTATAAAATTTTACAACAAAGTTTTTTATTAAATACTATTTAAAATAAGCAGTTATTTGCAATATTAGGTACCTTAAGTTGACAATTGATTTTTGAGTGCCCTGTATATTTTCTTAACAAAAATTTTATGCTGTCTTACACAACAAATTTTTTTATTTAATGGGTGTGCTATTTAAAATAAGACAGTTATTTGCAACATTAGGTACCTTCAGTTGACATTTGATTTTTGAGTGCCTTGTATATTTTCTTAACAAAAATTTTATGCTGTCTTACACAACAACCCTTTTTCAAAGTACTGACAATAATAATAAACGTAGCAAAAAAAATTTTGAACTCAAGCCTGTAATTTCAAAAATCATTAAATATCTTTGAAACGTTAGGTTTTAGGTGTAGGGCATTTTTTGCCTTTATTTTAATCATAGATTACAAAAACATAATATACAGGGTGTTCCATTAAAAAAAGTAACTTTGATATGGATCCTTTTATAGTTGTATAGCTGAAATTATTTTTAATTGCCCTGCTAAACACCCTGTATATGCTCTAAGAAAAAAGAATTAATAAATTCCAATAGGCTCCTATAGAAACTCCGTGGCGTAGACGTACGGTGCGCCGCTCTGTATGTATGTATGTATGTATGTATGTATGTATGTATGTATGTATGTATGTATGTATGTATGTATGTATGTATGTATGTATGTATGATATATATATATATATATATATATATATATATATATATATATATATATATATATATATATATATATATACATGTAAATGTGATTCAATTTATTTATTTATATTCAAGTATGTAAATATGTAAAGACATAATCTTAAGTAATGATTAAAATTCATTACAAATTTTTAATTAAACTGAACTAACCATGCAAATAAAACCAGATAGTATCCTACATTTTAAAACACTATACATAGAATTGCTGTTGGCTTAACATTCACACCACTCTTACTGATTTACTATACATCACTCTAATTATATACTCACATTGCATCTTACTTAATTGGAGTTTTGTAAATTAGGTACTATTTGCATGAAATAATTTCAATTGTATGATATACCAATTCTACATATTCAATGTAAAAGGACTAAATAGAGGTAGTTATAAAAAGAGCAATATTAGTAAAATTTTCCATTTTGCATTTATGTGTTTCTTTTGTATATCATGTTATGAGCACATTTATTCATTAACCATGTAACAAGACAACATTGGTGAATTAGAAAATAAGTATGTATAACAATTTACAAAATATCAGTTAAATCAATACACTACATCAGACAAAATTTCATAATTTGCATTTTTCATTTTTCAAATTTTATTTTGTGTGAAATTAATATTTGGATAATCATTGAAGGATCAGCCGGACGTTTTGCTTCAGCAACAAGGGTCATGGGCTCTACCTATGTTCACCTTCGGAACTACAGAAATTCACACTATGTAATGACTTCTGGTAAGTGAAATTAAGTTCTCTTATCTAGGATATTATATAAAAGTCACACTTACTATGATGTAGTCTGATGTCTCTCATATGAAGTGTAGCTAGTTTCTAACAAATGAATTAATTTTATAGTGAAAGCTGTATGGTCCTTGATAAAACTTAACTGTCCTTAAAAAAAAAAGCAATAAAACTTGGTGAGCTGCAGATTCATGGTGTGTGAAAGACAAGGGTTTTGAACAAGTATTAGAATGCAGTCGTCTTATTATGGTCTATTTCAAAAAAGGGTTTTCATCTAATTTGATAATGAACTTTTAATAATCCTGAAACTCTCTTACTTTTTGGAAGATATGTAGCATTTATAAGTAGAAAATGAATGCAAAACGAAATAAAAGGTTACACTAAATAAAAGATTGATTGATATTTTTTTCAACTTTAGGAGCCACACTTTTTAGAACTAGGTAGATACATAATCACACACTTGTTCGTAAATGTTCCGATTCCATATCTACAATGGATAAAACACATTTGCACCTAGAGCGAGATTTATGGAGAACACAAAAAAATGATATGATGAGAGTAAGGACATACCTTGAAGGTTGAGTTACAAGAAACAAATCACCAGTTGTATCATAACGTTTACAACTTGTCACTGCAGCTAATCAGCAATTTTAGATGTTTGAAAATTGTCATCATTTGTCTGAGCAAGTCATTTTTATAAACATCAATATTTAATTCTAAAGGATATAACTTTGTACACCCCTAGTTATGTTATCGCCCGTACATTTTAAATTTCTAGTGCGAACGCATTGGTATAGGATCTACGCCGTCATCTACGCTTTGTTTATACTTAAGTGAAGTCTACATTGCAGACTAAAATCGCCTGTACCTTTAAAACATGGTATTGAATTTACAGTTGTGCATTTTAATTTTGCAATTTTTAAAGTGTGTTGTATAAATCAACATTATGTTTTTGTATAAGAAAGTATTTAACAAAAAAATTAGTGTCAGTAATCTGTAATTTATAATCAAACATCTTGTCAAAGCTGTGGTCTATTTTAAAATAATAATCAACTCCCCTCCATATTAGATAGTAAAAGATATTCAAAATTGTTAAATTGTGTAATGACCTCTTGGTAAGTATTTGTTGCGTCCTTAGTACACGTCATTTACGCAGTATTAATATACCTTTTTGCAAAATTGAAACTTCCTTGTTACGTTGTAAAGTTATGTGATGTTTAACATGTACTTTTTATCTTTTCTAGAAAGCACTACGTATTAACTACGTAATAGTTTCGAGAAAATACGTTTGTAAATGAATGGTTGAGAAATATTTGTGCACACTTTCATTAGAAAATTTAATTAATTTGGAGACTGCAATGTGTTAAGCCGTATCTATTCGTATATCACTGTGCAAACCACACCATCTCTACTTTTAAATATTTCGATTGTACGCGCGATGAGCCCGTTTTGGTGCGTTATATCAGAATCTGCGTATAATACTAATTTGCCTACTTGTAAGAAGCCTTGTAAATTAAAGAGCAAGAGTTTCCAAGTGCGCCTAGGTACATTTGTAGTCGGAGGTGTACCATGTTTGACTGTGTATCTATGACAAATACTAAATTTTTTGATGACTTTTTTGACATGCTGCACAACTTTTGGAATCCATAATTTCTGTATCAATAAAGTGGAGATACCAACATCTTGATTCTTATCGTGTTCATACCGGATCAATCGGCGAACAAGATAATTATCTCCATGTAAATACAAGACTGGATTGACAGCATTTATATTTGGATTGTTCAGAACTCTCATTTCAACAGTCTCTTCAGTAACTTCAAAAATTTTTGTGTTCCATTGTGAGACTCGTTCCTTTGTATGTGTGTTGGTACAAAACTTCTTCTGTGTTACTGAATTCTGCGTTAGTCAATGGGCCTTTAATGCTGTTATTTATATTCTCTCTTATAACATAGTAGGCGAATCCAAAAAATAGTGTTATTCCTTTGCTTCGTAAAATGATGTAAAATAAAAGTATTATTGATAGTGTGTCAACTTCGTTCTGAATCCACATGTACTGTCGCAGTTGTCGAATTCCTGCGCTATAATGTTCCAATAATCAAGATTATACTAATTTTTAATAATTTTTTTCTTTTTAAATTTAATTATTTATACAGAATGTTTAGAAACGATTGTGAAAAATTTTATCAAAAATTAAAGGTGATCCTTCATATAAAAATGTTTCTTCTGAGACCTCTTAAAGGAGTTAAACACTTTCAAAGAGGAAGGAAAAAATAATATTTTCATTTATTTTCCCAAAATTAAAGGAAACACAGAAATAATATTTAGTGGGTACTTTACTATTACGAAAAAGTAACTTATGAGTGATGTTGCACTTCTACCTATTATAGAAGGGGATGATATAAACAGCTCATCTGATATTTGGATCCCAATAACGCACAAAGAACTTAAGCGCAATACACCTACGAAGCCACGAAAAAGTTTAATATATATTAAAAAGGCCGATCAACTCAACTAATATGAAACCATAGTTACAAAACACTTATAATACAGAATTTGTAACTCGGTAAGGCCCCAAAGTCAAACAACTTTTCAGAAAGCTTGAAACATCTATGAACAAGCTAGTACTAGAGGAGAACCACCTAACCGTGATAACAACGTAATACCTACCGGATTCAACAACAAAACTTCGATACACCGCCGAAAAATAGCACAAATCGCGGAGAACGCAACGAATCAGACATAACCGTTTCAGAAAATACCACCTCGAACACCAATCCAACGAGATTAGAGAAACCATTCGAAATCAAGTGAACGAACAAGACTTCGATAGGATAAATACAGCCACCAGAAGCAAATATTCAAAGACCAAGACAATGCACAAGAAACTAGAAAAGCTAATAAAGGAGAGGAAAGAACCAACCAACATCAATCGCAAAATCACTGTCATAAACATCTCTAAACGGTAATTGAAAGAGAACGAAATAAAGGTTCTGGACAAAGGCTTGAACTATCCGATAACACCGAAGGATATTCCGAAAGTAGATTTAATAACCTCAGTTAAAGAACAGCTATGAAATTAGATCCTGAAGAAGCCAAAGAATACAGAAGTAAGGTAGATCAGTCCTAGATTCATCTAGACAAACTAAACCTAATCTCTCTAACTTAGAAAGGAGAGCGGCCATTTCCCTCAAGAATGACCTATCGATCAAAATTCTCCCGACAGGCAAAGGGAACGCGACTGTGATAATAACAAATACCAAACGACACCACACCATTAATCGAAAGACGGATATACCAGACGCTGGCAAAACACAAGGGAGAGTTCTCCGATTACCAGAGAACTAGACTGACTTACCCCGCACTACAGCAAACCTCCGCATCTGTACGGCCTACCAAAGATCCATAAGGAAATAATTCCTCTGAGACCAACTGTAAGCTTGAGAAATCCACCTTGTCATCCATTAGCACTCCCTTATCGGGAAAAACCGAGTCTATGGTCAAGCATACGCAGCACTTCCTGGAAACCATCAGAAACTTCCAACCAAACCGTGAAGAAATCCTGGGAAGCTTCGACATCATAACGGACAGGCTGATAAAGGATGAAACGTTAGACGGAGGCGCGCAACTGTGGGTAAATACAATAGTGGAACTTCTGACAATATGCATCAGATCTGCATATTTCTAAGTAGAAGACAAATTCTACCAACAAGAGTTTGGGATGACGATGGGTTCCCACTATCACCCATAGTGAGCTAATATATATATATATATATATATATATATATATATATATATATATATATATATATATATATATATATGGTGTCTCGACGCTTTATGTTATCCCATTGTATCCGGTGGTCTTAGTTCCAGACATGTTCGGCGATTCTTGATCTTTCTCTTTCGCCTTTGCGGATGTTGTTATACACAGAGTGTGTCTCAACGATAGCATGTTAGACGAATAATGAGAACGGAAAAACCGATTCAGCTGAAAACTTATAACTTTATATAAATGAACATGGTCTACTTACTGAAAATATTTTCATGGCGGCGTCTCATCCGGTTATACCGGAAGTCGAGTCGATACCAGCTTTGTTATTTTAAATACAATGCCCCAATTTTTATTTTATTTTCGTTTTCCGCATAAAATTTTACGTCTTCTACTACCGGGTTTGGCGTACCTATCTCTTACCATTATTAACAAAAAAAATTATTTCAGGCGTTAGCAACGAAAATTTGAATCTACTGAAAAATTAATATTTCATGAAATATAAAAGGCAGATAAGCGAAACGTGTACAACGGTTAGACATGATATTGGATTATGTTTTTAGTATTAGACATTTTTGAAATTTATTTCCGGGAGTAACGGCATTTAAGAAAATTAAAAATGTCAAAGAGTCATTTTTTTTTAAATTGCAACTGGGTTTTTTATATTCTCATTCGATGCAGAATATAATTGCCTATCTGCTGATATATCATGTTCCTATACCTAAACTGAATGATTTACGCGTTATCTGCTTTTTTTTTACTTTTCTTGTAGTAAATACGCCGTAAATTAATAGTATGCTTTGCAATCTGTTTTGCTGCCTGTGGTATGATACGATTGCCATTTAGTAACGAAGATTTTTTTAACTTGTTGCTGATACACGGCAAATGCGGAGGAATTATTGGAAGAACGATTAGAACCTTTATTCAGAGGTATCCACATCGGAATCGCCCTAAATTTCGAACACTTACAACTTTACTTGAAAATTGCAAAACACACGGGTCTTTTAGATATACGCCCCAGAAAAAGAAGCCATTGGTCGAAGACGATGATTTCAATATTACCGTTTTGGTATACTTTACAGCATATCCTAATGCATCAGTGAGAGAGGCTGCTGTAAGTTTAGGAGATATTTTAAAACAATACATCGTATCTTAGTAAGGCATAAATGGCACCCATTTTCATACACGTCGGTGCAACATTTGGCAGCTGGGGATTCTGAACGATGCATTCAATTTTGTGAGTGGTTCATGCTAATGTCACAGGAAAATGAAAATTATCTAAAAAACATAATTTGGGCGGACGAAGCAAAATTTTCAAAAAACGGAGTTTTTAACAGGCACAATTACCATTATTGGGCTAACGAAAATTCACATGTCATTTGGGAAAGAAACTTTCAAGACTCTTGGTGTTTTGTGCGATAAAAGGCAACCGAGTCTTTTGTCTTCAGTTTTATGATAATAATTTAAATGGTGAGAGGTAATTCCCGCTACTGAAGAACTACCCTTGCGAGAAGCAATAAATCCATACTAGCAGCAAGATGGTGCCCCACCACATAATTTTGGTGAAGTTGGATGGTTATTGGAAGAGCAGTTCCATGGCTAATTGCTAATAACGGTCCTTACCGCTGGCCCCTCGATCTCCCGATCTAAGCCCCCTTGACAACTACATTTGGGGAACTATTAAAAACATGGTATACAATGAGCTTTTAACGACAAGGGAAAATGCCGTAGCTAGAGTTCAAGTTGCGTTCGGTAGTTTGAACGCGGACGATATTAAAAGAGCCACTGGATACGTCGTGTTCAAATGTGTTTAGACCAAAAAAGAATGAGTTGTTTATTGCAATTAATATTGTTCTTCTCGTTAGTTGTTATTACTAGTGTTTAGTTTTTTGTTGTGTTGTTATAAAAACATGCCTTATTAGCAGATGTACTCCTTTTCTGGGGAGTATGTCTAAAGGATTAATGTCTTTTGCTTCTTTCGAGCAAAGATCTAACTGTTCGAGAATTACGAGGCCGATGTAAATATGTCTGAATAAAGGTTCTAGTCGTTCTTTGAATAATTCTTTCATTTTCGCGGTGTACCAACAAAAAATTGAAATAATCTTCGCTATTAAATCCTAAAAGAACTTAAATAACTGTCATTTACTATAAATTTGACAATTCAATTGCATAGCCAACTGATTCAAGGTATACGACAGGCAGCAAAACAGATTGCAAAGCACACTATTAATTTACGGCGTATTTACTACATCATCTCCAAGAAAAGTAGAAAAAAGCAGATAACACGAAAACCATTCAGTTTCGGTATAGGAACATGATATATCAGCAGATAGGTAATTAAACTCTGCATCGAATGAGAATATAAAAAAACTCAGTTGCAATTTAAAAAAATGACGTTACTCCCGGACCTCACCTAGAAATAAATGTCTAATACTGAAAACATAGTCCGATATCATGTCTAACCGTTGTACAAGTTTCGCTTTTCTGCCTTTTACGTTTCATGAAATATTAATTTTTCAGTAGATTCAAATTTTCGTTGCTAACGCCTGAAATAATTTTTTTTCTTAATAATGGTAAGAGGTGTGTACGCCAAACCTGGTAGTAGAAGACGTAAAATTTATGCGGAAACCGAAAATAAAATAAAAATTGGGGCATTGTATTTAAAATAACAAAGTTGATATCGACTTCCGCTATAACCGGAAGTGACACCGCCATAAAAATATTTTCAGTAAGTAGACCATGTTCATTTATATAAAGTTACAAATTTTCAGCTGAATCGGTTTTTCCGTTCTCATTATTCGTCTAACATGCTGTCGTTGAGACACACCTTGTATATAACAACATCCGCAAAGGCGAAAGAGAAAGATCAAGAATCGCCGAACATGTCTGGAACTAAGACCACCGGATACAATGGGATAACATAGAGCGAAGAATACAACTCGCCGGAAAACTCAAAGAAGCCACATACATAGCACTAGCAGAAAATCGAATAAGCCAAGCTAGTGTAGAAATAAAAGCCATGAAACGTCGCGCTATAAAAGTAAAAACTGTGGAAATAGGCCGATCAATTCAACTAAAGAGAATAAGAATATTGATTGTTTTGTGACATTTTTGAAGGCTAAGGTTTTATTTCTAGTCACCTGTATATGACCGGACATATGTCAGAAACAATATTCTCATTATTATTCACAAAAAAATCTATAGTGATTATTTCCTAGGAATATTAACAGTAGCTTTTGTTTGTGTTGAGAAACATTTAGTCCTGTATAACTCGAGAGGGAATAAATTAGAAAATAATTCAACAAATTTTTCGAAAAAAATATTTTATACTGTATGTTTTGTAGTCCTCCAAAGACATATATTTTCGAAAACCTCCTTCCTGTACTATAGTGATGCACTCGTATTGGTAGTGGGGATGGACATGTAGGTAAATGCCTATAAGTTTTTAATATAAACAATCTGTTTTCTGGTATGCTTTTGACCTATACAAAGGTTAGGTTTGAAATCTAACAGTTTGGGTTACCGTTACCGAAAATTCCTTGAATTATTACATTTTTATAATGTAATGTCCCCGCTACTTTATTAGCTCGGTTATAACTATTGGACGTTAGATATCATCAAAGTCAAAGAGTCGTTCCTATTTGACCTGTAAAAAATTTGAAGATTGGTGCACAAATAAGAAAGTTAAAACAATCAATGAAACAGTAATGCTTACATATTTTGAAGGACTAAGAACACTGAAATCTTCCACAATGTGGACGATCTATTACGTCTTAAGAAAAACATTAACATCCAAAACTGTACGCAATTATTTGCATTATTGAAGAGACAATCTACAGGATATCATGCTAAAAAGTCGGAAGATTTTTACCAAAGAACACATTGAAAGGTTCTTAAAAGAAGCTGACGACAAAAACTTTTTATTGACAAAGGTATAACTATAGATAATGGTTTGTACATATATTCTTTATTTAAAGAAATACTTTCATAGGTAGCAATGGTAATTGGAGTTGCTGGAGTTTGCATAAAATGCGAACTAACAGCTCGGGTACAAGACGTCATAGATGGCCAAAATCTTTTCAAAATTGCCATTCCGGAAACGAAAACAAGCGTAATACGACAATTTGTAGTTACACATGGAAATGTTTTTGGCGTGAACTCTGTTGCTGTATTACGCCCGAAAGTTACTACACATGATCACTTTTTTTGTGAAATATTTCAACGAGAAATGTGGAGTGCAACAAGTAGGCATAATACATTTGGAAATTTACCACGTACAATTGCTACATATCTTGGACTACAAAACGTGTCATAATTTACAGGACACTGCTTTAGAAGGACGTCTGTCTCCTTACTGGCGGATTTGGGAGCAGACATATTGAAAATTAAGCAGCAGCTGGAAGTCAAATACTGTGGCTGAATGGTACATAGAGTTCTCTGATGAATAAGAAAAAAATTGGCAAAGACATTTTGGGGAAAAAATAACAGAAGGCGCGAATTTTCAGGAAGAAACGTCAGTTCAAGAAATTGATCTGCTGCCATCAAGTTCAGGAATAAACTTTCAATTTTGTAGTTAATATTAATAATTGTAAAAATTAAGACGATTTGAAAATAAAAGTTAAGTTTCCAATGTTTTGTTGTTTGCATTACATCACAAGTTATGAAATGTAATGTATTTCATCATTAGTGATGAAATGAAAAACTTGCGTAACTATGAGACATGACAGTTATAAAAAAAGGGACATTACATAACGTCAAAAACGCATGCAAAACTTGATTTTCCCAAAGGAATTAGATAAAAGTATTTCATTACCCTTTTTTGTAACTTTACATGTTAATACAAAACTTAAAATTCATTACTAATCACATTAATGCTATATACGAGTTTGCCCAAGGACACATTTTTTTATGATTACTAAAGCTGTTTAAAGTAAATAAAATTTATTATTAAACTTATTTACTTACTAAGACAAATTATTTTCAGTTCTAATCTTCCGGATATGATGGGCGAATTATTTTTACCTTTAGACATGCCTGAACCACCCAAAGAAAGCTTTTTTAAAGGTCTATTTGGAGGTGGAATTAGATCTTTAGATAGGGAAGAATTATGTAAGTATTTAAACAAATTTGCACATACAATGTTTATATAACTAACACCCTGTAGTTGGAGAATCCAGTGGGAAAGCAAATAAATCAGTAGCTAAACATATACCGGGCAGTTTACAGGAACTAGGTGGACGTGCATCAACTGCTGCTAGTGAAATAAATCGAGCACATAAATTAGCTTTAGAAAGAGGTGAGAAGCTTAACCAATTGGAAGAGCGTTCCGAACGTATGAAAAATGAGGCTGAGAATTTCTCAGCATCTGCACATGAATTAATGCTAAAATACAGAGATAAAAAGTGGTATCAGCTGTGAAATGTTTATTTGTTTATTGTTGTACAGATTTCATACTGACATAAAAGTAGGAATGTAGTCAATAAATAGCATTTTTAATGCTGTATATCGTATTTTGTTACAAACAAAGCCTCATTGACTCCCACATAAATCAGTTTTGTAATTTACACACATATTTTTGCATAGATTACAGCAAAAGATAATCTGATAGCACATAACAATTTCAGTCCAATATTGTAAATTCATAAATTTTAACAGGATAATTGGTTAACTAATAGGTACATTGCAAGAAAAATTTTAAGTTCCTTTCTTGTGTAATTGGTCCTTTTCAGAGTTATATTTTGATTAAAACTCAACTTTATGGTATGCATTTATTTTACATTTACAGCATATATACATATAAATTCTTCCATTTAAACTTCAATTAGTTCCTACAAGGTATATTTTATAAATTTCAATTTGTACGTTTATATTCAGTTTATTATGTACAAATGTATACTTGAGAAATGTAGTCTGTAAACGAAGTTTAAAAATGTAAAATCAAGAAATGACAAACTGCAGGTTTGGCTATGTTTGTAACAATTTACGCCTTTCTATCTATGCCGTAGGTTCTTGTACTTATTGCAAATTGTGATATTCTATTCTGCCTGGGGATAGTTTTAACTTGTACTTTATTTAATACTGTTATATAAGGCACAGACCCTTTGTATAAGATATACCTATAAGTATAATAACTTTAAACTTAAATTTGTAGCTCTTAGGATAAGTTTTTAATAAAAACAAAAGAATGCATCAAACTTTATGAAGATTGTTACTTTAACTACAATTCAATGTAAGATTGGAGATAAAAATTTTCATTATGAAATAATTAACATTGTAAGGTAATTTTACACAAAAGAAATATCTATATCTATATTTAATAATTCCATTTTTTCAAAGCCAAACCCTTTTTATAGAAATTTAAAAGCAAACTAGATTCAAATGATGCAATAAAGTTACCTTACATTTCAAATCATTATCATATTGAACAAATGATGCCAGTAGACAAAAACCGGATGAAAAACTGTAAATAATCAATTTCTTAAATCGTTAATTTTTACACCCTTAAAAATTAGTATTCAGAGATCTATACAGTAGATTTTGATATGTTTTTTTGGCAAGAATCATTTTTAACAAAAATTAGTATATTCTTAATTTCTGAAATGATCAAGCAGATCCAAGTTTCTAACAGTATTTTATAGTTTCTGTCATTGAAAATTATCAACATATTCTTGCACCGAGTCTGTGTGGGACTACTCACTTTTTCAGTTTTATAAGGTAACTAAACTCTTTGTGATAAAACCTGAGTGTTCGAGTATGTGGCAGTAAAGCAATTGTTTATTATGTGCAATTTCTGAATACTGATTTTTGAAAACAATTTTTCTTTATAAATATGCTTAATTAATAAGAATCCCCAACTAAAATTTATATATAATATGTATATTAAAGTTATTAATTAGTAACCATTATTTGTAAATACATTCTGATATGCTTTTTATTCCCTTTGCAAGTATTGGAAGACAATAAGCTAAACACTAAACATTTCTTTAAGCTCTCTTATAATTAAGATAATTTCACTTATTACATTTGCTATTTAGATGTGGCACTGCTTTTATGATTAAAATTATTTTGTCTTCCTTTAAACGTAATAAAATAATACATGCCAAATGTACCTATTACTTTACATAAGATGTGACGTACATATATATATATACATATATAGACAGTAGCATGAATGTTAATGTAGTCAAATGGTTAGTGATCGAATTTTGTCATGCTGAATATTCATACCACCTCCATCTTAAGTTATTAAAATTCTAATGTAACAGAATTTATCAAACTAAGCTGTATATACTATGTAGAACATAAATACTTGCATCAATTGCAATTGTAAGCAGTTGAGAATCTGCAAACTAATAGTTGTGATGCGTATGAGATTGAATGTAGGTAGTATTAGCAGTAAAGTGCAAGTTTTTCATGAAATTGACAATTATGTTGCAAAAACACTGGCGGGCAACTTCTTTCCGCAAATACTAAGTTTAAAAAAATTACAATTCTTAACTGTTTATATTTTTGTTTGTCGTTTTCTATATATTTTATTTACATGTTGTATGTTAAGTAAAATTTAAGAAATGGGAACAACTATTAAAGATTTATAGATCTATTAACCACTTTATTACTAATTGTACCCTTAAAGAATATTTCTTGAACAATTTAAAACAACTTTATATGCATTCAAACACATACTTTGTTTGATTAAATTTGAATTATATTGTGATATATCCAGTTCTATTTGTCATAAATGTTTGCTTTATGTTATTCTATTCATTTAAAGTACAAAAGTATGGAATTACAAATGTTGAAATAAAATTTGAAGCATGGATATGCAACTAACTTTTTACAAATATATTGTAATTATTGAATTTTTGTTCCCATTTATATATTTTTTTTATCCTGTTAAGCCAAATAGTTAATAGCGCAAAAATATGTTACTAGGTTGTTCAATACAATAAAGAATAATTTGTTTACCTGGACTTTATAAATAAAATCTGCTTACCCTGTTGCAGCATGATTCATAATTACCTCCAGAGTTTCAGAAGTTTATTAAATAAATATATTTATTACAGATATATAATATATTTTATACAGATCGGTGAAATGCATAAATCATTATACATAAAGAAACTCTCAAATTGGTAAGTCTTTGGCACATATGATGTATAGCAGTAAACACATGTCATTATTTTTTGTACCTCAACTTTAGTTTTAACATAAAAGTCGCATAGGGTTGTGGACTAGTGTGATAATGATGACTAAATAAAAAGATTATGCTCTCCAGAAGAATGTACAATCCAACAACAAGAATGTTCATCATTAACGTCCCCAAGAAAATGTGCAGGATGAAGTAATTGTAGTCAACCTGGAATTAGAAAAAGAAAAAATGGCCGATGCAATTTTGATAAAGCAGCAGCACAAAATATGCTCATTTTAGAAGAATCACGTACGTGTTCTTGCAATTCAGAAGCATTTTGCCAACTTATAGTTGCATTACAATAGGACACAAAAAGTAAATGTGCTTTGAACATGGTTAATTTTGTTGTACAATACACAAATTGTTTTATTTATTGGTGCTGCTGTTTGATATAGAAATTTTCATTGAACAGCCAACTTACATATAGCAAATTTAAAGGCACAAGAAACTTTATGTTCATCTATGAACGTCATGTTTATTGCTACTGCAATTAATAGGGTACTGATGTTGATGACAAAAATCTTCAAAAATGACCTTAAATATAGGCATTTATTAACCTTAACAGATGCCTTAAACATCACAAAAATGCAATCAAAATGAAAGAAAATGACTTCAAAATCGACTTATTTATTTGAATTTTATTTGCATAAAAACATGTTACACAAGTAGATATATAAGTTGCATGTTATTAGCACCACTGGCTATTGTAAATACCTAAAACTGCCGTGGCCCGTCATTTTTACCTCTGGACAAGAAAGGTAATTTTTAGATGTATTCTTTATATATTTTTGGATGATTGAGTTTTTTCGTTTATTTACCATATCTGTTTCCAAGACAGTAGGATATGTTTACAGGTTGCGAGGCCCAACTCGTCGGTAAGTATTTTACTTACCGACGTCTTTTACTTACCAACGTAAAATTATATATACTACTTATATTTCACAACAATAAGAACAAAAAATTTAGACATTTCTATTTAAAACGTCACTTTTGACTTTTCGTTTATTTAGTAGAAATTAAATAATTTCAATTGTGGTAAATTTAATACAATCGTGCAAAAAACAGTATGAGCATCACAGAACATTAAGGGTTGTACCGGTCTCCGGCCAAACATGGCCGTCGACCGGTAAACGTCCCTTGTTGTTCTTAATACTCAATATACTATTACACTTAATTGAGAATGAAACATAAAAAAAACATTTTAGGTAAATATTCATTTTAATTAAATAAAAATCAAATTGATTCTAATACATTTAGAATTCACTACAGTTTTACATGCTGTTTTACGCTCTACAGTTCAAACAAATAACGGTCTTTGTTACAGTTCCACATTTTCCACAAACATATTTGTTACAGATTGAACAAACATCAGCAGTTTTATTTTTGACACATTTTTTAATTTGGCACTGATGACGTTTTTTAGGTTTCATTGTATCAGATGTGCTGGTACTTGCACCAGAATCTTGCTTCGAATCGAAATACTCTTTTCTTAGTTCCTCAGCTATAGTGAAAATAGAGTCTCTTCTTTTTATATTACTGCCTACGACTTCCTTATAAACTATCCAGGCGTTGATTGTGGCAAGATCTAAAACATTGTAAAACACATGAACTGGCCATCTACGTGAACCAGCTTTCGTAGAATATTTTTTAGCCATTTGGTCCAACACATCTACCCCAAACTTTGTTTCATTGTAATACAACACTGTCTCAGGTTTCTTCTTTTTGCCATCATCTATAGCCACGGTTGGATGTAGCGTACTTAGCAATATGACATTTTTATTAACTTTACCCTGATAAATTAATAAGGTGCTTTTATCATTTTTCATTACTGTGGCCCTTTTATTCTTGTTACAAATTGGTAATTCCCTTCTTGCTTGTTTCATTGTTCCTACTATTGTTGTGTTCTTTTTTGCTAGCATTGTTGCTTACTTTTGGCTGGTAAAAAAGTTGTCGGTAGTAACATTACTACCCATATTTAGGAAAGGTTCCATTAATTTTACAACAACATTCTGGAAGGGGTTGGTTGTTAGGACGCATATCATCTTTTCCTAAATAAGGAAAACCATTCAGGAGATATTCAGAATTCGTATCAACAGCTAGCCAAAATTTTACACCAAATTTTTCACGCTTATTCGCCATATATTGTGTAAATCTGCATCTAGGGTTAGTAGGAAACAGTTGTTCATCTACTAAAATGTTTACTCCTGGAACATAGCAAGCTTTACAGTCACTAATAAACTTATCTCATATTTCGGACGCCAAAGCAAACATCACTAATTAGACGTTCCCAAGTAACTGTCAAGCTGTAATGTTCTCGCGCCGTAAGCACCACGAGCTAGCAATATTGCAAGAAAAGCGTCAAGTTCTTGAAGAGACAATGACCAGTTTGTATCATCTCCTAGTTGTCGTTTAGCTTCAACCTCAGTACATTTCTGAATGTGTTTTAGCGTTTTGGTATCTATAAACAATCAAAAAGCACTTAGCACAGAGTTAGCAAACACATTTCTTTTTGCATAAGGAGTTGGTCCAGGCGTATTTCGAATAACATTTCTTTGAATTATACGGCCAACGAAGGTCCACTTGATTCCACAACTTCCCATATATCATTAGATTTGGATGATGATGGTAAATGCATGTAATTTTTTCGTTTTGGATGGTGTTCAATGTCATCACTAATTTTGTACAAGGATCAGAAGTGACATTTACGCTGACCATCTTCGGAGTGGTTATTTGCTTTTTCGGATTCGCATTCAGATAAGTTTTCCAACTCCGTAAGATAATCTAAAGCCTGTGTAAAACCGCGAGACGACCACATTTTTTTAATACGAAATTAACCCCGCATTAAGTATCTCACAAGAACGTTCACTTGAACTAATTGGTAATCTCAGAGTACCTGAATATATAGATTTCTATAGAAACAAGTTATAACTTGCATTTTTCATATCTCAGGCGCGTAGGTAAAAATAGCGAAGATTATTCATAATTTCGGACACGACTAAACAAGTTCTGACTTGCAGTAAACTCCTAAAAATTACCACAATAATTATAAAATACATTGTTTTATCTCAACGTTGTAATTATTTTTGTTATACAACCTCGAAACTGATTATGAATATACGAACAATCAAAATGACGGTTCTGGCAGTTTACAAATACTACAAAAAAACTTTAAAACGGCTTAATTTTCTTAAGGGTCCTATGCAGTCATGTCTATTACCGTGCTAACTTTACAATAAGATTGTGTCTTTGTTTTTTCATTTGAAAAGCTAAAAATTACGCAGGTAATGCAGGACTTTGTTTTCTATCACCCTATTATGTCTGATTTACGTTTAATTTGATCAGTTTGATAAAACCTTTAAATAACCATGAATCTTTCTAATAAGATTATAAGAAACGTGTATGTTCTTTGAAATTGAATTTTTGGCATCAGGTGAAACACAATAAACTCTAAAACGGTGTTAAAAAGATTTTTCTTTGAAACGTATATATGAGCTGTAATTAATTAATTAAAATTTAAAATAGGCAAGCAACATTACAAAAGTACGAAGAATCAGAGTCTTGTTCACGTCATTTTAGCATGATTTACAACAGCTTATTTAGAGAACAATAGATGCAGATAATACCAGTAAAATCGTTGAGTGAAGTACTTTACACCACTCACCGCAGGTAGATTTAAATGAAAGACCCAAAAGTACACAATTTTGTTCAAGACAGAATTTATGCATGTTTATTCGTAGTAGTCGTTTTGTGTAAGAAAGTCGCGATTTCATTAGTTGCGCTTTATATTTGTTTTGATATTATAAAGGACCTGAATTAATTAGTTTTGTGTGTATGTGTGCGCGAGCGAATTGGGTGGTATATATACTTTACAATTTGTTATAAAATGGGTCTTCATAGTAAAAGTAACAAAACCTGTGGAGCACAGCAAAAAGTAAAAAATCTGGCAAAAGAACGCTGGAAGAAGCGAAGGTAAGTAGGTTTCCAAAACAAGAATTACCTACGAGGTCACTCAAAAGTAGTAATAATTAAACAATTAATTTTACTTTCTCGCGCTCTACGTATACTAAGAGAAAGTATTTTATAGTCACAGGAATTTTCAAATTTCAAAATTTCAATCCCTAATAACTATGCTTCTAATAACAAAATAAGGGATTACATAATAGACATAGGTAGCTAACTGCTATATTGGAATATTTTAGCGCTTCCGGTTTAGCCTAAAATAAAATTTTTTTTTAATTTTTTAATATGTGTCAATATTTTAAACACAAATCTAAAATATTTCAAGGCTAATTTCTCATGCTATCCAAATATGTAGAAATATACAGTGATTTGCAAAATACAGGGTGAATAAGAAAAAATAATTTTGTAGGGAAGTAGTATACGAGAAAGTGTTGTGCCGAAGTTCATCGGCGAGATTTATTTAATTGGTTTTAACAATAAAAATAGATCAACACAGACACACAAACATTGTAGTATTCTATGGAACGCCGTTTTACTTTTTAATGCATCTTTTGTCAGACTTTCTTTAAACACAACTGTAATCTAATTTTCACTACTTAAAAATGTTGTCATGATAAAAGTAATGTTTTAAAAATATCACTCATAATAAAATTAATTATTAAAAATATCACTCATGATAAATGTAAATAGTACAATTAATTTAATCATGAGTGATATTTTTAAAACATTAATATTATCATGACTGATACATTTAATTATTAATTTTTTCATAAGTTATAATTTTAGAACATTAATTTTATCATGAGTGAAATTTTTAAAACGTCTCTGTTGACTATTTAAAAATATCACTCATATTTCTTTCTGAGTGATCCTGGTTACATTAATTTTATTTTATTTCTACAATTTAACGTGTTTAGCAAAGACCAAACAGAAACACATCAACGTTCAGGGTAGATGATCCAGAATTACCTGAATTAGAGATAGAATTTGAAGCTTTTCCAGAGACAACACACAATTTGTATGGAAGACGCATAATACATATTAACCATTTGTGGCAAGGTTTAATGCGACTGAAGCACTCTGGTTTTGGATGTGACTTTTATGATCTCCAGATTACTTCTGAAAACGTAGTGGTCTTTCAAGCACATTCTACGTAATGTGTCAAGTATGTAATTACAAAAGTAACTTCTCAACACACTCTATAGAGAAATAGACATAAATAAGGCTTCCGTGTGTGGAGCATACTCTATTGGTATAGGTTATACGCAGTTATCAGAGCTATTGGCCTCAATGGATATACCATATATGTCGCCACATACATTCGCCTCGCATGAAGAACGTGTCCAATCCGTCATTAAGCAAACAATTCTTGAAGATATGGTGCAAGTTGGTAAAGAAGAGGCAGCATTAGCAATTGCAAACGGAGATGTTGATGACAACGGTATTCCATTAATTACCGCAATTGTAGATGGTGCTTGGAGTAAGCGTTCATACAAAACTAATTACAACGCTTCTTCTGGTGTCGCATGCATTATTGGAGCGCAGACCAAAAATAATGTACATAGGTGTAAAAATAAATTTTGCAGAACATGCCAGCAGCAAAATAAAGATAAGGAGAACGTTGCACTGAAAATCACAAATGTTTCAAAAATTGGTGGAACGTCAACCTCGATGGAATCAGCAATTATTTTAGATGGGCTAAAAAATTCCTTAGATACACATGGCATTAAGTATGCTAAAATTATTGGGGACGGTGATAGTAGTGTGACTAGAAACATTCGTGTCACCAAACCATACGGACCAACCTTTTTTGTCGAGAAGATCGAATGTAAAAATCATTTACTACGAAATTTCTGCACTAGAATTAGAGATTTAGGAAAAACTCAAAACTAAAACCAAAAATTAAATATTTTTGAAAAATAATGTTCTGCGTTTCCGCACAGCAATAGTAAGTGCCGCTAGACACAGAATGTGTGAAAATTCATGTAATTATATAAAATAGAAAATTTAAAGAAGATATTTTAAATGGTCCTAAACATATTATGGGATGTCACGATATGTGTCAATTCAGTAGGACAATATAAGTATTATTGTAAAGGACCTAAGTGTGGAGAAGAAAATTTATATCCGCTATTTGTAGAAAGCAGCATTAGTGACGAGTTTGACAGAATAGTCCATAGAATTGCGAATCATGCGGCCAGTTTATTAATCAATTCTCATACAAACGCAGCAGAGAGTTTTAACAGCCAGGTTAATAAAACAATAGGGGGTAAAAGAGTACATTTTAGTCTCAAAGGGAGTTACGAGTACAGATGTTATGCTGCTGCTTTAAATTATAATAAAAAACCATTTGTATTATACATCCAAAGACAATTAAACAGAAATGCAGTGGGTTACTATACGAATAAGTATTTTCAACATTTTGAAACTGTTGCACCTGCTAAAAAATCTCGTAAAAGGCAGAGAGAAGTTTCGTTGGAGGATGCTGACTATGGAACATGTGATGTTGTAGAAGATAAATGTGGTCAAGAATACGAAAATTTGAAAACAAAGTTTTTGTCTGAATTAAATGCGGTAGATATTGCAGATGTGGAGATGAATACAAGAGGACAATCTTCAAACCCGCAATGGTTTCGTGAAAAATCTATTCGTCTTACTTCCAGCAATTTTGGTAAAATATGTAACATGAGACCGATGACATCCACTGTTACCACTGTCAAAGCTATTTTATATGCAAACAAAATTGGTGCTAAATCATTAGAGTATGGTGTTTTAAATGAGCAAAAAGCTATAAAACAATTTTGTTTCAAATTTAATAAAGCGGTACAACCATGTGGTTTGTTTATTGACCACAACTATACATTTTTAGCTGCTTCGCCTGATGGACTAATATTAGGTGAAAATGCTATAATAGAAGTAAAATGTCCATACGCTGCTCGCGATATTGAAATTCGTGAAGGAATTCATAAAAAAATAATTACCTATCTATATGTCGACGTAAATGATGAAATAAAATTAAAGAAGAATCATGCTTATATGTACCAAATACAAGGGCAATTGCGAATGACTCAGAGGTCGTTGTGCTATTTTGTTATATACACTTCTAAAGACCTTGTATGTATAGATGTACCACAAGATAGTAGTTTTGGGAAAATATGTGCTCAAAATTAGAAAAATTTTACTTTTCCGCACTTTTGCCAGAAATTATAGATCCTCGCATTAGTCGTAATCTACAACTCAGAAATATTTTTGCTAAAGATCTTTAAAATACCTTGTATTGATAATTTGCTACTAACTCGAGAATTGTAATTAAATCGGTTTAATGAGGCGGCGATATATTTGTGAAGAAATTAAAATACTATCACTTATTATTATTGTGTGAAGTGTATCCGGCCCTGCAAGTTTACAAATACATTACTTTTCTAACTAATAAAAAAGTGACATTCATTTCTAAGTGATCATCGCGTATACTAAATTAAAATAACCTCTTACGGAATAGCTGATGTTCGAAACATTTGTTGTAATTATTGTTACTATTCTAATTACTTACATCGTCCTTCATAAATTTGTGTATCTTTGACAATAAGTACAAATTATAAGATAGGTACATATGGGTGATTTTATTGATTGAAGGTGTTGTGGTTATAAAATTGCTTCATTGTTATAAAACTAACAAAAAAAGGAGTATTTATTAATTTACTAACATTACTCAATATTTAAATAATGCATTAAAACTCCACTAATTTGACTCACTATCGAGCAGGAGGCAGAAAAGAAGAATCAAACGAAGCTTAAATCGATAAAAAATCACTATGTAGGTAGAAATACAATTAAAAATTAATGTAATAATTATTCAGCAGATAGAATTAGTGAATTATATAACCGTAAGTAGTGCGCATTAATTTTGTACCTAACCAGTAATCCATATTAAATTAAACATGTTCTTCTAAAATGCATTTAAACATTTTCACTTTATTTATTTACCTACTGATTTTCGGTAATAGGATTATAAAGGTCTGAGTAGTTTACAAGGCCTCCTGTGGCGAGATACATGTCAACAATTTTAAATATTTTAGGTATTTGTGTTGCATATCAAAAATTACAATTTTAGTTTCACTGCATAGGACCTTAATATATTTTTTTATATTCTAAAAGTACATAAAAATCTAAAAAAAGTCATAATACCTCAACACCGTAACTCCAAGCACAACGAAGAAACATTTTAAAGAACGTACGCGGTCAAATTGACCGCCGCGTAGTTCTAGTGTTAACAATATATGGAGCACCGTCACCTAACAAGAGCAGCACGTCATCATCTTGTACACCTTTGTGCCACAATAAAAACCTAGATTTATCAAAAAGTTTGAAAATTGTGGAATAGTTCGCTTTCTCCAAATTTCATTGGTTAAAAGAAAGATTTTTCCAGCGTTGGTGGTTTCAAGAGTTCCTATCACTACATTAGCCACAAATCGACCTAAGTACGTAGTTCCGTATTTTATCTATTGTGTCAGCATAACATCGATAAAGATAATTTTTTTCCGAAGAGTTGATTAATCCGGAATAGACCGATTCATATGTTGATGATTTTTTATTTTGATTAGGATTAGTTTCACTCTGCAACTGGATGAGTTGTTGAGTGGACGTTTTGCTTTTTTCCGCACGCTGCACTGCTCTTATATGTTTTTCACGGCCAATGTGTTAGGAAACAGTAAACCTTTTTTCTGCTGCCACCTTTGTTTCATACAACTTACAAAATAAGATAGTTCCATCTGTTGAAAATACACTTTCACCGAACTCGGAAACAAATTTCCGTAAATGGCATGCTAAAGATGGTTTAAATTTCGGCATTTTTAAAAAAAACACTGACACAAACTCTTCTTTTCAACTAAAATCGCAACCAAACAAAACAATTCTTTCCTTGCATTTTGTTAAGAAAAAATAGCTAATGTATTTTTGATAGTTTGTCTAAGCACTAGCGTTCACGAATCAACTGTATGTTATTCGCTCTATCAGTTAAGTTACTTAATATTTACCTACTTATTGCAACTTAGTAGTAGATATTAAAATATTTACAAAATACGCAACTACAGAAGATCACATTGGTTATGTTAAGACAATATTTTATCCCTGAAATTACGAGAATACTTATATTATCAATCATCAGAAAAAAGTCATAAAAGTGTAAAATATGCACTAAAATACTTGAAAATTACCAAATAATATTAAAAATGCTTATTAATGCTAAAAACTCAAAAAAATGCAAAATAAAAGTGGTGTTTTTGTTCCGGACGTTCAGAAAAAAAATGACATAAACATCCGCGCCCTAGCAATTAAGCAATTCCGCTTGAAGGTTTCACATTATATGCAGTTTTAACTAATCTGTTTTAGTTATTTAATAATCAATTATGAAACCCAAGAAATAATTATAAATCACGCTCTATAATTGACTGAAGTATGTGGCTGGCATAAAAAAACTGCATAATATTCGCCCCTAAACGCATTTAATTAAACCAAGATTCCATTCTATTGGGATGACTTCAGAAATATGGTTTTCAAAACTATGGCAACTTCAAAACTGAAACAATCACCCTTTTACAGAATGACAAAGCCTCAGTAGTAGATTGTGACGTCACCATAAGTAATCAAAATGGCACTACGCTTTCTATTCTAAACCATTGCTAACTATGCTTCCTCTTGTAGACTGAGTATGAGGAGTGCTTTGTTTAGTGTTACACCTTGTGGGACTACTCCAAATTCGAATTTTTACAATACGAAAATTTTTCGAAAATTTAAATTTAAAAAATTTCTTGCTTATAATGAAGCTAATAAATTTAATTTCGTTTTGCGGTATGATTAACTGTTTTCATGGAACAAAAAAATCTTAAGGGCGTTATCGTGTGTGTATTGAGTTTGCTGTATATTGGCTGTAACTTCCAGACCTGGAGCGGCGGATGCTTCTGTAGCGAAATCGACCGAGGCGCGGCGGCGAGCGATGACAGAACTGTCGTAGCACGTGGTGGGGTGGTGGCTATATGTAACGCATCGTGTGGCTATCAACAGCGCACCGGAATTCTTGGACTACAGAAGCTCCAAAGATTATGTCTATCGCTGTGTATCGCAGGTAGT
Source organism: Vesta saturnalis (assembly GCA_036346205.1). NCBI lineage: Eukaryota > Metazoa > Arthropoda > Insecta > Coleoptera > Lampyridae > Vesta > Vesta saturnalis. Next base: position 3,554,401 of record JARFJB010001104.1, read on the forward strand.
TGTTGATGTGGTTTCCTATGTTAAGGGGGTGAGTGGGAACTCTTTACCCTTCTGCCGAGTCAGCTGTGATGAACACGGGTTTGACTGTCTGCTCCAATAGATCTCTTTTCCATCGCTCTCGATCGTGATGAGCGCGTCTCTTCGTTTCCGTTGGAGATTGGAAGTGGGTCAACTAAGCCGATGTGTATGCGTTCGAACCTAATTGATGTTGGTGGAAAATTGCCTGGTGCTGGATGAATATGTCGTGTAGTTTTAGCATTTTCGCATTGAATTGCCCATGTTCTGCAATTCTTGTCGTTGTTCGACAAGAATTTTTATTTCACCATTTTGTCGGATGCTCGTGTGCCTACGAGTGACAATTAGTGGATACTGTCGAAAGCTTCTTTGCGGAATGCCTTTGTATGGTCTGAGGGTTGGAGTTTTTTTAGTTACAGTCCTGTCGAAAGTTGTAATAGCTCACGTAGTTCTGGCTCAGACTCGTGTTCCCGTCTCCAGTCCTGGTAAGTAGTTGTTACTTGTTATCGTCTCGACGCGTGATAGCATGTCGAAAACTACGTTCTCCTTTTCGATTACGTGTTTTATGTCCGTTAGTTGTGCTATGTACTATATGTGTCGAAACTAACAAGGTTTTCCTTCGAGTAGTAGTGTTTATTTTATGGCGCAGAATATGACGAGCAGTTCTTTGTCGTATTTCTGTTCCGCAGGGAACAATTTATTGCACCTAGATTACACCGCCTAGGGCATAGTCAACTTATATGCGGCTCATATACTGTGGACTCGAGTGACGTCACACGTGCATAAATTACAATTTTGACATCTTCTTACGTATTGGAAATCAACAGCGAGCTTTATTTTACTCTAAACAACCTGGTATACAAATGTTCAAAAAGATAGATCGTTTCTAAAACTGAGTTATCGTGCACACGGACAGACACTACATGAAATGATGTAGTTCTTTGTGCCAGACTATTTTAGTCGGCAGAGGTAGCAAAAAATTTAATAATTTTGCAAACAGCCGAATATGTACATTTACGCAATTAATGTAAACAAGTAGATATTTAGTTGGTTGTTAGGAATGTAATAGATGCAAAAATAAAGTTTTGCATTTCTCTATTTTTGAATTTTCAGACCAAATTGAGCAGTAGCAAACTATTTTGTTTAATTTTAGTGAAATTTTTTATTTATGTATGGAATCATGGAGTTTAATTTTTTATATACGTTCACAATTAATTTGTGTACTTTTAATTTTTCTCTTGTCGTCTACACTATTTTAGGACAGGACTGCAAGATATCAGAAATAAAACTGCGTCATACGTTATACGAAAAATAAAAAGTACACTATACAAACAAGCGCAAGATGTACGTATTAAAATATCTGGTGTGGAATAGCACACGACCTTCAAAGTGAAAATTAAAAAAATTAAATAATTTTAATAATAAATTTTTTAGGATAATTATGCATTCCCTTTTTTAATACGATAATAGCAAACATGGTAAAAACAAAATCAATAATCTACGTCAGATGGACGTTTAAATCTTCATGTCAGTTACATGTTAATACACATATAGATGCTAACTTAAATTCCAAAGCCGCCCGCTTCTATAAAATACCGATAAAACAATTTAAGCATTTTCAATCCTATTTAATTAATTTTTAAACTTAGTTTGCTTTATATTAAGTTATGTAAAATAAAATTTTCTTTAAAAATATGTCTACACATTTTCTTATAAAATTAATTGTTATTCAGATATTGAAAAAATTCGAGCTAACACTTAAATTCTATCTTAGGAATTTTTTTACTTGGAACTCTAAAACGTAGTACGAAATTATTAACAAATGTTTTCCCTACTGTTACCGCATCCTTAGATTCTAAAGGATATGCTTCTAAATATTTAGTTAAGTCACATAGTATAGTTAATATACATGAAAAATTAAAGTTATCTTTGTCAAAAGGACCTACAATGTCTAAATAAACTTTATCAACCGCTGAAGGTGCTGTTATAGTCACACACATCCGGGTTGTTTTATCTGTTTACTATATTTTTGTTTTTGACACCTGTCGCACTTTTTTATATAATTTTCTACATCGCTACTTAAATCTTTCTTAATGTTATTTGTCATTTTTTTTATTACAGCACGACCACTTGTTGGTAGTAAGTGAAAATTGTTTAAAATTAACGTTTTCTTGTCATCATCAGGAATTTTCCCAACTTCGTTAATTGTATACACTTATCCTAGGTATCTCGTAATTTTTAGTCTTTTCTCCTTCAACATAATTATGTATATCTCGGAATTCATCTTGTGTCATGACCCTTTTTTCTATAAGTACACTCTTGGTTTTTAAGAACTTCTACAACTTTTGGGTAATCATTCGTCAGAATCAAACTTACTTTCTATCTCAAAATTTTCTCTTATCTTTCGTTGTGCTCTCGTTAAAACTGTAATTGCTTTTTAATTTATTCACACGTGACAATGCATCAGCCGCTCCATTCTCATTTCTTTTTGTATATGAAGATATTATTAATTTTATAACGATCACAATGATTATTATTATTACATTATTAGTAAAAGAGTACTATTAAAGTAGATTATACTAAATGAATCGAACGTATTAATAAATGAATAGTAAGTACAATGTACTAAATATTAATACTAGTACCAGTCCTATCTAAGCTCTATTCGATCTCTTTGTCTTCTAGAAAATTTCCTTCATCATAGGAGTTAGCAAATGTTCAACTTATTCCCAAAAAAATCGATAGGACCGATCCCTCGAACTACCAACAATTGCCATCACTTTCGTTTTGTCTAAAATCATGTAAAAAGGTATCAATCAGCAACTGCACTTGTTCCTTGAAACTAACAAACTCCTTAGTGACCATCAATATGGGTTTAGGCAGAGTCGTTCAACAGGTGATCTTCCATATGTGACCTAAGTTTGGAACGATACATTAGAACAACCTGGTAAAACAATTGTATTTGACCAAGTTTGACATAAGTGTTTAATTGCCAAACTCATCTCGTTCGGGTTAAATGATACGCTTACCAACTGGGTTTCTAGTTTCCTTGATAAAAGACGTATACGTGTCGTAGTTGATGGCATTAACGCGGGCGTGCCACAGAGATCAGTTATAGCGCCTACACTTTTCTGCTACCCATAAATGACCTTATTTTTTCAACAACTAACCCGATCCATTGCTATGCTGACGACAGCACTCTTCATTGTAATTCATCTCAGTCTACTCATAATGGTAATCCACTTTCTATGTCAAATCATGGCATTAAAGCTGAAATGGCAAATTCAATCAACAAAGACATTCAATGTATTCTCGAATTGGGAAGAAGTAATCTAGTTAAATGTAATGCTAACAAAACTCAGTGTTGCCTTGTGTCCGCCAAAAAAGATCCTTCATATCCTGTTGTAGGTATGAATGGCTCGCATCTTAAGTTTTCAGACTCTATTACTCTGTTGGGAATGACTGTATCTTCCAATCTATCATGGGTTGACCATCTTCTGTCAGCTACCAAAACAGCTGCTCGTAAAATAGGCTTTTTGTACAGATCTAAGCAGTACTTTACCTCTCGAAAATTCTTTCTGCTGTATAAAGCAAATCACATATCTGAATAATAAACTTATTACATTTGTACAAATCCATCTGTCTTTGTTTATAAAGCAAATAAATACATTAACATATCATTTTCTTTTTTTCTATTATGTTTAGTGTAAGCGTTAAAAAATTTGGGTGTGGTATCACGACAATCGTAAACTTTTTGAGCTGACCTTGCAGAAGTAGAATACCTATGTTACCTTCTACTTATGTAACCTTCAGTAGGTAGGGTGCGGAGTGACCTTGATAGTGCGGAGCCTTGAGAATGTGCGACCTTGGAAAATTAGGGTACATGAATGGTCTTGCTATTGTGTAACCTTGTAACTGTGGGACCTTGAGAATGTCGGACCTTGGGAATGTGGTATTCCAAAACTCTCCAATCTTACCTACTCATAACTAATATCTCATGAGTTAATGTTGTGAGAGACATTATACGCAAGTGGTAAAGCTTTCATTTCAAGGTCTAGGTAAAATAACAAAATACACAATAGATAGTAGCAATAAAAATGGTTCATTCCGAACATGTTTTAATAAACTAAACTAAGTATATCATGGTGACTTGAAATTATTAACGGTAGATGTTGTCTTTTATAGTAATGTTCTAATTTATATATAAAGCAAACTTCCTAGTCTTGCAATCAATTTGTACAGTTAAATATTTTTAAATTGGTGCAAGTGCGTGCCATTTTCGTACTGTATTTACCTACTTTTCAGTAAACCCACTTTTAAGTGTAAATACTTGTGAAATTAGAAATTACATTTTTATTACATATTTATATATATATATATATATATATATATATATATATATATATATACAAAAAAGTGCCATGCATAGTGCCACGCGATAGAGGACACTAAAATAAGAAAAAAAGTTCCTATGAACTTAGGTCCGCAACGCCTTCGTTTGAAAGATATAGGGTGTTAAAGTTTAATTATTTTGTTGTTTTTTTTTTGATATCTTTTTACAATGATGTAATAAGCGGACGAAAATTTGTATACAGGGACTTTTTATCACGCAGAATTCAAATATTAGTTCTTTTATTACTGATAGAGGGCGCCACATACAGGTTTCCATCTTGTTTGAATCGGTCCTAAATTTTTTGCCTTACACTGTATGTCATTTTCGACTGGAAAAATTTGTTTTCCCATCTTTTTTGCTTCAGAAAGGTATACCTTATTGAAGTCGCTAGAACCAACGGTTTACGAGAAAAATGCATCCGATGCATGCAATTATCCAAAAGCGCCAAAGTAACTTATTTGCAAAAACAATGACATAACACTTCAACAATTAAATTTTAATAGCAACAATGAAGGGCAGTGATTAAAAAAAACATTAAATTTTTAGAAGATGTTCAAATTGTTGTCCTTGTACTTGAATACATTTTTCAATTCTTCTTCCTAAGGATTGACGGCATCTTTGAAACATTCCTGGGTTATTACGGGATCTATCTGCGGACTCCATAATTCATATCCATAGTTGCTCTTCATTATGTATTTCTACAGAATAAACATCATTTTTCATGAATCCCCAAAATGAAAAATAGAGGGGATTAAGGTCGGGACTACGAACTGGCCAGGGTACAGGTCCCCCTCGACCAATTCACGTATTTCCAAATCTCCTATCCAAAAATTCCCTTCCCAATCGAGAAAAGTGAGCTGGCGCGCCATCATGCATGTAACGCATTCTACCAATAATAGCCAATGGAACATCCTCTAATAACGTATTTAGTTCATTCTCCAAGAAATTTCGATACAGTTCACCTGTCAATCGATAGGGCAATTGAAATGGGTCAATTAGGTAATTGTCAATTACACCTGCCCACACATTAATAGAAAACCTATATTGGTGACTTCTAATTACGGTCTTATGAGGATTTTCATCACTCCAGTGGTGCATATTATGTAGGTTCAGAACATCATCACAGCTAAAACCAGCTTCATCAGTAAACAAAATTGAAGAAAAAATATCGTGTCTTTGATTTTGCAGCCATTCGCGAAATTGTACACGACGAAGATAGTCATGCTCTAATAGTGAATGAACCTTTTGGAAATGATACGGACGAAGAAGTTGTTCATTGAAAATTTGTCTGACTGATTCACGGTTAACATTTCGTACCGCTGAACTTGTTTTCCTGGTGCCTGTTCTCGGATCATTTTCTACCATTCGTAAAACAGTTTAATGTTTTTTTTTAATCACTGCCCTTCATTGTTGTTATTAAAATTTAATTGTTGAAGTGTTATGTCATTGTTTTTGCAAATAAGTTACTTTGGCGCTTTTGGATAATTTGCATGCATCGGGTGCATTTTTCTCGTAAACCGTTGGTCCTAGCGACTTCAATAGGGTATACCTTTCTGGAGCAGAAAAGATGGGAAAACAAATTTTGCCAGTCGAAAATGACATACAGTGTAAGGCAAAAAAGTTAGGACCGATTCAAACAAGATGGAAACCTGTATGTTTCCGAGTTATTTTAAAATATATAGTTTTCTTAAATGGAACACCCTATATATGTATACCCTAATCGATTGCCAACGCTTTTCTTAACATAAAAGTTAATCATGAATTTCAGCCTAAAGCCAAAAATAAAGGATATGAGCCTTTTCACTTTTTGCTTACAGGATACCATAAAATTTAAATAAAAACGAAATATTATACAAAATATGCTATATTTATTATTTAGTTTAATACCAAAGTACGTCCTTTAATTGTGTTTAGCTAGTTTTATTTCTAAATCATCTGGGGATGCTATGCGAAACAATAAAACCAATAAATCTTGTCATTTTTTCGTTTATAAATTATTTTTGTAGAACTATTCATTTCGGTGTTACCTGATACAAATTATTAGAATGCCTTTTACGCATTTTGAAAAATGTGATATGCTTGAAGCATACATAGTATGTCAAAAAAATGCTGACCGTGCTCTTGAACGATATAATGCCCTGTTTCCAGAAAGAATAGCTCCAGATCGAAGATACTTTCTGCAATTATACAGAAAATGTATTTGCCAAAGGCATGTTAAAAAAAAAAGATTTGTGATGAATGAAGAAACGGAAATAAATGTGCTAGCTTATTTTGAAGTAAATCGCGAAAATTCCATACGAGATTGCATGAGAGATTGTGGATTGTGTTTCGGAACTATACAGAATATTTCGATAAAACAAATACGTGCCGTATAACTACAGGCCTACTCAGCCTTTCACCAGGCGACCGAGAAAGAAGAAATATATTTTGCCAATGGTTTGTAAATACAAAAAACGCAAACCCTGATTTCGAAAGGCTAATTCTCTGGAGCGATGAATCTAATTTCAACAATAGAGGCATGTATAATAGAAAAAAATCATTACTGGAGTAATGAAAATCTAATGCGAAATAATCCGTGTAGTCCACAGAGACGCTTTAGTTTAAATGTATGGTGTGGTCTTTTTGGCTCTAAAATCGTCGGACCAGTATTTTACGCACTTTAACAAGCGATCGCTACTTAAATTTTCTCTGAACCATTTTAGAAGATTTTTTTGATGACCTTAATTTAGCTATCATCAGAGTGTTTTTTCAGCAAGATGGTGCGCCTCCACACAATACTCAAAACGTCTACCTGAGGATCAGTTCGTTGGCCTCCACGTTCTCCAGACATTACACCAATTGATTTTTATTTGTGGGGATTTTTAAAAAACGAAGTCTACCAAAATCGTTACAATAATTTCGAACATCTTCAAATAGCGATAACTAATATACGTAGCATAGATGGACGTACTGTTTGAAAGGCTACAAGAAGAGTGTTTAAGTGTGCCCAAAAATGAGAAGCAAGGAGAAGATGTATTCGAAAATTTAATTTAGGTTTTCTAATAATTTGAACAAAAAATATATCAATTGTTTCGTTTTGTTTTGTTTTTATTTTAAAATTTATGCCCACCAAGATGATAAGTTAAATAGGCTCATGTCTCCTTTATTTTTTGTTTTAGGCTGAAATTTATAATAACCTTTTATGTTAAGAAAAGCGTTGGCAATCGATTCGCGTAATACAGGGTGTCCCATTTAAGAAAACTACATTCTTTAAAATAACTCGGAAACGCGATGTTCAATTCTTTTTCTGTTACCACCACGTTAATCAGCGGAAGGATTACGACTACTTCTCTAATTTAACCGACCTCGTAGCTTCAATAATAAAAAAGTTAGCAATAGTGCACACTTGAATTTGATCACCGTGTATATAAATAGGACAAAGTAAACAATTTATCAAAACTCGTTTTATCGCAAAACTCCATGTTTAGGAAACAAGAAGCGTAGTGTCGCGTTTTATAATGGTTGAGTGCGATAACACATCAAACGAAATAAGTTTTATCTATTTTGCGTATTTATCTTGTAAATTATGTGAACATGTGTTTGAACACAATCCTGTAGTTTATTAAGAAACTAATTTCATAAGATGAGAGTTGAATCCAAATTATAATGAACGAGTCTGATAAAGCACCTTATGCAACAGGTTTCTTATACGATTTTATTCTATTTTGTCTATTTACCTTGAAAAATTTGAGAAAAAGTAAATTCCATCTGTTATCCGAAACATCAGTTTTCATACTGTTTTGCATTTATGTCAGCAACATTGACATGTTGCCTTGTTTTATTGGATCTAAATATAGTGTACTAAAACATATTTTTTGTCAAACATAACAGTACAGAGTTTAGATATCTTTAAAAACAAACCAATTCTAAAGAATAAAATATAAATCCTAAATAATTTCGTAATGTTAAAAAAAAGTTTGATACAAAAACCACTAAAGTTTAAAAACAAAGCAATTGGAACAGTAAGAAATTAACTGGTACCTGAAAGATTATTTTCTATTGTCATAAAAATTTTCACGTTTTGTGGATACAACTCATCGATTACTTTATACAAAACACTACAGTACAGGGATGTGAAGGAGGGGACTCAAGCACCAACTTTAAATCAGAACTTAAATCATTACTTCTCGTTATTTCATAACCATTACCTACATTTAACAAATGGTTTTGCGGTTTAGTATGATTATGAATATTAAACTTCATCAGAGATCTTTTAAATCACACATAGTACGAGAATGCCCTACCATTATGTGACATGCTCATACGCTCTAATAATGCGTTTTTTGATGCTACATACAAAAACTTCACTCTACTTCATGAGCGAGTCTACTGATAAATTTTTTCGGCACACCATTGATGCAGTGCCTATCTCAAAATAAACTCATTCCTTTTTAGATTCTATTAAACTTACCTACCTATTCACTTTTATGTAAGCTTTCTGCAATTGTAACAGTTTGAAAATAGACACTCGAGCATCAAACAATAACTGATTGAGTTTTCGTTACTTACCATACCAAATAGATTGAAGTTTGAACCACATGAAAATTTACAGTGAAACCTTATATTAAAATTTAATTCAAGACATTATGACATTCTGTCGTGATTAAAGTAAAAATCTTTATAAAATGGTGCAATGTATGTATTCATTACACTTAAATGATTTTCCTCCATGTAATCTTAACTGATTGTTAATATAAGAAGACCCTGACACGTGATATTTACTATAAACGAAATTAAGCCTTTTGCAACCTTGTAGCTACCAAAAAAGCTAAGAAATTTTCAAAAGAATAGGTTTAGTACTGCTTAATGCAAGTGAATAAAGATGTATGTTTGTTTAAGCTGAAATAATATTTTATGCTGATCATTTTTATTTTCAATTTTTGTACCTATAGATCACATGACACAGCTTTCTCATTTTGGTATTAGTCTACCATTTCTATTATATGAGGTCTTTTTTAAAACGTGTTTCTATTTTACGTAGGTAGAATTCATACAAATGTCAGAATTGGTATTCAAGATGCTTTTAAATTCCTTGGAATTAAACATTTATTTTACTCCGTTAAAAGGCAGTAAATTGTGGGATAAAAATATGTACAAAATATGATTAAAAATTAAAAAAAAGTTATTTTTATGAGTATGGAAGAACTAATAAAAAGTTCAGAATTATACTATTAATTTATTAACTACATTCAAGCTAAGTAACAGTTTTACCAACAACTAAGACCAACGTGATAAGTGAAAACGTTTCTTGAAATCTTTATAATCTGCATGTACGTAAAACTCACCAGCATGTGGCTCTATTAACTTATCTTTTGGAACAGTATGATAAATAGGTTCTCCATAATAAGTACCCACTTCCCATCCTTTCACATTTGCCATAAGTTTCGCTTCTTCATCCCTATTTCTTCTTAACTGTTTCATAAATTCTCTATCCCGTTCTGCAAGCAATAAAGGATATATAGCAAACTCTGCTGAACGCCTTTCTACTTGTTCTCGATGCAATGATTTACAATTCAAATAGTACAAATAACATGATCCGGCTGTTATTCCTAAATAGCCCAGTATCATTGCAGGCCCTAAAGTCAAAAAATCTTGTGCAACTTCAGATGAAAGAACATTGTTACATACCACTGAAATATGTTTTAGCTGGTACTCTTTTATAGCTAATAGATTTATAACCTCCTTCAGGAGGCATATCCTGCCGAGGACATACAGTAGCCATTATAATTTTTGAATTTTGGTTAATTTTATTATTTAATTTTAACTTTATCAATATTACATAAATAACCTTTCATTTTACAACGTTTACCAACTTAAAAAGTTAAAATTTAAAATCTTTATTATTTCAGAGAAAATTAGACCGTTGGTACTGTATTATACAGGGTGTCCACAATCTCTTTTCACAAAAGAAAACTACAGATTCTAGAGCTGATTTAACGTAAATTACCTCAATGCAAAAATATTTCCTAAGAGAGTTGCAGCTCTTGGAAGATGGTGCCCTAACATCGGTTCAATTCGAATATCTTCAAAATGGTTTCCCTTTAAACGATAGCGTTCTGTACATTTATTTAGTGAAATATGCCCAATGGCATGAATATGATTTTTTAGTTGTACTCATAAGCGGCTCGTTTGGGCGGGGCATTGGTCATTGTTAATTCATACGTTTTTTGTTTTTCAAAATTTCGTAATTTTAGCATAAAATTTCGATTTTTTCATAAAAGAATGATACCCTTGCCTGAAGTCTCTACGACGCACCGTTTTCGAAATAAATCGATTTAAACTTTTTATGTGTTAATCATACTTTTATAAAATTAACTACTTAATTCATTTACAATTATGAAAGATGGCTATGGAAAATAAACAAAATAACAATTGCGTGAACATCAAAATAACTCGTATTACAGATACTAGTTGAGGTTAAAGTGTCAAATAAGTTTTAAGTGAAAGATTTTTTATTGTTTAAGTAGTTACATTATCGTAAATACAAAAAGTTGAATATTGCTAGAATGGTTTCGTTTAGTAACGAAGGACATGCCGATATGCATTTAGTGTATGGCTAAATGCAATGCAACGCTCGGGCAACCAGCACGTAGATATACAGATAAATTTCCAGGCAGAAGGCATCCTGCTCCTAAATACCAAAGAATTAGGGAAACAGGATCGGTAATTCCTAAAAATAATGAAACGGGAAGACATGCTGATGTAATGGAAGAATATCAGGATGATATTTTAATGGAAATTGAGTACAATCCCGAAATAAGCGTAAGAAGGTTGGCTGCAATGTATCCCAATGTGTCAAAATCTTCTGTGTGGAACATTCTACATAAGGAAGGCTTGTATCCTTTTCATTTCAAAACAGTCCAGGCCTTGCAAGCTGGTGATTTTCCTGCTCATGTTGATTTTTCCAATTGGATGCAAAATAAAGAGAATCAAGACCAAGATTTTTTTCTAATATTTTGTTTTGTGATGAAGCCACTTTTACCAATGATGGAATTTTTAATATGCATAATGCACACTTTTAGTCATATGTTGGTGAAAACCCTCATGCGATAAGGGAAAGTAAACATCAGCAAGGTTTAGCATTAATGTATGGATAGGTGTTCTTGGTGATAATTTGCTTGGACCTGTAGAATTGCCTAATCGTTTAAAAGGCAAGAATATCTCAACTTTCTACAAAATACTTTACCGGATTTATTAGATGATATTAATCTGTATATTCGGCGGAACTTGTGGTTTTTACATGATGGTTGTCCGGCTTACTATAGCAGAACTGTTCGTACTATTTTAGATAACAATTACCGAGAGCGATGTATCGGAAGAGGCGATCTGGTTGCTTAGCCAGCAAGGTCTCTAGATTTAAATCCTTGCGATTTTTGTGTTTGGGGATAACTAAAACCAATAGAAACACGCGATCAGCTTTGGAGAAGAATGCAGGATACCTGCAACGAATTTAAGAACAATAGGGGAATTTTTGCAAAATTGCAATCTTTACATAAACAATAAATTTGTGCATAGAAACAGATGGTCGTCATGTGGAGCATCTTTTGTAGATCCAGTTTTGTGTTTCATGCTTTCAGTTGTCATTTTGAATTTTTTTATTATTGTGTCAGAAACATTTTTTTGTATTAAAAACAATTATTTTTTACCCGAGTTTATTTCTTATTTTCTAAAGCACAATTAATTTGACATGAGAGCAGTTTGACGTTCACGCAATTGTTATTTTGTTTATTTTCCATAGCCATCTTTCATAATTGTAAATTAATTAGGTAGTTAATTTTATAAAAGTATGATTATCACATGAAAAGTTCAAATCGATTTATTTTGAAAACGGTACGTCGTAGCGACTTCACACAAGAGTATCATTCTTTTATGAAAAAAATCGTTTTTTTTAATTTTATGTTAAAATTGCGAAATTTTGAAAAATAAAATACTTATGAATAACAATGTCCAATTCCCCGCCCAAACGAGACGCTTATGACTACAACTACAAAACATATTCACGTCATACGATTAAGAATATTCCACTAAATAAATGTACAGAACGCTATCACTTAAAGAGAAACCATTTTGAAGATATTTGAATTAAACCGATGTGAGGGCGCCATCTTCCAAGAGCTCCAACTCTCTTAGGAAGTGTTTTTGCATTAAGGTAATTTACGTTAAATATATAAATCAGCTCTAGAATCTGCAGTTTTCTTTTGTGAAAAGAGTTTGTGGACACCCTGTATACAGGCTTTGATAGTGCTTTTAATATTAATTTGAAGAGAAAAGGTCACGAGACATTTTTTATTCAGATTTTCCTTGTTTACAACCACATATTTTGAGTCTAGCAACTAGCACGGCTTCCGGTTTCGTCTGTACAGGACCGTACTCAATTATTTTAAATGGAACACCCTATAAATGTTAATATTGTTGAAATCCACATTCGTTTCTAGGCCAAGTTTGTTTGACATTTCAGAATTGGCCATATTATAACCCTGAATATAATTATTAGGATCTGAGGCGTAATAACTTTTTTTTATTCTTATTTCTTTCATTACCTTCCAACCTACATATACATATGTAGGTATAGACGGTTATGCAATCGACTATTTTTCTCTATCGCTAAATCGACTTATTAGTTCATTTTACAACGTTTGGCTAAGTTTCGCCAGAAGCGGCCCTGGTGTGTGTGTGTGGGCGTGTGGATGTATGTTATTTTTGTATTTAAGCTTTTTTCATTTCTGCTAGAGCTGATTACATTTTGGAAGAAATTCAGTGGCGGAGAGAGGGTTTTATTAAGAGCTGTTTTTGATTTTCATCAAATATTTCTGAAAGAGCTGTATACTTCGAAGATATAAAGATATCAATGTATAGACCTTAATCGTATAGATTAAGTATGTTCTATGCAATTTTTTGATACAACGCTTTATTTCGCGGTCAAAAAGTTCCTAATTTAAGTGTTGTTTCAAGTTTTTCAACATCTGAATAATGATTAATTTTATAAGAAAATGTGTAGACATATTTTTTGAAGAATATTTAGTATGTCTTTTCGATATAAAGTTTCCTAATATAAAGCGAAATAAGTGTAAAATATGATTGAGAATGCATAAACTCTATTATCGATATTTTTATAGAAACGGACAGCTTTGGAATTTGTTTTAGTTAGCATCTGGGTGTCTACTAACTTCTATCTGTGAAGCTTTAAACGTCTGTTTGACAAAGGCTATTGTTTTGTTCTTATAATGTTGCCTATTTTCGCAATGACCTTATTATAAAAGAGGTTGTATAACTATCCTAAAAAAATGTTATTAAAATTATTAGATTATGCTTTGTAATGAACGACTAAGTCCCAAAGTACATACGCAATTAAAATTTTTTTAAATACATATCCCCAATCGATTTAAATTTTGTCTTTATGTATGTAGAAATGATGTAAATTCTAAGTATGAGATTACAGTCAAATTATTTATATTAATGGAATATGAGCCTGCAATATCGCAAGGATTTGCACATATGTTATTTAAATTATTTCATTTCTAAGCAGGTGGGAGGCATGTGTACCCAATGCCAGCCGGGGAGGTACCACCATTCTTACCATGGGCTCCTCAATATTGGGTCTCCGATTTTCTGAGCTCGTTATGGGCTGCCGGTCACCTTTTCTCCATGCTTAATTTATTCTCATCCTTATCCCTCCTTCTCGCCCTCACTGTCTTCCTATCGGATTGAAAGTCCAAAACTATGTTACAAAAAAAACGGCTGTGGTTTGTAGGGTAATAAATATCTGAAACACAAGTCTCCCCTGAAAGCTCCGATTCACCCGACTTGCAATACCCCCAACACATCCTTCACTCTAATTTTAGATATAAAGGAGGCGTATGTACCTATATCAAGGACAGCATTGCTTGCTAAGCCGTTTAAACATTCTGGTCCTAACTTTGTGAAATCTTACTGTTGCATTTGCATTTGCTCCTAATGACAGTAACTTTCAAGACTTCTTCGGTTAGCTTAGTTTGAAAGTTGACTATCTTCGATTTCCATCTTGCGATATCTCAATAGGAGGAGATTCCAATGTTCATAACTCTAATTGGATTCAATTTTCATCTACTACTAATGATTTCTTAACCCACAATAATCCCTGATAACCCTAGCCATACTCCACATCTTATAGATCTCTTTCTTACACCAAACCCACTTGTTTATAAAACTTCTGTTATTTCCTCTAGGCCTATCTGACCATTATCTAATAGAAAGAATTTCTACTGTCCCTAATTCCGCTGGTGTTCGCAACACCAATAGAACCTTGTGGTGTTTTAAGTCAGCTAGATGGAATGATTTACAAGACTTCCTTGCAACCTTTCCATGGCGTGAATATTGTTTTAAGTCGCCTCCTTCTTCGGACATTGCACTTTCAGTAACTGAAGTCATCCTCATGGACATATACATTCCACAAAAACCGAATCGTATGGGTCGTTCACCTTCCCAACCCAGATTCAATAAGGCCTACACTGATGAAATATCTTTGAAAAATAAATCTTATATTAAATGGAAATCTAAGAAAACGATCGAGAGTCATGCAGAATACGTTGATGCTAGAAATATCTGCAAAAGTCTTGTCACTAAAGCAAAAAAATTGTTTGAACTACGAAAATGCAATGAAGTAGCTACATCTTTTTTGGGCAGACGTAAATTTCGGTCTTCAGCTAAAGCAGTTAGTAAAAACCTTAGTACATCTTCATTTCCTCCCCTGACATCTTTTGACGGAGCTGTAGTTGCTGAATCTGTAGACAAAGCCAATACTTTTATGGATTTATTTCATCAAACTCGTGTCTCAATGATTCTGCAAACGATGTGCTCGTAGCCAACTCTTCTTCATACGCTATGAAACCGATTCCTTTTCGGTATAAGCTCCTAGAATCGATTAATTATCAGTAGGCTTGATCTCAATAAGGCGACTGGCACAGACGGTACCCTAGCTTAAAGCAATGTTAGTTCGAACTAGAACCAATCCTATCTAATCTCTATTCCATCTCTATGTCTTCTGGGGAATTTCCTTCATCATGGAAGTTAGCAAACGTCCAATCTATTCCCAAAAAAGGCTATAAGACGGATCCCTCGAACTACCGACCAATTGCCATCACTTCCATTTTGCCTAAAATCATGAAAAAGCCATCAATCAGCAACTGCTCTCGTTCCTTGAAGCTAACAAACTCCTTAGTAACCACCAATATGGGTTTAGACGGAGTCGTTCAACAGGTGATCTTCTTTCATATGTGACCCAAGTTAGGAATAATACATTAGAACAATCTGGTGAAACAGTTGTAGTCCCTTTAGACATCTCAAAGGCATTTGCCAAACTCACCTCGTTTGAGTTAAATGATACGCTCATCAACTGAGTTCTAGTTTCCCTGATAAAATACGAATACGTGTCGTAGTTAATGACTGTGTTTCAAAAGTAGTTAGCATTAACGCGGGCGTGCAACAGGGATTAGTTTTAGCGCCTACACCTTTCCTGCTATACATAAATGACCTTACTTCTTCAACAACTAATCCAATCCATTGCTTTACTGACGACAGCACTCTTCATTGTAGTTCATCTCAGTCTACTCATAATCGTAATCTACTTTCCTTGTCTCAAGACATTAAAGCTGAAATGGCAAATTCAATCAGCAAAGACATTCAATGTATTCTCAAATGGGAAGCAATAATCTAGTTAAATTTGATGCTAACAAAACTCAGTGTTGCCTTGATATTTGAGACTTTGGTTATCATTGGAGATTATCATAAACAAAAGATCCTTTTATTTATCGGGATACTTATTTTGCACGAAATTTATTGCAAAAGGGCGGTACTGATTTGTTCTAACGACCACGGAAGAAATAGCAACTACTTTAAATGGAGCACCCTGTATATTTTTCATGAATGAACTACTTTTTAAGTTGTTTTTGATTTTTGTTAAGTATGTCTTATAACTAAAGTTAATAGTTTCCGCGAGGGGACGTCAACGGGGTAGCAGAAGCAGTTCTTTTGTGTTTTACCGGGAGCTGAGTATGTAGTTTTAGAACACACCCTCAGACGCAAAAGCTAAAAAATGTGAATGTGCAAAGCATTGGAATATTTTGGGTTGCGGTACGTCTTAAGTATTTAGGTTTCAATTTATCAAAATAATAAAACACTAGTATATTGATAACTGCTACATGTTAAAGTACAGAAAGAATATTATTCTCTTGATTTTTTAAACAGATGAGAGTACTTAATGTGTTACAGGTTGATATAACATGATAACATAAGTACATCATATTGTTATGATATGGTCGAGCTGGACAAACCCTACTAGAATTGCAAATAATTCATAATTTAACAAGGCCCGGTGCTAATATAAGGCATAAGTCAAACCTTTTTGTGTTTTACTTATTTTTATTATAAGTTAGCTATTTAATTAAAGCGTCTAAAATTAAATGCTGTATTATACTTACACAAGAAAAGCCATTGCAGGTAGTTACAATAATTCATAATTCTGAGGCATTCCAAATTAAATTATCCGCAACCCTGAAAATACGTGACAGAAAATAATACAATTTTAACAAATTCTGAAGTTAATCACTTGAATATGTTTCTAACCTGTTAGTGTTAATATTTACAATAAAGCTAAAATGAACAGTAATGCCTGTTAAACAGTCTCCTTTCCATGTTTTTTTTTATAACTTCTTCACATGGTGATCGGTGTGACGGGAGGCAGTGGGGGTGTAATTTAAGTTCTCGCAAGGGAACCTCCTGACAATAACTCGGCTTGTAGGTAGACCACTTATTGCCTTCGAATTTTCTCTATATGGTAGCTTAGGTACTATAAGTTGCATTCGGTAGCTTATAGCTACTTTGAATCAGAAATATGTGAATTTGAAGTCAACATTCTCGTACTCCCCCCGCCCTCCACCCCTCGTTCAGCGGGAATATTTGTAATCATCAATTTCAAATGTGTATATCTCGGGAAGAGAGCGTGGGAGGTGGGTACCGATAGAGAGAAAGTGATGTTTCTCGACAAGACGCACGAACAGAGTGTTGGAGGTGGGTACGCACAAACGGAAACCGATAGATCTTAGCGAGATGCATCTTTTAGTGGGGCTAAAACTTTAAATGCAAATATCTCAAGTAGGGAGTGTCGGAAGAGCGTACCGAGAAAGGGAAAGTGATAGGTCTCGATGGTAGGCATCTGCCCGTTCAAATACGTATATCTCGGGAAGTTGGGAGTGGGTACGCTCAAAGGGACACTGATTGGCATCCACGAGCCGCTTTCCCTAAATTCCATTAATTTTTAGTGACCATGCGCATTTTGGTCAAGTGATGTAAAAATGGTTATTTACGCACAAAATAACGTATAAGGCATTGCCTCGATCCTAATGAAGTGAATTCTATGCACTCTGAGCTTTAATAGACGGAAACGTCCAAGTTTCCTGTAAAGAAAAATGCGTGACATATTGTTACTTGTTTAGTTGCATATTATTCATTACCACTTTTATTTTCATTGCGCTCCATACTATTTCGATTGGGTTTAAATTTCAATGATAAAGTGATAAACGTAAAACAGTACGTCAATTGTCAGTCAAGAACATAATATTAGTGCAAGAAAATGGCCTTTATAACATCAATAACTATTATCCGTTATCTAAATGTTTGCCTCTAACCATGTTCTGATTTCGTTACGGTTACTTATTGACGGTCGATTTACTTGAACGATACCGAGCTGGTAGAGCAGTGGTGACACGATCTGCTTAGCATTCGGGAGGTAATGGGTTCGATTCCCGTTACCGTCTACCTTGTATGAGGTTTGTCCAGTGGGTTTTCCTCATAAACATGTAGCGACATGGTCACTGCATATATGCACACCATGTGCGGCTACATAGGCGAATGCTGGGGTAGTATTTTCCCCCTCAGAACCCCAACTCCGTTCGTTCCTATCCTATCCTGACCACACCCATCCTTAATCCCACCATGTATATGTACGTAATGTATGTATATATGCTGGGAATCCATAATTGTGGCTGAAGGAGCTCGAAAAGCTCGAGCAGCCCGCCCTCCCCCTTGGGGAGGAA
This sequence comes from Vesta saturnalis, assembly GCA_036346205.1. Classification (NCBI taxonomy): domain Eukaryota; kingdom Metazoa; phylum Arthropoda; class Insecta; order Coleoptera; family Lampyridae; genus Vesta; species Vesta saturnalis. Next base: position 3,572,917 of record JARFJB010001104.1, read on the forward strand.
ATGAAATATATGTGGCCCTTTCCTTTTCCCTTGAACGATGTAATATGATGCGTTATCCATCACAATAATTGAGTTTTTGTGTGTTTGGTAATAACTGCTTCTGCAAGCATTGCATAAAATTGGTATAAATTGGTATAATTCATATCATAGGGGTTATCTGCTGATTCGCTCTGTAATTTAAATGTCACGTGTGCATTTAGTACAAATCAAAAGTAGCAGCAGTGTGAACTATAATATGCCTGCGTCTCCTCTGTTTATCTTGTAAACACCAGGCTAGTCCTCCCTTTGTCAATATTGATTCTCATGGGTATGTTTGTTTATCACCTAGCTTGTGAGTTTCTGTTGATCTTGTTACGTAACGGGATTTGCAAGTTACAATATTACCTATCTACATTAAAAGTTTTTATTTATCATGACACTCATATTGTTTGCGTTCAAGAAATTTTGGGTGTTGTAATTTCGATCGTGATGTGTTACACATGTTTGTTACCTGTGTAGAGATAAATGTTTTTATTATGTGTTCCAACTATAAATCTAACTTCCGAACAAACCTTTAATATTAAGAAAATAAATCCAGATTGTTCGTAACTTAAATAACTATTTGTAATGTATTCCTAATGAGATACCATTAATTATATTGCACGGAACATTCCTATTCTACGTTTCAACGTCCTGTGTGATACTATTCGGCGGCCATTTTGCTAATTTTCTGTAGTCTGGCTAAATAATTTTGAATAGTAACGTCTTATGTCTTGTTGACTTGTTGAGCCTAACGCGAATCTAAACCCAAAATTCAGAACTTCTAAGAAATGTCGACAGACATACCTACCATTGAAATTATTGAGCAGATTTATCAACTATTCTATACGGGTGTCCTGAAACTGGCGGTGTACTGTATACGTGTTCCGCTCGCGATGATGCAGTGTTTTGCTTAACCGCTAATCGATGTTTCTCTACTCTAGCGCTAATGCGCCCATTGTTTGACTTATGTATATTTTATCACAATCTCCACATAGCATCGCGTAAACTCCTTGGTCCTTTAAGTTCATTTTTAGTTCCGGTAAAACCATTCCAATTTTTTGGTTTGTGTTGAGTACGGTTTCAATAATATTTTTGAATGTCCTGTTAATTTTGTCTGTTTTTATTTGATATGTGGTAGTACCACTTTCTTGGTCGATTCCATTATCTTTCTGTTCTCAGCCCATGTGTGGTTTTAAAATCTGTTTGTTCCTAAAACCATGTTGTAGTAAAGTAATAGCGCCTATCCTCTTTCACGTGAGAATAGTCTGTTATTCTTTTGGATTGCGTAATTAAATTTTTAACTACGGAGTGCAGCTGCCGTAGGTAACTTTGTGATTGGGTATTTCAAGATCTGTTGGTATGTAACACTTTTCTTTATACTGAATGTCCTAATTATTTTCCTTTTTTTGAAAACTAGGACGTCCAAAAATAGTAGTTTTCCATTTTGCACAATTTCCATCGCAAATCCTACTGCACACGGTGTATACATACAGAGAAGTAATACGCAAATTATGGCTGATATCGTCACCCAACACAGCTTAGTTAAAATATGGTTTCGCGATCAAAACGCTAACGAGAAGAGGAAAATGAGAATTAACAACCTCTTAACTTTAAAATCGATTCATTCAAAAGACCTTAAAACCACACAAAGAGGAAGAAGAAGGACCGACCAACAAAAGGTACAACCTAATCCGTTATTGTAGTAAAACTTCAAAGCTGATAGAATATGCTAAATTATACTCAATAACGATAACTTCGTCATATTTTTTATATCTGCCCGGAAATAAAGAGTTGCTACAAACCCGTTTATATAAGGTAAGTAAACCAGTTGCTTAGTCTTTATGTATGTAGAATAGCTGTAAATTCTATATATATATATATATATATATATATATATATATATATATAATGAGATCACGGTTGACCTTATTGTATGTATAGAATGTGAGCCCACAATTGGACAGGTTTCAAACATGCCATAGCAAAGTGACTAATTATTCAATTATTCATTGATTACAAGCGGGTAAAATAAACAAATAAATCATCCGTTCCGGCCTATATCTGATTCAGCAGCATCACGGACTAAGTAACTGCTTTTTACAGCCCACGTCTGTTTAGGGAATTGTTCAAAAAACAAATCAATAAAATCATTAAAATTCATTTATTATATATATCCCCTGAAAGGTAATTTACATAAAACAAAGCCAAAAGGGGCAGTGTAACAAAACATATGGTTAATTTATGCTTAATCCCATTCGACCATGTAATATATTTATATTTTATTGTTAAATATGACTTCTGCATTTCTAAACAACCACTAATCAAGCTTTGAACATCACCCAGTCATAAAGCTTAGGTAATAAAATACCTTCCTTGTAAATTAGTGAGATCAGATGGGCCAAACAAATCATCAATGATTTTCATAACCAAGCTGGTAGAGTAGTGGTGACACGACTTGCTTAGCATTCGGGAGGTAATGGGCTCAATTCCCGTTACCGTCTATCTTGTATGAGTTGTATATTGTTAAATAAGTGATAAAAATAACGGTGACTCTATAAAGAATTAAATTACGTGTTTGGTGTATATTGGAGGTCATGCAAGATTATGTTTAAATATTGAACGAACGGTATAAAATACGATAATAGATCCAGTGTGGTAAATCAGTTAAGAAAGAGCAATAACCAGAAAAGATTAATGGTTAATGTATGCGATTCAACACTGTCGTTTGTATTTCAAGGCGGTCTGAACTGAAACTTGACTAATTGAGGTGACAATTAAAACCGATAAATATATACAGAAAATGTTAATCGAGTCCATACGTGGCTGGGAATTGTAATTGTGTTGGTCAGCGCCAAACTTCCAAACAAGATATTTGGGGAACAAAGAAATACGGCTTCTGAATCAACGGCATAGCAACGAAGTCATCTAATCACCAATCATCGGCTACATGATAAATTTACGTAATAAAGAAAACGATTATGTGTTTTATTTTTCCTTAAATTGTGGTTTAACTATCCGCACTGAATGGATCAAATTTCACTCACTGTTGATAAAGAAATTATATGTGCATGTTAGATAATAATAAATACGAAATATAATAATACCCAGGGGTTAGCATAGGATTGTTTTTTATGTGTTGTTGTAAACAAAGCATTTGTGCATTTTGAGTTTAGTTAAATTAAATAAGCATACCGCTTGATTTATTTTTATTAACCATTACGAATATTAAAAGATTTAAGGCTAATTGAAGTAATATCACATAAAGTTACATATACATTTAAGAGCATCAATTTGACGATATTTTTGATAATTGATAACATAGTCGTTTCTTTTAATAAATAAGCTAGCCGGCGCAACAAGATAAGAAAGAAATTTGTTAAGCAAATATTAGTTTCATTTATGCAGACAGAAACCTGATAGCAAGTAAGTTAAAATTAAATTACTGAATGTTATCTTTGCGAGTTGAAACTCTTCAGAATAATTCGAAAGGTAACCATTTTGAGTTTTCACGAAAACAATATGAATTTGTAGTAAAAAAATTCGAAATTATAAAAGAACCCTAGCATTTATCTTTTGTGGCGAGTGTAAACAAGCAAAAGTAATGGTCTATGTTTACGCGAATTGCAGTTTACATTGTGAAAACATCCCAATTATGATTGATAACCAATCTGCTATAAAATTTGTGGAGAATCCAGAATGTCATCAATGTAGTAATCATATCGATATTAAGTATGATTTTGTTAGAGAGATTTACGAAAGAGGCGACATCGATATAAAATACATTCAAAATGCGGAGCAGCTTGCAGGTATTTTGACAAAGCCCCTTTTACCAAAAACATTTATGTACCATCGTGGCAAATTGAATATTTTGAATCTTAGTGCTTAAGTGGGAGTGTTGGTATAATGTAATCTTTAATCAATTTGCCGTTGTCGTAGTTGCCTTATGTTTTTTAATAATTGTTGATATTTACATAAAAAAAATATTTTTTTTAAAGATTCTTATTCTTCTATTAAAATCCTTACACTATTTACTAACAAACCAAAAGAAAGCTATTCATGGGATGTTTGAAGACAGTTTTTTCTTCTAAACTGGTAGTCAAAATTAAAGACAGAGAAATTAACAAAAACTACAATGATGCAACAAGAACATAATATGTAAACAACGAAATGATGTGTATAATGCTTCTTTTCAATTACTACTGGTTTAGTGTAAGGGAGAGTACTCAACAATGGGACATGTTTTCTTTTGTAATATGTGTAAGCCACCTATTATATTGAGAAAAAACATTTTCTTTGCATAAATACATAGCTATAACCATTGTTTTGATGTTTGTGACATAATTTTTAATTATACTGAAGAATTTAACTTTTTATTTAGAAAAATACTGACAGTTGCATTTGTCTCACTGTTTGGCAACAGTACCCCATACTGAGACAGGTCCTGTCTAACAGTGGGACATTAGCTATTTTTACATTACACATTTTAAACTTCTTCTAATAAAATACCGTTTGCAAACAAACATATATTTCGATTATTTAGACACAAGGTGACAAAAAAAAGTAATAAAGAAGTAATTCTGCACACTAAATTAAAAACAAAACGTCCTACCTAATATTCACTGACCTGAAGTCTATTTCAAAAGTAAAAGATGCCTTTTGACGACTTGTATGTGCACAAAGAATTGCTAGTGGCATAATAAATTTAATGTCCGTTATAGGAACCACAGAATCATCAGCAACATCAGGGAATACAAACTTATTACTACCCTTTTGTTGATTCCTTAAGAACGTGACTTCAAACTCTTCACTGGACTTAATTGTTTTAAGAACCTTTCCAACGAAATAAATCTTTCTTGTGTCTGGTTTTACGGCAAACTAAACTAGAACAAAATCGTTTTCTGTCGGAATTCTGTGTATGTCTTGAAAATCATTTGGATCGATTCTTACAAACGACTCATCCCCTGATGAAGAATCTAGTATTAGTTCATCTTCGGAGGTTTGTGAATCATTAGAAGACGTTACTTTTTTCCCTTTTTTAATCTTTACAGGCTTTACTGCATCTTTCGCCAAACACTTCTTTTTTTTTAATTTTTTAATATTCAGTTCCTTAATTTATCTTTCTTTTAGCTTTTATTTGCTCTTGCTTAGCTCCTTTCTTCAATTGCGTCCTTTTCTGGGGTGTCCGTAGCTATTATACTTCACCCCTTTTTTCGTGTTTTGGTGGACTTACGAGCTTCTGCTTTTGGATAACCTCTAAATTCCTCAGAACCTTTGAAATTATTTTTTACCTGCCTTTTTTCTACAACTGCCGTATTTTTCTGGAAATAAGTTTGGTATCATCGTTTTCAGTTTCTTTAATTCCGTTTCATTTGGCTGGAAATTAACACCTCCTGATAATAGAGTGCTGGGAATAATAATTTCAGTATCATTATCTTCTGTTTGCTCCGGAAGTGGGCGATATGTAACTTGGCATGAAATCAATGTCAGTATACACCTCTGCATCGAAGGGGTATATTCCACATGTCTTAAATGCATTTATTATATTACTTGGAGTAACCCCTTTTTCATGAGCAATACCAACATATTGAGCTACATCATATATCGAAAGTGGTTTACTCGAATGCCACATCATCCAGCTATCAACCGCTGCATTATACGCTGCTGAAAAAGCCTTAAAAACACCAACATCCAATGGCTGCATTTTATTTGAGGAGTATGGTGGAATTGTCAATATTGTTATTCCATTTAGCCTTTGCTAAATTGAGTGCAACAATACTAAGATGGCTTTCATGGTTGTCGAAAATTAGAAGTGATGGATTTTCTTGAGAACTATTCGAATATTTAATAAAATGTTTGATCACCTCTATAAATAAATCCGCATTCATCCATCCATTAGGAGTAGCAAGTCCCAGTGTGTCAGACGGGGCTCCTCAAAACATGTGCTCTTTAAAGTGTGTTTTAGGAAACACCATCGCCGGAGGTAAGTATTGGCCTGTAGCATTAACTATGCAACAAGTGGTAACAAGGGTGCCTCGCTCTCCACTTGTCACCTTGTTAACTTGCTTAACACCTTTAACAGCGAATACTTTCTGAAATTTTTTAACAGTAACGGTTCCCGTCTCGTCTAAATTAAAAACCCTTCTTCCGTCAGCATAACAGGAACTTCTGGAATAAATATCTTTTAAATTTTTGTAAAATATTGACACATTGTGCCTATTAAAAGATGTTGCACGAGACAAGCTGCAACCCTCCGGTGTTCTTAACGACAGTCGTGCATGCCTATTACTAAAACCACGAAACCATTTTTGACCTGCCATTCGATTATCATGCCATTTGTCAGGATTTTGTTTTGTTTTCAACAGCCATTTCAGAGCCAAGTTTTCTACAATCGGTAACTGTTAGCCCATAAAGCATTCTTGAACACTGTATGACATAATTTACTAGTGATTCTTCCACTTCATCCATAAATATTTTATTCATATAATTTGGAGCCATTCTGATTTCGGTGCCCTCTTCAGTCAGTTTAGCTTTTTTAACATATCTGGCTAAAGTTTGTAACGGAACCTGTTTTAAAGCAGCAACTGTTCTTAAACTTCCGCCTTCCATAACTAGGTTTGCACTGAACAATTACCAATTTTGCGTTTTTTTGGTTCCATTATACACTAAAATACGAAAGAGGAACCTCGTATTACACGTATCAAAAATATATATCCAACAGTGAGACATGTCTCACTGTGGGGCAACTCATTTCGTATCACTGATGGACATGCTCGTTTCATCGCCATTTTATTTAACATTTCTTTTAAAATAAAAGATAATCAAACGAATTGCAATAAAATACAAACTAAGCAAATAAAACTTACCTCTGTTGAAATCAGATCTTAACAACACTTTTATACCTGTCTTGAAATGAAAATATAAAAGAGCGGCAAAAATTTACTTTTACACGTAAAAATCACATACGACTCGGTGTATCTTCCTGTAGCTCTGATCGTACTGGTTTAAAAGATTTACTTGCCAAATGTACGTTTGCTGACCAGCGCTTACGTCAGCCTATCACGTGATAAGAGTGGGAAGTAAAATGTCTCACTGTAGGTTACTCTCCCCTACTACGCAAAAACTCATAACATAACACCATTCTAATCATGCAGAAGCCTTTTATACACATTTTTTGTTCTTCTGGTTCGCTTTTAACAAAGGCAATGGACAGTGACTGTAATCATTGAAATTGTGATCCTACCAATGGTAAATTTAAAATCATCCTCTGCTGTTCTTGAGCTAATACATTCCCAAAATGTATAATGTAGGCAGTTGCAAAAGCGTATTGTGCAAGAATAAGTTATAGAAAGCAGTACCTCAAATCAATACTTATTAAGTTTTACTCCACACTTATCCTTGGCCCTGCATGTGATTATTTTAATTTAAAATGTTCTTATAATAATGTGTACTTACTCCCTCAAAATTAATTTTACCCTACCACATTTCTATGTATCTATAATTTTTGACCACCTCTATAAATGTGTTGATTTTATTAGACTTTACTACGGTCTTTGGCCCTGTTGCCCATAGTATGTTACCTTCAACTTCGGTTATATTAGATTTAGTAATGCTGCTTCTTCTCAACAATTAATAGGCGTCAAACTGGTGTTACCAAAATCTGACTGCAACCTTTCACGGTGTTTCTAGTGACGTTCCTCAAGACACCGTTCTTGTACCAGCCGTCTTTTCCACACACATTCTACAATTTGACGATTATATTCCTTATTGCAGACTATTCACAGTTATGTCTGTCATTTCACTATTCCCAGATGCATAAATTGAGATATTGAATATCTACTTGTATATCGTGGGTAATAACCATGGCCCTTAAATTAATGGTTCTAAATCGTCATTAATTGGGTTTGGTCCTAATAAAACTTTGAAATAGGCAACTTCCAGCTTAAACGTAAAATTAATTGGTGAGAGATTGAGCCAGTAGATGAAGTTCGTAACTTAGTATAATCGACAATAAATTGCGCTGTGGAGCTCGTGTTAATAAATGCATAAGTGCTGCATACTTGGGATTAAAACGCTTATATCCCCACAGATAAAATTGTTAAACTGGTACGTAATAAGAATACGCTGTGAGTCATTTTTATTGTCAGACTTCAATCACTGCAACTCAATTTACGGACCCTGCATTACTGCGAATAAAATTAAAAATGTTAGAATTTATGTATGAGATTAATTTTTGGGTTTAGGCGTTTTGACAGGTTTACTTATAAGTTTATTAACTTGTAAGTGGTAGAATACGGAAAATAGGATCTCGCACTCTGCATGGTTCGTTCCACCCCCCCCCCCCCTCCCGATTTCCATAATCGTATCTCATTTAAGACAAGCATTCATAATTTAAATCTTAGATGTAAAAGCTCCTAGGGATACAACAACGTTTGAACTTAACTTTTCTTCTAATGTAGTAAAATTGTACAATAGAATCTAGGAAACCTGTAAAGATTGTTTCATTTTCATATATTATGGGACCAGTTGTCCTATCTGCAGGCACATGCATATTTTTAAACATTAGTGGATAATTTCCGTACCCGCCATTTTGTTTACAAAACGAACTGAATTCACACTGTCTACTTAAATGTACTTTGATGGTACTGTTAGGTGCTATCGAACAGAAACACACATATACACATCGCACTCACACTTGATACCAATTTACTGAGTTTAAATTACAATTACATTATAATTTCTCTGTCTAAGTAAGCTTTAGTTGATAGTAATTTTTGTGTTGTTTTTTCATATCTATTGTTTTTTTCTCTCCTTTTGTGTGTAATCTGGATTAATGACAAAGGTTATGTGGTAAAGCGGAGAGTTGTGAATCATTTTGATACCGATTCTGATCTTATCTCATGGTTAATTTTTTCCACAATCACTTTTTCAGTAGAGGGCAGTAGTATAGCTTTGTCGGTTATAGACCAGTAGGTAAAATTGGAGATTTCTGGAACCAGCACATCAAGGTTCCCACATGCCCAATGTGACACATTTTAGAAATCACATTGCATCAGTCACCACATTACAAGACGAGTGTGGCCTAGGTTGCGACAGCCCCAAGGTCTCTTGATCATAAAACTACTACGCTGAGACAGTTGTATTGCTCACTGTCATTAGCCCGAGGTCACCATACTAGTGAAAAGGGTACCGGAGCTACGTTGAGGTCATACATTCTAAGGTAATCTCTAATAACACTCATTAGAAATAAAAAGATAGAATATGCAATCCATTTATGCAGATATTTATTGCTGTAGTTACAAATATTTTGATTTAGTACAAGTGCAAAAAGTTCTTTCCACTTCTACTTTGTTACTTTTGTGGTCGAGGTGCAAGTCAATGAGCGTTCATGCGGTGCGGTCCCTTATCTTTCGATGCTCGTGGAGGGGATTATCAGATAGTTGTCATTCGTTAACTCTAGCCCCACACATTCCACTGCGTCATCACTAGATGTGTAAATGAATCCTGCTGCAGGAAGTGAAGAAGGTCGTTGAACTCTCTATATCATGGGCGAGGTTAGTAAGCGTTTATCGAAATAATAATAATAATAATGTGGCTAGTAAAAGTTGGGTGGAACGTCAGACATGTTGTCACCGTGATAGACCTATGCTAATATAAAATAATTTGTTAGTAATATATACAAAAACTTATACTAAACTTCATCACAAAGGATGCATTCGTCATCTTGATAGATGCCGTGTAACATCATCTGAGGGTCACGATGCGAAGAACACCAGTAGCCCCTAAGCATAAACACGTACGTTGCAAGCCATTTCTCCACGTATGTGTGTTTGTTTATGTGTGTGATAGTCAATTAGTGTGTAGTTACTAGGTTGCAATATTTCACAATAGTTGTAGCACAGACAGAGATCACCAACACGACGATAACGAGCGTGAAATGGATGAATAACATAAGGTAAACCCCTTAAAGACCTCGTGGTGAAAGTTGTTTGATCCGTATATGTAGGTTCTCTACCCACTCTGGATTTCAGTGCATCTCATATAGATTTTGTTAATTCTTATAGTAGTGTTGACGGTAGCAGCGTGCGGTTCTCCAATTTAGGACTTAGGTTCCGACACATCATCAGGACGAATGTTAAAAACCCGTGCGAGAATCCCACTCCATTATCTGTTGACATGTATGCATGATTGGAACCATGAAAAGAAATATATGTATTAGAAAAGGAAAGTGTGACCTTCATAAAGTGGAAGTTCTAACCTTGTTATGGAACTTTGGCGTGGTAACGTAGGTAGGACTGATGGTACAACCTTAAAGTGTACAAGGTAATCTGTGGGTGGAACTGATGAAGTGATCAACTCTCATGTGGTGTTGTAGGCAAGTTAAAGTTAGGTGTTAACCCTGACAGAAAGAGAAAATACACGTAGGGCAGGGAGAAAGATATAAAAATGGAGGAGTTAATTTGTTAGTGTTCATTCACAAAGACTAATATGTCAATTTCAATTAATACTTTCTTTATCAATCACGAGAGTAGGTAAGATTGGGTGGTCCCACAATGCCAATGAATGTGATGGTGGAAGTATCGAATTCCTTTATTCAAGTTGGTGAACCATTCTGAACTCTACTGCACATCTTCATATATATTTCGTAGCGCTTCTGTGATGATAGAAGGAAGTAACCCATTTTTTTTTATCTGAGCCCAGTTAGGTATACAGTTTACATGTTTTCCGCGTATTGAGATTAAACGGAGACGATGGTTGATAGCTTTTAAGAGATTCCATAACGGCATGCAATGAGATGTTTGACATACGGATACTGTTGGAAATGACGTGTTGGTATGTGTATATTCTTCCTAAAATAGGTATGACCTTGTATACATATGTATAACCTTGCGGCGTTGAATTAGTTGACGGCCTCCTTGTGAGTATGCACTGAAGTAGAACAGATCTGTGTAGTGAAAGAGGAAATGATTCAACCTTGAAGTCTTAGTTGACCTTGACAAGGTGTGGTTGCCAAGCTCACGTTATTAACGTTGAAAGGTGTGGTTGTTGAACTCGCGTTATTATCCATGAATGAGAAATAGAAGGGATATATTGAGGTGAGATATAAACGGAGATGGAGTACGTTTGAAGCCAGTGTCGTCTGTAATAGAAAACATTACATCAAACTGTGTAAAAGTCTAAGATTGTGTGTTATAAATTCAAGTGAATGTCACGGCATTTGAATTAATAATGTGCACTATTTTCTAAATAAAAGTAAATCGAAATATGTTGATGTTTGATAGGCAAGAATGGTACATACTTGTGGACAGTCAAGGAGTGATTAAAATTATTTCTACTCATCTGACGGGTAGATAAATATTGATGTAGAAGTTGTAAAGCTGTAAAGTAGAAAAAGTGGGGTAAGGTGCATACCAGAGAATAGAAATAGTAATAAAAGACAGTCAATATGTGGATGTGTTACAGTGCAGAATCGTGGCATAACGCTGTAAATTACGTTAGTGCAGTGCAAAGGCTAATATGTCAATTTCAATCATTAGAGTTTGATGCAGCAGAACACGAAAAAATATATAGAAAGGGTATGTTTAGTGAGAAATACTTTCATCGCATGAAGATGGTGTAGATTGTATTCTTTATATGAAACAGCTAATAGAAGACCTTAAAAAAATTCCATTGAAACATTTTGTGCATGAAATTGAACATTTACCGAATTATAATTCATCAGATAACAACTCACCAAGTGAAGGAGGTGCATATTAAAGAATCCAAAAACGTAGTTCACTACATAGTAGAATGGGGGTTGGCGTATAGACAAGCGCGAAAAGGAGAATGAGAACAATTAGCTAGACTATGCATGTTTTAAAAAAGAAAAGAAGATCGTAGTAACATAATTTCACCAATCCTCGAAAATCAACGTCGTGAACGTGTTTGGGAAACGCTTTAGTAGTGTAAAGAACCAGCGTCCTGTACGTATGTGTTTTAGAATAAATTAGGTGCGGACCATCCTGTATGTAAGATTTCATAAGTTTACGCGATATTGCACAACGAATAATTTATTCATCACCGCTGACGTGTATTTCTAAGAAACCGTAAGTTTCTGCACGTCAGAACGATTTTAACCAATCACATAACGGCCTTCCCCGCACGGTAGCCGCGAAGCCGCCCACAGATGCACCTTTATAAACTCACGACGCGCATAAGAAGGAATGAATGAATCTCCGTAGATTCAAGTCAAGCCGTTCCAGAAACCAGTAGCCGCAGCCGCTCCGTTTGCTTAGTGTAAGCACCGACCTGTTGTTCACCGACGAAGAGTCCTTCGCGATCTGGCGATAACGCGCACCACGACGCACCGGGCAACCTAAAGTTCAATTCTGTACTGCTATTGATAGACACGTAAGTTGTCAAGTTATACAATCTAACAATTTACACTCAAACACTACAGACCGTAAATAATTCCGGGCTGAGCCTCCAGGAGTTATACCAAATACACCTAGAGTCACGCAGGGTAGATCCCGACGTAACTCGCAGATACAAAGTACACTAGCACCTAGAGTGCCACGAAGGGTAGATCCCGTCGTCACTCGCCACTACAAAGTACACCTAGAGTCACGCAGGGGTAGCCCCCGCCGTATCTCGCAAAGACTTGAGGGTGAAGGGTTGTTACAGGGCTGTAAAGATCTACGACCTTTCTCTTAGTATATCCAGTAAAGACAGGCCGTCGCCTACGTCTTCTGGGCATTACTGAAATCCCGCTCGAAACTCATACACTACCTACAGACAAACACAATAACCATACACAGTGTCTGTGAATCGCAGAAGAGTACCTCCATAACCTATAGTATAATAAATTTGTCGTCCACCGAACCATCGTAAATACCTGGTGCACGAACGTTTGTAAATAAATTAGAGAGTACGTAGATTTTTCTATCTTTACGTAAACCGATTAGAGTAGTTTTAATATTAAGTAGTTTTGATCCCTTGATTAATTATAAATAATTAAACTTAGTATAGAGATCAGTAATTAATTTAGTTACCTACATTAAACCGGTTATAATTAGAGAAAGACCGGCCCGAGATCTCGCGTTTGCCTACGCGCCTTTCGCGTGTATTATTTCCCGAGAGGAGGACATCCTTGCTTCAGCGCTCCAGAGTTACTAAAGTCTAAGTACGATATCGATTTTCTCAATCCCCACACCGACTCGAGTTCATTGCGCTGGCGCCCCGACCAACAACGGTATCAAGGGTAACGCTCTCGCTACTGTACATGCAGGACCGTAATCTAAATTTTACCTCTTAGGTAAGGAATAGATTAAAAATACTATCTTTGTTCACAGAAGCGACTTCGCACACAGTGACGGGCCGCCAACCAGGAGAACCAGCCGCCAGACCCGGACAAAGAAGTTCCCCCATACATTTTGTTAATTACCTTTTTATTTTATTTATTGTTGATATTTCTTTAATATACATTTTAAAAATGCTTTACGGTTTTTATTTAAGGTTACAGTGTTAAGCCCATCCAGTACTTACTACGAACCACAGCCCGTTTATAAAATAAACCCGATTGAGCAAAGCCGAGGCAAAGTAAAACCGCGTTGGGTTACCAAACCAGAAGGGCGTAATATAAGTATAGCACCCAAAAGTAGGGGAGCATTATAGTAGTATGCAGTATTACAGTAGATAGAGAGAAGCGTACATGACGTATTATATAATGTCTGTTAGAATTTCATGAAATGAGAATTATCAAAGCATAACTACTCAATGAAAAATTGATTTCTTTGACGTTGCATTACACTAAGTGAATGCCAGGATATTTAACACTTTGAAGCTCGGCTCACAAAAACGTCTTCGAGTTTCTTGACCACGACTATCACGTAATATGTTGGTAGGGTTGCACGTTTTACTGCTGAATTTGAAAGACTTCGCAACTCTCAGAGAATATCATTCTATGTTTGCTAAACATACATAATCCCCCCTTTAAATTTAGGTATTTTATGGTAAAGTTTAAGTTGGAATTACTATATTGATATTAAACATATTCATTACTTTTTAGATTTAGCATTATAAAACTCCGTCCTCATATCAGTTTGTATATGTTTAGGCGTCTATTGCAAACTAGACAAAAGTTTAATCATTTCATCCGCGACTATATTACCATTTTTACGTTTTATGGTAAAAGCCCAGAGATATTTAGAAAATGCGTTTATTGTCACTTAAAAATGTATGGAAACTCTTTATTTATGTGAGCATGAAGTATCATTGACACCTTCTGGTATAATAGGTTGAATCTGTAACAACCTTTTTTTGTGGTTGTATTAAAAAATACATTAATTTAAGATCGTTCATTTATTTGGCGTATTATTAGAAAAGTTTTTAATTATTAATATGTAAAATTGAGAATGGCAACTTAATTTGCATTTCCTAGAACATATCTTTTGGGTGTAATATTACACAAATAGTTATTATCCGAGCAACGCGTGAAAACTTTTAGGGGAATACTCACTTGAGTTATTCTGAAAGCTTTTTTTTAATTCACTTAATGCTGAATGTTGCAGCAGTAAGCATGGTTTTTACCTAACTTTTTTATTAGTGCCATCAGATTTTGATTGTAAGTTATTTTTTTTTCATTATAGTTAAAACTAAAGCCTTTGCTTTTTTTTAGGCACTTTTACTTTTACTTCCTTTTTTTACTTTTTACTTTTAAAAAGTACCACTTTTATTAAATACCTTATTTTACTTGGTTTACATGATAAATCGTAATTTTTTTTACATACTAAAAACTTCAAAGTAATGCATTTGGATTCAAATTATTAAGAATAAGTTATCAAGATAATTCCAGTGGGGTGTGGCTGGTAACCTTAGATCTGGAGATTGCACCACAATGATGCTATAATAATTTCATCTAGTTGACCGTTCCGTTTCATGTGTCACCAGCGGTAATAAAATATATACAGAACTGTTCAAAGGTATGATTTTTTAGTAATTAACGAATAGATTTAAGACCTTTTCCATTACAATTGATTATTAAATAAACGTTAGTGTGTCTTGTAACTTTATTTTCATTTTGATTAATGTTGTATTATTATTAACAAACTTGGTTTAGCTGTTCCAATAACGTATATTTAAAAATAGCTTGGCGCCCGAAGTATCATTTTATTGTTTTTTATTTACATTACATATTTTTCTTATTAATTAAGTATAAGTGAAAATAATTAAGCTTATGAGAAGCATGCAGTATTTCAGGTATGTTAATTAAATTCAGTATATTAGAATCCTCCCTATATTTTAATCTACCATT
This sequence comes from Vesta saturnalis, assembly GCA_036346205.1. Classification (NCBI taxonomy): domain Eukaryota; kingdom Metazoa; phylum Arthropoda; class Insecta; order Coleoptera; family Lampyridae; genus Vesta; species Vesta saturnalis. Next base: position 3,588,227 of record JARFJB010001104.1, read on the forward strand.
TAATGTTACAATTTGGCGCCCGCGAGCAGGGACTTCGAAATTTATTGTTTGAGATTTATTACATTGAAATTTATTACTTTGTATTTGAGATTTTTATTACATGTGTGTGTTAATATTACACTGGGGCCAGAAAAAGGGACTTGATTTGCTGTTGTTTCAATGCTGGTTATTTTCACTTTTGTTTTGATTGAGTTGACCGAGATTTAAGGAGTGTTACCATTTATTGTTACGCTTGGTATTTTTATGTGTTTATACTTAGTAGTGAACTTTATTGATTGTGTTATACAATATTTTTTACGATGTCAAATTTTAATTATTTAGTTGATGTTTTATATAGTGATGAGTTATTAGTAGAATTACAGTTCAGAAATGTAAATGGAGCGGAAGCGTTGACAGTAGATGAAAAGCGTAAACTTTTAAGACGAAAACTAAATTCAGAAAAGATCAATCCAAATTTATTTGATTCATACAAGAAGTATGAAATGAATCACACCTTAGAGCTGGAGTTATTGAAAGAAAAGCTTAATCATATTCAGTCTTCGATTAAACTCTTTAAACATAAGCCCTCGAAATCAGAATATCTTAGGCTACACACACGTTTAATTCATATTTTGAAACGCTCAAATTATACTACTTTTGATAGTGAATTTTTATATTTACATGATCAATTGTTGACTTTATGTAACGAATCGTTAGAATTAATTGAATCTATAAATGAAAATATTGAATTAAATAATGATGTTTCAAATTTAGATACTTCTAATATTTCTTTGTCACAAAACGACCCTGTTAATACTTCAGTTAATATTCCTACAGAAGATTTTTCCAAATTAATAGATAACTTACAAATTTCTAAAAGTTCTGTTCCTGTTTATAAATTAAATTTAAAATTTAATGGTGGAAGATTAGATGCGAAAGTTTAACATATTTTTGTGTTATTTGTGTGTAAATTCCATTTTTTATTTTCTTAGATTGTACTTCTTCTCTGTTGAATTGTTTTTAATTGCGCATGCTATTCGTAATGCTGTTCATGAGTCTACGAAATTTTCACCTTCCTTTTTGGCGTTTGGTCGGACAGTTCCTATTTCTGGAAATTTTTATGGTCGACTTAAGGATTTCAAAGAGGATGATTTATTTATTAATAACCGTGAACAATTAGTTCAAGATTTAAATGAACTTTCACCTATTTTTAAACATGTTAAAAATTTACATGCAGCTTACGAAAGAAATTCAAAATCTTACAATTTGCGACGTCGTCCGTTGAAATTAAACGTTGGCGATTTAGTTTGGAAAAAGAATTTTACTTTATCTGATGCGACTAAAAATTATAGTCAAAAGTTAGCTCCAAAATTTATTGAAGCGATAGTTATTGAAGTGGTAGGTCCAACTACGTACCGATTGGCCAACCCTATTGATAATAAACCCTTAGGTGTTTTTCATGTTAAGGATTTAAAACCACATTAGTCCTTATTTTTTTTTCGTATTCTTTTTAATTATTTTTCTATTTTAGTATTTTTACATTCTGGTTTTCTTATTTATATTCTTTTAATTATTTTTTAATTTTTCAAAATAATTTTATTTTGTGCTTATTTCGTACATTATTATTTTTTTTTTTGCTACATTCGTTAGCACGATGGTAGATATTTAGATCCCATCGTGCGATTGATTTGTTTAACATGATGTTTGATATTTAGATTACATCGTGCAATTGTTTTGCCGATTTTTTGGGACATTAGTTCTCAGGCAGATTATCTTCCTTTAATGGATTTACAATTTGCTATTGTTACAATAGTAAAATTGAAGATAACTATTTTGAGTTTACCTCTGATCGTTAATTTGACATGTAAAACTCTTAACCATGGATAAGAAAACTAGTAATGCTTGTATACATTTTTATTTTTTTATTGATTTAGTTATTTTGTTTTTCCTGATTTGTGTAGTGTTACTATTCTTGGACGGTGCTTGAGGACTCTAGGAGGCTTGGTTTGAGACCACCGGGGTAGGGTAATGGAACCGCTCTCTCTCTCACTCTCTCTCTCTCTCGGCCTTAAATCTCGCGATTATTTATTGTTAGTCCGGAAGGATTTTTTTATTTTTATACTCTCGAGTGGAGTGGCGTTTAGCCTTGATTTTTTATAAAGTTGCACGATAACCGTTTCCTGGTTCTCTGCCCACTGTCCCTTCAGGTCATGGTAGGTTTCGGTTTCTGTTCGTTTTTTTACCTTAGATTCAAATTTTTTACCGGTTACTCATTTTGCTCTCCTGATGGTGGTTTGCTTCACTAACCCCACCAGTTGAAGTTTTTTACTTTAAGGTTTCGGGTCCTTGATTCTCGACTAGTGGCGTGTGCGGGTGGTAGCGCGTCATTAGCTTTTATGGTGTTGCGAGGGGTCTTTCCTGACCGACATCACCACATTTTCCGTACTTTTTCTTTTTATTATCTTTTACCTTTTGCTTATATTTTAATTAGCTTAACATTTTGTGTTTTTTTAAATTTTAATAATTTCATTTATTAGCTTAGTGTTTGGAATCTCCGCTTTGGTGATCTCCGAGTCCAAATTTTAGGAGGGGGTGTGTAACAACCTTTTTTTGTGGTTGTATTAAAAAATACATTAATTTAAGATCGTTCATTTATTTGGCGTAATATTAGAAAAGTTTTTAATTATTAATATGTAAAATTGAGAATGGCAACTTAATTTTCCTAGATCATATCTTTTGGGTGTAATATTACATAAATGGTTAGTTCCCTTTCTTAAAAAATTGGATTCATATTATAGTATCCGCGCAACGCGTGAAAACTTTTAGGGGAATACTCACTTGAGTTATTCTGAAAGCTTTTTTTTTATTCACTTAATGCTGAATGTTACAGCAGTAAGCATGGTTTTTACCTAACTTTTTTATTAGTGCCATCAGATTTTGATGGTGTTATTTTTTTTTATTATAGTTAAAACTAAAGCCTTTGCTTTTTTTTAGGCACTTTTACTTTTACTTCCTTTTTTTAATTTTTATTTTTAAAAAGTACCACTTTTATTAAATACCTTATTTTACTTGGTTTACATGATAAATCGCAATTTTTTTTACATACTAAAAACTTCAAAGTAATGCATTTGGATTCAAATTATTAAGAATAAATTATCAAGAAAATTCCAGTGGGGTGTGGCTGGTAACCTTAGATCTGGAGATTGGACCACAATGATGCTATAATAATTTCATCTAGTTGACCGTTCCGTTTCATGTGTCACCAGCGGTAATAAAATATATACAGAACTGTTCAAAGGTATGATTTTTTAGTAATTAACGAATAGATTTAAGACCTTTTCCATTACAATTGATTATTAAATAAACGTTAGTGTGTCTTGTAATTTTATTTTCACTTTGATTAATGTTGTATTATTATTAACAAACTTGGTTTAGCTGTTCCAATAACGTATATTTAAAAATAGCTTGGCGAAGTATCATTTTATTGTTTTTATTTACATTACATATTTTCTTATTAATTAAGTATAAGTGAAAATAATTAAGCTTATGAGAAGCATGCAGTATTTCAGGTATGTTAATTAAAATCTAAATTAGGACTCTCCCTTATCTTCATCTACCGATTGAGCCGACGGCAGTAGCGATTGATATTTGGTAATTTTTTTTATTAATTAAAATTATTCGATCAATTACAAATTGTTTATTACATCATGGCCCAGTTTTAGTGTTTATACTTTGGCAGCCGCTTTTAATGTTACAAATCACAGCTTCCTTACGTATATGTTTACCAAATTTATCCATTGGTATCACTGCTGTATATCTTGTAGTATTAGTAGTGCTGGTCATTGTAAATGGAGCACCCTGTATATCATTACATTTTTGGATCGCCTAATAAATAAGCTTTTTAACGATGTATACACATTTTAATATGTCGATTATGTATTTTAACTTGATTTATTTCAAAATTATTTTTCCACTACATTTGTATTTAGAAGAAAACTTGGATTAAGAGAAGTTAACTCTCTCTAAGTTTTAAAATGAAATATACGAAGAATGAATGAATTCAAATGATTTACATAATAGGACAAGCCCAAGGTAATTGTTTACTTGCTTCTAGAATTCATAAACAAAAATTTCCCGATGCCCGTTGTCCAGATGAACGAGTTCTTGAAAATTTAAAAAGTAGATTTGAGGAAAAGAACAATCGTACAAAACCTGTAAACTAACGAGGAAACTCAACTAGTGGTGCTTCAAGCTATACAAAAAAAAACCTCAAATAAGTATTAGAAAAATTGCAGTGGAACATGATTTATAGAAATCAACAATACACAATATAATCAATGAATATAAATACCATCCAGACAAGATCCAACTCCAGCAGGCATTGGATGAACATGATTTTGAAAATAGATTAAATTACTGTCGTTGGGGATTGCAACAACCACATAATTTTTTATTACAGCTATGATGACAGACGAATCATTCATAACAATTATTTTGTAAATAAGACATAATTGTCATTATTACGCCATGGAAAATCGACATATAATTAGATACAGAAACAATCAGCATCGATGGAGTCTCAATGTTTGGGCTGGTAATACTGGCAAGAGATTATTAGGACCCTATTTTTTGGAAAACAATTTAAATGCAGTAAATTATTTAAATTTATTGCAAACCAACGCGCTACCATGGATTGAAGAGAACATCCCATTCACTAATGGAGAAATATGGTTTCAACAAGATGACGTTTCTGCATATTCGGCTCGTGATGTGACTTGACGGAGTTTTTAAATCAGAAATTTCCTGATCGTTGGATAGGTCATTATGGCCTATCAGGTGGCCAGCCTAGATCACCCGATCTGACCATGGACTATTTTTTATGGGGCTACACTAAAAATAAAGTTTATAGAACGCCGACTACTGCAGAAAATCTGAGGGAAAGAATTCAACGGGTTTCGTAATGTAATCCAACAAATGCTGCATAATTTACAACGTTCCTACAGACGACAATTAAATCAGTGCATTGAGAAAAGAGGAGGCTTGTTTGGACATTATTTACAATTTTTTTAAGTGCACATTGCATATTTAATTTACCTACTTCTTGTTAATTGTTTGTTTATTATTTCAATATTGTTAACAATATTTAATAAAATTAATTATTACTATTACTAACCTGGTATTGTGATTTGAAATCATGGCACTCTATTAAATCGTTACGTTATAAAATAATTATAGAAAAATTAAAAAAATGGAAATATTTTGAAAACTATACATTTTAGCGGTATCAATGTATTTAGATAAAAGTTAGGTCTTTAAGAGTACTATTTGCCCATATAAAAATATACAGGGTGTTCCATTTGAAATAAGAGAATTGATGTATGTTGAACATGCCGAAGTTTCACACGGAGCCTTCTCTCCCCTATTCAATATATCAATAAAACGTTTACATCTTTTCAAAGTCTATACCTAGCTTAATTATATCCCTGAACAAATTTGTCTCAACTTAGATAATAAACCAAGAATAAATTTTTATTGTGAACCTTACATTTAGGAAAAAAATACATTTTTGTTAAATAACTTGGCAACGTTGCGTTTTATATGTACAAATGTATACATCGTTGAAAAGCTTGTTCATTAGGCTATCAAAAAATGTAATGATATACAGGGTGTTCCACTTAAAATAAAAAAGTTGATACTTTTACAAATCACTAAAATATTTTTAAGTTGAGCCATATAACTTTGGACACATGATATATATATATTATATATATATATATATATATATATATATATATATATATAGGTCGCACAACTTAAGATGTTTTGGAGGTCAGATGCGCATTCGTCCGTTTTCAAATATTCTACTCGCGGCAATTCGAGTTCAGTAGCGTCGCAGGTAAATTGTTTCAAGTGTATATTACGTCATTGTACGTATACAAACATAATTATTAACACATTTTCTTAATACTTATGGAAATTTTACATTTAAGTTAATGAAATTAGAATGTTTTAAAACAGATTAGGAATGTATATAAATTATTAAATTAATAAAATAACATAACACTTTACATGTGATTTTGTACATGTACCGCCCCTGGTAAGTGATTTTAAGCTGTTACACTTGACGATTGTTCCCGAACGCAATGACGTATCTGCGCGACCCGAATCATCTTTAATTGTGCGACCTGTGTATATATATATATATATATATATATATATATATATATATATATATATATATATATATATATATATATATATATATATATTTGATTGCTAGTGTTTCCTGCTGAAATTGATCCTGATAATTCTCTTAATCATAACCAATTCATTAACTTATTTGGATTATTCCTAGATACAAACTTAATTGCTTTGTTATTATATTGCAATAGTTTCATTCTACCCCCTCTTGTGGAGATAGAAGTTGTAAGAGAGCTTTTGTCGGATTAAGCGGCAAAAAATGCAACTTTTTGGTCTCTCGATATTTTTTGTATATTACTTCGTTTTCGACAAAAAAAACCACTTCAATGAATGTCAAAAAATTGTTAAAATAGATCAAGTTAACTTTACTCGTCCCACAAATATTTATTCCCTCTAACATGGCATACCATCGTAAACTTTAAAATCCACTATGATACAAACCTTAAGCATTTTAAACACAAACAAACCTTGGTGCCTAACGACAGCATATTACCAATACCAAAACGTGGGGAATTCATATCTTGTGTTGCTCTATTTGCAGCATTACAAGTAGGGATGCAACATCGCTCATAAAAAACATCGATGTTAGGATATCGATGTTTTGAAAAGTGAAACATCGATGTTAAAAATATCGATGTTTATCAACGATATATCGATATTTTTTTTATCACCATTTACATAATCTTTTAACGCTTGTTCCAGTGTTTCTGCGATGCAAATGAAACATCGTTTTTTTTAAGTATCGCCCAAACACCTTAGCACACCTTTCTTAATTCTTGCTTTCACTAACATCATCCTTTTACATTTCTGTCACTCCATCTTTCAAAGAAATACCACACATGCTCTCCTTCCTACTAAATACTATGTTTATTCTATTTATATGTCTTTTGCCTTACCCAACATTCACTACTGTACTTACTATTCAAGAACGTGGGCACACACTAACAACTAACATATCCCTATCACCATTTAAAATAAATGTACCTACATCTAAGGAAAATGGTCATTTTTATATAGAATATATTTATTTTATATAGAATATAGAAATGAAAGAAATAGGTATAATAATCAACTTTTATATTATAAATTATTATTGGCAATAAGAAAAATTTATGAAAAAAGTAATATAATGGAAAATAACAAGTATTAATTAAACATATTTTAATTCGCACTGTTATTTTTAAATTAAGTTCTTAAGAAATAAGCATAACGAACGTTTACTTCTTCAAAATTGAATTTAAAAATAACAATTTGGATAATCTGGTACCCAATAAGCGGTTTCTCTCTTGCGTGATTGTAGCTCCAGCTTCTGAAAACAACCGCTCACTGGGTACTGAAGTTGCCACAATGAGTAAGTAGATCATAGCTAGGCTATGAAGCCCGGAAACAGCCCTTTCATGTCATTCCACATGTCCAATGCATCTCCCTTTATAGGAGTGACAGGGGATGACATGAACATTTGTAGTTCGGTGTCCGCTTTAGTTTGATCTTGAGTTTTATTTTTTATGTTGTAGTGAGTTAATGTTTTATGGTAGCTCCATATGTCGCCTTCAGGATTATCTCCTTTTCAGACTCATCAGAAGACTCATTTGCTACAGCTACATTCTTTAGATTACTCGCTACGTAATTATTTATGTAGTTTATGACTTTACCCTTCGCAGTGGCATCTTTAAATGAATCAGCTTGAATCGAGGATCCAAGGCGGTAGCAATAGCCAACGAACAGTGCTCTAACTTATCAAATCTTTTCGTGACTTCTTTTTCGATTTCTAATTTAAGCGATAGGGTGGCTTCATGGAGAAATGGTATGCCAGAATATTTTTCAAGCATGCCACAAAGGCAGCTCACGAGAGGTATTACTTTGCTTACTGTAATAAAATGTTGTGCACAGACTTCTTTAGTTAACCTTTCGAACGGTTGCAAAGTTGAATGATTTCGCGTAGGCCGCCTATTTCACTTGATATGATCATTGGAGGCGCATCTGGGCGGCACAATAATATCGCACCTATAATTTCAATTAGCTCCATGAATCGTTCTAACATATAATAGGTAGAATTCCATCGCGTCCGAACATCCAATATTAGTTTCTTAATCTTACCTTCCATCAAGCTATTTTCCTTTTGCTTCTTGCGTAGTTCATCACTGGCGTTGACACTACGTTTCATGAATTTCACAATTTCACGTACCTTGTTTATAATCGCAGATGCCATTTGAGATTTATCTAACGAATTCGTGACAACCAAGTTCACTGTATGAGCAAAACAGGGTATAATTTTTTTTTCACCAAACATAGCTCTATTAACTTTCATAACTGTGCTGTCATTGTCAGTTACTACAGCTGTTACTTTATCGGTCGAGATATTCCATTCATGGAAAATTTCCGTAAGTTTCCTTTGTACATAGTCAGCTGTATGTCTTTCAAACAGTTCAAAAACTCCCAGAGATACACTTATAAGCTTACTATTTTCTAAAAGTGAGTGCTGACTCCAACAAATGACTTATTTTGCATTGTCTCAGTCCATATGTCATATGTAATACAGTAATGTTCTGCTTCTTGTATATATTTTTTGAACACCACTGACATGACCTCATATTTGTCGTCAATACGTTTTTTAAATGTTTCTCTTGAAGGGACTTTATATAAAGGCACAATTTCTTTCATTAGTTGTAGAAATCCCTTTCCTTCTACAACTGAAAACGGTTTGTGATCTAAGATGATGAAATTCACAATCGATTCAGTAATTTTTTTATGTTTGTTACCTTCTACACTAGTTACACTTTTTATGTTATTAAATAACACATTGACAGATTCTTGCCTTGATTGTATTGTTGTATTTGAGGTCGTAGCACTTGAAGTGCTACCCAAAAAACTGGCTATATCCGGAACATAATTGGAATCGACGTCCGCAGCAGCACTAGTACTCGCTAGTTGTTCAGTTTGAACTTCTTCGTCATCAGCATCACAGGCCCTCTTCTTCTTTTGAACTGGCTCCTCTGCTATTACCTGCTGAATATACTCTGGGTGTACCTTCTCTAGATGACCCGCATATTTGTCGTGTTACCTGACGTTTTCAGGTTTTTATGCAAAATTTACAAATAGCCCCTTTATCATTGTCACATTTCTTGAAATAATTCCAAATTTTACTTTTCTTTTATTCGTGGCATTTTATCTGGAAAGAAAATCAATATTAAGTATTAAATTATAATGAATGGTAACTGTATTTAAGTATAACTTTCCATACTCAAAATTGTATTAAATTCGTCAATAATATTTGTTAATAACAATAAATAAAACTATTGAAAAGATTCAGAATGAATAATATTCAAACAATACCTCTTTGTGAGTATACAATAAAATATTAGTACTTAAAAAGTAAAAACGGTTTTAAAAATACAACTAATCCCATCACTATTTTCATAACCAAATTTTCGTAAAAGTAACTTTTATTAAAAATGGAAGAATATAAATTTATTTATGTCATATAAATAGATAATCGTGTACCTAACCTTTTAAGTCCACTTTTCAAGTAAAACAATATAATAGATTATTATCAAATTATTGAAATAAAAATAATTGGTACTTACGTAAACAATACACATAGATATTACAATAAACTCTGACTTTAGTTCACTTTTAAGATGCGAAAACAAGATTGTAACAATATACAAAACAATTGCCGTCGATTTAAGCAAGCAATCCATCCATCCAAGCAAATGTAGCGCATGTAACTGACTAACCAATAACCATAAACTAAAGGGATTTTTTAGTTTATGTGACTAACCTAATGGCAGACTGCTTCGTTCGGCGCGCATTTGTTTGTATTGCTGAGTGAGTGAGCGACTAAGCGAGACAGTAAATTGAAAAATGTACGCTTGAGACTGAGACAGGTAATCTCACAGATAGAGCGCAAGATGGTGCGTTCGGCGTTATGTCTATGTACGATAAAACATCGTTCATAAAACATCGTTCTTGAACAACGATGTATCGTCGATATTTTGGTTTCAACATCGATGTTAAAACATCTATTTTTATGAACGATACATCGATGTTTTGTTTGCATCCCTAATTACAAGCTTTAAGTTCTTTGGGTGGGGATGCAGAAAGTAGTCACTGATGGAAAAGCCATGTCAAAAATGTTACAAGAAACCAAATGCCACAATTAAGCACTGAAAGCAGCCGCCATAGGAAAAGGTTTATATATAAAATCATATATGCCAGTTTTGGCTTATATTTCCAACCTAATTCAACACTCCCACTGAAGACCACCCTACAGCTTAAGCAATGTGAATTGTGAAGCTGTTAAAATTTGTTGAGAAATTAAGAATTCCCATGGGAATCCACATAGTGGTATCGTGAATGCAGAACTATTCACTCTGGAACTCATCGAAACAACAAAGCAAAATGAATAAATTCAATCTTAGGTAGGATTATGAATAATCAGAATATTACTTTTATGGATAAAATAGTTAAATTGAAAATATTCCTTTAATATTATCTGGTATTTAAAATATATACAGAATGAATGTTTGAATTAAATTGGTGCAATTATGAAAATGATAATAGTATTACACAAATATGCATGTATTTAATAAAATGTGGTCCACAATAAATTTAATAATAAAAGATTAAAACCTTTACTAAAATTATAAATGCATCTGCAAAAAAAAAACACAAACGAATTGTAATAATGCCTGGCAATTCCCATAAGTTTAAAGTCCCTTTCATACATTAATCACATATTAAAATATATAACGTCAAAATTCAGTACTGTATACTAAACTCGTCAGTGTGAATTCCATAACAACGCTCGACTATCATTTCACTTCTTCCCTTTAAAATTTTTTTTCCATGTTTCATAAAAGTTGCTTATAAACTCAACATTAATTCCTGCAGAATGAGCTAACCCAGTATAGCTAATTTCTCGATTTTCCACGTTTGATGTTGAATTCTGTCCAATAAGTAAGGTAACCAAATTGCTGAGATTTTGTTGTTGAACAAAATAATGACAGCATTCTATTATCTGTATGTAAGTAAAAAGTTCTTTATCTTTTTTCTTGGGATATTTGATAAATGGAAGAGAAGAACGTTCTTGAGGTCTTTGAGCACGACAAAATCTATTGCCATGATGAAACTGCAACTCTAACCAACGAATTGCATCCCTTGCTTCTGATTTTACACGCTTTAAATCATCCAAGGCCGATACCACTAAAAAGTGTTTATATTAATTTACAAATTATTAATTATTTTGATTATTACCTGCTGATGGTATAACAACAATAAATTTTTTGGAATTCACTAAATGCTTGACAACTACAGTCGATTGTATTAGGGAATCAACATCCAAAACTAAATATGGAGATAGTGACGTTTTACTTTTTACCCTATTCTCAAGTGCTCTGACTTCAGCCGCTAACCACAGTTGTCCCATATGCTTCATTTTGGTTAACTGACCTGTACTTTCATTATTATCTGTTGGTATTTTCATTCCCAAAAGTGTACTTTCTGTGCCATTATCATTTAATGTCTAACAAACAATATTAATTAATAAAGTAATAAGTTAAATGGTAAATCGGTAAACACAATATGGTCACAATATTGATTTACATATGTACACTTACCGAATCTCCTATTAATATATCAATTCCATTAACTTCCTCCGATTCAAGTTCTTGAATAACAAATTGTTGTAAATTCTCATTAAAACTAATACCAGTTTCTTCTATTTTACGTAAGGAATCTCCAAAAGATTGAAGTGTTAATATTCTTATCACAGTCTCTTCTTTAGAAGAAAGTTGCTTGTTATAATGTAAATAATCACAGTTTTCTAAACCATTGTGAATATTAATACCTTTCAATGTTATTTCCTCTGACAATTGAATTCTCTTTTCTTTGGATTGTTCAATTATATGTCTTACATCAAATAATTTTTCATGATATAAATCAATATTTAATAAATTAAGTAAATGAACCATTTGTTTCAGTAACGACCTTGTACTTTTTCCACATGACTTAACAATTTCAACATCTCTAATAAACCAATCACTCAAAATTTTAATACTATATAATAATTTTTCTTCCGAAATAATATCCAATAAAATATTAGGATCAATCTTTCTAATTTTACTCTCCAATTCCATTAATGCTTTATTGTCAATTGATTGCTTATTATCAGGCTCATGATTGGAATTTGTTATGCTTTGTTTGTCTTCTACAGTTTCACCTTCAACAAGTTGTATTTTGTCCATATCATCATCTGATTCATTTTCAGATGAGCTCAATATTATTTCATCTTCAGAACCGTCTAGAGATGGTTCAGAATTGGAATGTATCTCATCCTGTCCATCAGAAATATCTGATTCTTCACTGGATGATTCTTGTTTACGTCTTCTTCGAAATTTAGTTTTTAACTTAGTTACTTTAAAGTTTGAATACTTGACACCATTAACCTTAACTTTTGATTCTGTTTCTTCAGGAATAAATGGTAATAAATTCTCACGAATGTGATCATTGACAATTTGTAACAATTGAGAATATACAGCCAATGTAAAAGCAACAACTGTAGAGACTTGATTTGTACTTGATTTCTGTACTTTAGTTATACAAAGTAAACAAATAACGACAATTTTAAAAACCATGTCATCACTTAAATAGGCGGGAGAAGAAATAGAATCAGTTTCTACAGAATCAACATCAGTTGGAATATCATCACTATCATTTGAGATAGGTTTTGAGTAAGACAGACATTCTTGTAAGTCTACATTGGTTTGATGGCATAAAACATAAACATCTGCAAAATTCTTGTTGAAGTACCACATTTCGACAAGAAATAAAAATCGCGCTACTAAACGTTTTATGTGATCAACAGGTTCTAATTGTATTATACAATCAGAGTTCCTATTATCAATAGGAAATTCTTCTAAAATGTGTGAATTTTTCTCAAATAACCTTAACAAATTATTTTCTGTACCATCAAATACAAATTTGCACGATAAACAACAAATGTAATGATACACTGCATCAAGAACACGATTTTGATTTGAAGCTAAGGTGCCCATTTGATTATGAGGTATTCCATATTCTGGCTTAAATTGGATGGCCTTAAGATAGCATCGAATAGATAAACCTGGATCCCAGTTGGGATATATCTCTAATTTATATCTGTTTAAATCTCCTAAATATATTAAACAGCGATGAACAGAAAGCGTCGCCCATTCTAGTTGTTCAGGTTTAGTTGAAATTGTACTTGATTTTTTCAAATTATTCTTAAAAATTGCAAAATCAACCACTTCTTTTACATCTAGTTGGAACTGATACTGTAATCTTGAAATGAAATGATGATAATGACCTACTCCTGCATTGATATGTGTTTTTATATTACATACATCTTTTGGAGTATATTCTTTTCTTTTTAATCTCTTTGTTGCAGATATAACATCATAATAACATTTCCGCCATAGCAACTCTTCTGCTTTTCTTCCAAACAATATTGGATCGGAAAATATCAATCTTTCACAGTATTCTTGAATTCTGCTGCGTTGAATTTGTAAAGAAGGTGAAAATAGATCTCCTACATTTTGGGCACAACTATGGGCATCGTCTAAACGCCTGGCACTTTCACTAATTGATCTGTAACATGAAAATATAACATTAGTAAAGCAAGAGGACAAATTTGTCAGCAAACAAAAAAAGTAAAAGTGATGACTTGTGCAATTAAGAGCATTTTTTTGTAACATACTTTATATAACATACAAATTGTTTTTCCCAACCAAATTAGTGTACAAATAACGATTTTTGACACCAACACCATAAAACCAATGCTCATTGAGACAATACGCTAGGCTCTTTTCACTTTGTGTATAAACAAAGATATTTAACATTACTGGTCCCAAATAATGAACAACACAGTGATACCATAAAATTTCATTATTGGCTATCTTAGGGAGTTAAGTTTTGGAAAGTAAACAAAACGGACGTGTGTACGGCGCACAGTGAAGCATTTGACCTCAAAAGCTGACCATAATTCAAGACCTTGTCTGTTTAATGTCAAACTCAGGATATACAGGTTTCAGGGCTCACTAATGTCGAATCCAATGTGAGAATTAGAAAATTAAAATGGCAGATCCAATATGCCATTCAAAATGTAAAAACTTTCATAGATTCCATTACATTGGAAACCGCAATTTTAGAAACAAACCATTTTCCCTACTAGGTATAGAAAATAAATTTTGAAAATATTTATTGATGAGTAAAGTTGATGTAATAGAAAAATAACTTCACTTAAGGTCTAGAAAATTTTGGGTTCAAAACAAAATACTGAATTAAGTGAATTATATACGTGTCCAAGATAAGGAGGGCCACTGTGAAGATTTCATAAATGGGAAGAGCTACAAAGTAGATTAAATGGAGAAAAGGTGTGGCACTTATGGGGCCAATAAAATGCCGATAGAATGACACGGAAAATAGTTTTGCATCGACACTTTTAATTTTACACCTCATGGTAATAAGTAATTTACGGTACGACGTTTCGTCTTTTTGTTCATTAACTTTGTTTTTTCAAATGCAGTCCTGCTAAGATAAATATATCTTTGAAAGATTTGTGAATTACAAATTCAAAGATGTAAAATACATGATAGTTGATTTACGTTTCATCCATTTACTTATTTGATATATGACCCTGATAAATAAACGCTTATTCGGAAAAAAACATTTTTATTTCATGTATCTGATATAAAACACAAAGTTGTAGATCTACTAAAAAAAATAACTAACTAACTTAGAAGAAATACACAAAAAATTTCACAAAAGTTGTTCGAATAAGTTATCTTCTGTTTCTAAGCATAAATAACATCTTTTTACTGCCGATTCTAAAACGTTTCTAAGCATATCTGGGGTAATTGCAAATTTGCATCGATTGGAGCATGAATCTCGATGGAGCAGATGGTTAGCGTGGTACTCTAGCAAAGTACAGGCCATAGGTTCAAATCCTACTCGAGGTAAACTTTTTATTTATGTATTTAATAAAATTAATAATTTTTAATTACAACTATCATGTATTTTATATCGTTGAATTTGTAATTCACGAATTTTTCAAAACACATATTAGCAGGACCGTATTTGAAAAAACAAAGTTAATGATGGTTTTAAAAAGGCGAAACGTCGTACCGTAAATTACTTATTACCATGAGGTGTAAAATTAAAAGTGGCAATGCAAAACTGTTTTCCGTTTCATTCTATCTCTTCAATTAAACCCAGAAAAAAAAATAAAATGTAAAATCACGATTTTCACTTTTTGCAAATATGTCATGAACCTATAGAAATATTTTGAATTTCTAAACGGCATTTTATTGGCCCCCTAAGTGCTCACTATTTTCTCCATTTAACGTACTTTGTAGCTCTTACCATTTACGAAATCCCCTAGTGGCCCTCCTTATCTTAGGACACGTATAAATAATATCTATGTTAAAAATATGGTCTTCTCCAAACTGTGCTGTGGTCGTTTATCCGAGTCAGTCCCAGCCTTAGCTGATCAATCGTCTCGTCATCAGATATCGGCTCATCTGGTAGTAGGAGTGAAAGTGTTTCCTAGTCAAAGGGTTTGCCGGTTTTCTTTGGTGTTTTTCGAGTACAGCTTAGAAATGGATCTGAGCTGAGCAATATGCACTATGTCTCGAATATTTCCTACCGAATCGTAAGCAATATTGTCGAAAGTGTTTGTTTCTTGGTTCCGCCGCATCTTCAGACAATTTGTCCAATGGGTAGGATGGCATGTTCGATTATTGTTGGCCCGTGATCAAAACTTTATGTATTGTAGGGATCATAGGGTACCACTCATACAATTTTACGTAGAGTTTTACCGTTTCTAATGCATAATTTGTAACAAATAAAAAAATTTGTTAGAATATTTTTTGAATCATTATGTCAGTTAAATATAAATCCTTGTATTTCTATCCTCGAGAGGGGATATTCATGTGTAGGACTGGGCACGCATGATTTTGATTTGAACGGGCGAGCATTGATAATAAGTCGTTCGAGTGCATAGTTAAATGCACTAAGAATTTTCCAATCCCTAGTTTTCGGGATTTTGTTAATTGAATTTAAACAGCTTTATTGGGATTTCCTTGTGTGAAGAATACTTTGCACACAATAATATTGTGGGGGTGTGTTTGATTGAAATCCACTCACGAGATAGAACGCGTGTTTATATACGGTAGGTGGTTGTTTGTTTTATCTTGAATGATTTTTAATATTATTCTATTGCTTTAGCTTTCTCATAATTATTATTCTTTGCCGTTTCGATCATCTGGTTCGTTGTATCGACCCTGCACGTCGATTTTGGGTTTTCGTGATCGATATCCATTTGGTTGCTGTAACCTTCCGAGCCAGCCCTTGACTATCTACAGCCTGAGATCTCTAATCGAAGCAGTGGTTCAGCATCTGGGAAACTCGCAAGTTTTACTTATTTTTTTTCTTTTCATGAACTTATAGATATTGATAATATATGTTGTATATTTAATTTAACTTAATTCCAGTATCAGTGTTTTCAATAATTTTATATACCGATAAATTTAAAAGTGCTTTACACAAACTGTAAATTTAATCATTTCTCATTTAATTATTTTTGTATAAATATAACACACAAGCCGGTGTTGAATTAATTAGATCTTTTTGTAATTAATCTGAATTTTAACGAATTTAGCTATAACATTACAGGTGTGATAGTTATTTATAACTCAGATGATGTGATTTAATACAGGTATTTTTCCTTTTCTGAATTTTAAACTTGACCTTGTGTGTATATTATTCGCATTTAAAATATAACAATTTCATATTTTCAATTTTAGCATTGTTTTCTAAATCACTTTTAATTCATTGATTTAATTGATTATTAAATTAAAGTGACATTGTTAGTTACAGTGGTGTTACTCCACCAGTTTTTTTGATTGTTCATGTACTGTTGACAATTAATTAGTTACATTAGAAGTAAATTTTGTTAATAATTTTTAAGTGTAATTATTTCTGAACCTTGGCCATGCCGCCGCAGCAGTAAGAGCTACATTTATAAACGGTGTGTTAAGGGTGTTTTACCCTATCCATGGATTAATAAGTTGACAAATTTTTAAACTGTGCAACATCTACTTTGCGTCCAGATGGGTTTTCCCGTCGACCATTGTAGAGAGTAATACGTGTTTGATTTTCATAATGACACCCGAGCCTCTTGGAATTTCCGTGGCATTCAGCATACTCACTTTCGCTTCTATGAATTCTATTTATTCACTGGTTATATCTGACGATTCATGGACAAACCTTATCCTGATTGGTCGATAACACCTTGGGGACAAGGACACTGGATTTTGCCAAATCACTTTCTTTCTATCAATAGTAGATGACAACTATAATGGCACAAATGGAAAAATATTCTCGTCGCTGTCCTTAATTTGTTTGAACTTTTGCTAAAACTGGGATTGTTTGGAAACGTCATAACCCCACTTGCAAATGATGTAGTTCTTCTAGCTGTAATGTGTCCAGGGCATCTTCCAAATACAAACAAAGTCTTGACGCAGTATGATCCAAAATATATTTATTTCTATAGTTGTTTCATCAACAAAAATAGTTTCATCTTTCGGGTAGCAGAATTTTTGCTCTCTTTATCAAGGAATGACACGGAAAAATGTATTCATTACCTGCATGTATGATTTCATATTGATTTCCTGTAAGGTCAGCTTCCACAAACATTGAAAGCGCTTCTTCGGGTGTGTTTTTCACAGCTTTGATACTTTCTACTGATGAAATAATGATTTTGATTGATTTGGCGTTCGTAGGCGTTGAGGTTAGTTTTTCCATCATCTTCGCAGCATCTTCATTGCCCGATGCACGGTGATGCATTTTAGACGAGTACAGAAGTTCCTCAGCAGTATACTAATTTCTTAGCGTTTCGGTTTTTCTTCGCTTAGACCTGGTACTGCATTCTTATCGCAATAAGAGGTTAGGAATTAAATTCTGACAATAAAACCGACTTGAAAATTAAGATGAAGAATGCAACTTAAGTTCAAAATAGAGAAGTAACAAAAATTGGAACAAAAGTTTGGAAAAACGAATTAAAGAAATCAACTTATTTATTGAAAATGATTAATCAATTATAATTGAGTAATGATTAATCACATGATTGCAGATAATTTGCTTGACCAATTAATAAAAAAAATCGATTATTTTCAGTGACCTTCTGCGCATAATGCCCTAGTTTATATACTTAGTGTGTTCCAAAATGTTTTACATTGTATTTGGACTAAAACCATGATTAAGTTTAACTTTTGACCATATTTTTTTTGTTGCACGCATTATCTATTTCTCTCTAGACTGACTTTCTCCAACCTTTTTCCGGTTAATTGATTATATATTAATCGACTGTTTGATTAATCGACTGTTCGACTTATCGAACATCGATTGTTCATATTTATTATCGCTCACCCCTACCTCAGACCGATAGCTACAAGCGAAAGAGGAAAAAAGGTAACTATAGAGTTGGGTTAATATAATACGACATGCAATATAATGAATATGGTACGACCAAATACAAGAATTGAGAGAACAGGAACGAAAAGTAAGAAAGGGAACAAAAAACTAATAAAAATGCAAACAAAAAGAAAAAAGAACAACCAAAGGAAGTATAGCCAGAAAAATGATCATATGGAGTGAGAAGCACGAATAGTAAAGGTGAGATGGAAGAAATGGCAAAACAACACATCAAAATGCTAGGAATTACAAGAGACAAAAAAGGAAATATTAGTTAATATTGGTTAATATGGTCCGAAGAAAATGATAAAAAATCTAAAGTGTCCACTCAACATTCCCGTATACATACATATACCATAATAGTACTAAGGGATTTATACAATTGTATAATAAAACTACATACAAATGTTTCAATAACAGTTGAATATCGACATACATACATACATACATACATACATACATATATATATATATATATATATATATATGCTGCGTGGACGGAGGATTGCTCTTTAACTATTAGAGATATCAAAATCAATTTTGCTGTGGTAATACACGATCATTGGACCTACATTCTAAAAATATTTAGGTATATACAGGGTGATTAACAAAAATATGCCAACCCAAACCTGTTTTTTTAATGGAACACCCTGTATATTTTTTGCATTTTTAGATTCACTGTTACCTTTACAATAAAACTATAGAAATTTGTATCTGTATCTCTAACCGTTCTGCAGATATCTTCACTTTAGTGCCAAAATAGAGTTAACTTTGGAACCACGATGCGAGCGTTGTCTCCAGATTTTGTAAATCTGTTTATACCACCGACTATTAATAATAGTCTACTAAGAAACAAACTGGGGGAAATTTTTCGAAAACATGTAAAACTATACAGAATGAAATCTAATTTTTCTCAATTTTTTTCAAATGCAACACCCTGTATATTTTTTCACATTTCGAAAAGTAGATACTAATTGATAATAGGTTTCATAACCATAAGACGGCCTCTTCTTGAGATATTGACGCTTTTACGTAAAAATATTCTAAAATACAAATTTACTATGCCAATCGAATTCAACAAAACAAATCAGGTAGGTTAGCCGCTCGTAATAAGGAGATACAATGGCATCTATTGTTTTGAAGTTTGTATAATCATTAAAATATTGTTCCATTAGTTTGAATGTTTTTGGATTGTCGTTTTGTCAATTTTTGTATAAAATGAATTTTTCCAAAAAGAATTGGTCGGTATGATCTTTATTTACGGCGAAGCTCAAAGAAATGCTTTCTGGCTACCCGTTTGTACTGTGAACGATACCCACAGAGAAGACAGCCACGGAAAGAATCGTTTATGAATGTAGCTGAGAGATTTATAAATTTTGGTAGTGTGTGTTATCCCAAGCGCGCAGAAACAAGCCCAAATGAAGAAATTGAGTTTCCAGCTGTGGCATCTCTTATAGAAAATGCGCAAATTAGTACCAGAGAGCCAAGTACACACCTAGACCTAAATAGAAATACAGTTCGCAGCTTTATTAACAAAAAAACAAATTGCATCCTTATCATATTAAGCAACATCGAGCTTTAAGTGAAATAGATTGTCAAAATCGTGAATCTTTCTGCCAATGGGTAACTACTAAAGTCAATAAAGAACCCAATTTTATTAATAACATTCTATTTACGGTTGAGGCAACTTTTCACAATAATGGCAATATGAATACACATAACTATTATCACTCTTCAGATACTAATCCACACATCTTAAGAGTTGTTGATCACCAGCATCAATAGTCAGTTAATGTGTGGGGTGGTATAATCAATTTTAATGTGGTTGGTCATTTTTTCTTTGATGGGAGTCTTACTGGAGAAAGACATATAGTTTTTGGAAAATGATTTACCCAGATTTTGGAAAATATCGAGGTAGATAATATTCGTACGATGTGGTTTCAACTGTATGGCGCCCCTCCACACTATGCAATCAACGTTAGGCAATATCTCGATAGAAATTATCCGATGAGTTAGATAGAACGAGGTGGTGTGCAAAACCAGCCAGATCACCGGATCTTACGCCCCTTGATTTCTTCCTTAGGGGCTACGTTAAAGAAAAAGTTTACCAACATCCTCCCACCACAAGCGAAGGCATGAAAAATAGAATTAGAGCTGCGTTTCAATCAATTTCACCTCTAACGTTGCTGCGAGTGAATCTCTCGTTTACCGAGCGAATTGCAAAGTGTTTAGCTAGGTGTGGTCAGCATATTGAACATTTAATTTGAATTTATGGTTTTATTCGTTTATATTTACTTGTTCAACTTATTTTTAGTTGTAGAGAATTATTTTATGGTTTAGTTATTAATTAATCCTATCAGTTAAAGAATTTATTTACCATTTGTATTTTCTTATTTGCTCTGGATTTTGTTTATTTGTTCTTCTGCATATCAATATTTTCAAATAAAGCGTCAATATCTCAAGAAGGGTCCGTCTTATGGCTATGAAACCTATCATCAATTAGTATCTACTTTTCACGGGAAATCGAAAAGTGAAAAATATGCAGGGTGTTGCATTTGAAAAAATTGAGAAAAATTACATTTCGCGTAAGTTAATCATTCTGTAGTTTTACATGTTTTCGAAATATTTCCCAGTTTGTTAGTAGACTATTATTAATAGTCGGTGGTAAAAATAGATTTACAAAATCGTGGTGACAACGCTCGCATCGTGGTTCCAAAGTTAACTCTATTTTGGTACTAAAGTGACGATATCTGCAGAACGGTTCGTGATACAGATACAAATTTCTATACTTTTATTCTAAATGAGCCCAAAAATGCAAACTTGTACAGGATGTTCCATTAAAAAAAAAACACAAGTTTGGAATCAGAAGAATATTAGTAATTTTTGATGCCATAGCCAACCACGCGTTCTATATAAAAAAATACAACTTCATGCTATAACTCAAATTTCGTAGAAATTAGTTTTTTCTATGTTCATAAGTAAACTAGATTTGGCCAAAATCTGAATTTTTGGCTACAACTCGAAAATAAAAGACGTTAGCCAAATTTGAAATGCACCACTGAGTTTTTCTCAACGAAGAGAACGGGGATGCGAGGTATAGTTTTTCATACGAACTATAGGTTACGAGTTTCCCTATTAAAACATCGAAAATTGGCCACCCTGTACCTAAGACTTCCACCATATTGTCCAGATTTAAATCCAATAGAATTAATATGAGCAAAAATAAAAAACAACACCGCAAAATGAAACGTGACATTTAATTTTGACGAAGTATAAGTTTTATTGAAAGAATAAATTTCGAATGTTACGCAGGACCATCGGCGAAACTGTTGTAAGAAAATCATTGAAAATGAAGACGATTACTTAAAAAACGGACAATTTCTTGATATTCAAACGGAACCTATAGTCTTAAATTTGGGAGAAGAGAACAGCTCGGACGAAGACTTTAGTGATTGTGATTTATTTTTTTTATTACATAATATAAATATTTTAAGTTTTTCTACATGTTCACTATGTATATAAATTATTAAATTAATAAAATAACATAAAACGTTAATTGTGGTTCTGTACATGTACCAACGATTATTTGCGCCGCCACTGGTAAGAGATTTTAAGCTATTACACTTGACGATCGTTACCGAATGCAATCATGTATACCGCGTGACCGAATCATCTCTGGTTGTGAAATATATATATATATATATATATATATGATATATATATATATATATATATATATAATATTATATATATATATATATCATATCATATACGATATAAATACTAATTATAATAACCAGTACAACACACACAACACACACACACTACACATGACATTTATACATCACATTCATAACATGTACATTGGTATTGATACCCATGTAATAATGTAATAATTAGAACTCATGGTAGAATCCTGCCCTTAAAATTTAATGTAACATTAGTCAAATTTGTGACCTTTAATAAAATTTAATAATTAAGATACATTACAGGGTATTATAAAAGTAATAAAATTTTATTAAAACTTGTTAATGGTTAATAACATTACATTTAATACCCTGTAATTTTGTAACTAAATTATAGTGTGAAAGTTATACATGTACCTAAGGCACAACCAGTAGAACAAATATTTACAATTTTAATAAATTATAAACCATATAACTTTATGCCAGATGGACAGATACAACATAAATGATAAACCCCCTTCACTCCTAAATATTACGCCACTGTGCAAATATATGTCTTGTACGTAAAATATGTACTCTTGTTAAGAACCCATAAAGTGGATAATAATCGAAATATTAACCATTAAAGAGGTAAAAGCACTGTAATTTTAACTTTTTTACCTATCCATAGTACATTTGGTAGTAGGTCAGGATTGCTATGTTTACAATTCATTATTTTGGTTTTACTACCAAATGTACTGTGGATAGGCAGAAAAATAAGTTATAATTACTGTGTTTTTACCTCTTTAATAGTTAATATCACGAAAAGTTTATAAATTTCTAAATAATAGCAAACTATACTACTCTGAAAATGTTATCTTTGATACAACAAAATATAGTGAATGGTTCAATAGCTTCATATACTAAAAATTTACTTGTAATCACACATGAACAATATCTTGCTAGAAATACACACTATTGAATAGTGTTTGTTAGAAAATATTTGCAAAATACAAATCAGTTTCAATCTTTTTTGAAACACGCTGTACATTTAATTTATTCGAACGTTTTCATCTTTGATACAGAATGTTGCTACTAATTGGCTCAATAGCTTTAGATATTCAGCCATAGCCTTTTCAAAAATAATTTAATTATTTCACAACCCTGTACACACAAAAAATATCTTGCTACACACACTATTATTATCCTCGCCAGGAGTCTTTACCGCTACGTCATCACATACAATCATATGGTGTAATATGAAAACATGAGTCACAATTATTACATTATAATGAATTCTGATTAGAAAATATACCCAGAGATGGCAGTATTCAAAGCTGCACAATACCAAAATACAATTACTTATTTATTGTGATTTATTTTGTAAAAATTATAACTGATTTAAAGTGTGTAACAAAAGATGATTAAAAGAAGTAAATGTAGGAAATCAGGAAACAGTCAAAGGATAAACAAAGTAATGGAGGTTAGGTAGTATTAGTCAAATGATTTCGGGTTTATAGGTTTACTCCTTCTACTACATTTGCTTATTCAATACTGTATGTCAATTTCGTCAAATATACTACGAATGTTCACCATCCTTATTTAATTCACTGTTTTATATGAGAAGACTATAGACAAATTCGATAGCTACATTCATAAATTAATGATGTAGCGGTAATCACTCCTGGCAAGGGTAATATACAGTGTGCATATGTATTTACAAAACCTCTGTTAGCAAAAGGTTATATATTCCTGCATAGGAAATTTTTTGATACACCACATTTCCTTTAAACATCTTAATCTTTGATACGACGTACATTCCCAAAAACCTACAAATTGCTGACCTTTTCACGATTACCATATTTCTCTTTATATGTACACTTGAAGTAAAACTGAATATAGAACCCTTTTGCTCTGACTTAAGTGCCGTTTTCGGCAAATAATTTAGAAATTAAGCAGTATTTGAATTTAGTAAAATCGACTGTTAAGAATATGTTACTATTGTGTACAACTTTTGTTTGAAACATTCTTTTTTATATCTTATAATAATAAAACATTACTCAGCAAGGGCATATTAGAGAATAGTGTATATTTTTTGAGTATTTTACATATAAGACATAGTTCACAATAGATACTCCAAACATTATGTAGTACAAAAAAAAAAAACGGTTCGACACCACGAATTGCATTTAAATTCACAAAATTAATCTCCATTTTTAGTATAACTGGAAGCGTTACCACATTATTCCACTTCAGAATTATTAGCATATAATTTTTATACATGAATATGTACTGTTCAGGAAACAAAATAACAATTATATTCAAATATATTTTTAAATCAAAGATTCAATTTGGCCATCCTCATTAGAAGCATATTTTCTTATAATTTTCTATTTTATTTATTAGGTGTACAACTTACAAGCATGTTAGATTATCCTTAAACACATTTAACTGCAATCAAAAGCTTATAAAAGCATCCTGTAGTAATATTGACTACCTGTAATATGTAATGTGAGTGCTTGTAATTGTAAATTCATTGTAAAAAGTAATCTGGTATCAATCACTTATATTCCTTTATACTTTGTTTTTAAATAACTTAAGAATTAATATTCGTAACTATCCCATATTTATTGTACCATTCTTGAGATATATTCTAAATGAAATGAATGAATTCACATGCAGTGTGATAGTAGATACCCCTAACCTAAAATTATGAAATAAATAATGTAAGTTTTTACAATTTGAGATAGTACTATTACTGATCATTCAAGTAAATATACTAAAATGAGAACAATATTGTTTCCGAGAGGATAAAATGATAATATATACATAATTTTTATTTACATAAAGACTACGAATTTAATGACAGTTCAAGGTACACTGAAATAACAAATTCAAGGTATCAATGACAGGAGATAAATTTACAGGTAAGGGGAGGATATCTACAGAATTAAAAGTAAAACAATGTTAAATAATACGGAACAAGCAACATTATTATTAATCTGATACCAACGAGCAAACAAAAATATAGTATTTGTGTAAAATAAGGCAGTCATAATTAGAGTATAATGGATGCCAACCACATGGTGTATTCTTATAAATTATAAAACTCATTGAATTGTAGACTTGACTAGATAAGAACTTTCTGGTATTTACTGACATCAGATGTTTACAATAATTAAATAGGTTATGATTAATGCCACTTTGTATAGCAAAAAAGAATTTTTGTTAATCATAAATAATAAATTATAATGACAGATAGAACCTACCGATAAAGTTTTTTAGACTGTTCCTGTCCATCTTGATGGTTATCATTTGGATTACCACTTTTCTTCATTTCATCTTATTTTATAATTCATCCCGGTCAAGAATTTAACAAATCTTCATTTGAATATACAAATTTCAAATACCATTTGGTTTTATACGTCATTTTCATACCATTATCAATTTTAATGTCGTATTTGGCAACCATTACAATCTCTTATCACAACGTAATTCATTTCAAGCTGTACTGCGCATGACGGAAACCAAAATTGAAAGTTCTTTCTGGTAATTGCATCACTATAAAATTTTAAAAAACAATTGCGCAATTCTTAATATATATGATGTAAATTTGATTAAATATCAGAATGTTTATTTATTTACCTACTCATTCTTAAAAGTTTGAATATACATCACATTAACCTTTAAAAATATACACAAAATGTATAATTCCTACCTATGTTCAAAGTTTTGCACCCAGAAAATATAATTTTTTTTCCTCATTTATAGAAAGTCTATAATCCATATAGCCAGCAAGCACAAATCTGACGCCGAGCGTATACATATCCATTGTTCCAAATTATTATTCTGGCATTTTCGCTAGGAATAATAATCCAAATATGTCGTTCCCACAAAACTACATTTATCCTTAACTAGGGTGTGATTATATATACAGGGTGTATTTTAAAATCACCGACAAACGAAAATTGGAGATTCTATGATTCAAAATAAGACAAAAATTATCATAAACGCTTTTCCGAAAATGCTTCCTAACCGAGATACAGGTTGATCAAAAAATAATTTTTTTAAGATTCCTCAAAAACTACAAAAGATATTACACTGAGATTTGGTACAACTAAATGTCTAATTAAGTACAATTCATCAGGTGAGTTTGAGTCAACTGGCTCCATCTAGTGGCGTAGAATATGTTAAGTTAATCACTTTAAGTAAAAAAAAACGCACGTCCCTGCTTTGTTTGAAGAAATATTTTTTTGTTAAATTCAACATTTAATTCTGCAAATAAAATCATACTTAGTATTTTTTCGATTCGGCACCCGTTTTTGAAATATTTTGCATTAACATAAACGACTACATTATTCAGTAATAACCAAATTAAATAAATCAGAGATTGCTTTGCATTTGACAGTTACATATCTTATGTTTGCTAAAATAGTTGCATTTACGCATGTTTTGTAATTCATTGTTTGTGTCTAATTACTGTGAAAAAATGAATTATTCCAAACGAGAACTGGTCGATCTGCATTTATGTTATGGTAATACTAATTGCAATGCTCGTGCAGCTGCTCGACTTTATGAACAAAGATTTCCAAATAGAAGACATCCACATCATACTACGTTTAGAACCGTTCATCGTAACTTGTTAGAGTATGGAAGTTTAAAAAGAAGGAAAAATTCCGGACGAAATGCTCGTGTACCAGTTGAAATTGAGGAACAAATTTTATATAGAGTTTATGAAAATTAATCAATAAGTACGAGTGAGTTAGGTTTAGAATTTGGTGTGTCGCATAGCAAGTCTTGGAATGTTTTACGAGAACAAAATTTACATCCCTTTCGCCTACAAAAAGTGCATGCATTATTGCTTGCTGACCATCCTCGTCGAATGAACTTTGCGAATGGTTTTTAAATAAAAATGCTGAAGATGTACCTACAATTTGTTAGAAACTTATGGACCACTGATGAGTGTATTTTTTCCCGAAATGGAATAATAAACTTGCATAATTCCCACAAATGGTTAGATGAAAATTAGCATCCAACTTTTTGAGAGAAGATTTGCCAGAATTGTTTGATGACGTAACTTTAGATGTTAGAATGAACATGTATTTCATGCATGATGATGCACCACCACATTCTACACGAAACGTCAGAGAATTTTTAAATGCATGGTTCCCTGGACGTTGGATTGGACGAGGAAGTGAAGTACCGTGGCCGTTACGATCGCTAGATTTAGACCTATTGAATTTTTTGTGTGGGGGTATCTGAGAACTCGTGTCTATTCTGTTCAAATTGATAATCGAGAGCAACTTTGGAATCGCATACAGATGGCATGCGATGAGATTAGGGCTATGCCACAAATTTTTCAGCGTGTTAGGTTTCATTTGCTAAGAAGAATACAAGCTTGCATTGAAAAGGAAGGAGGACATTTTGAACAATATGCATTAAATTAATTATTATTTTGTTTTTGATTCTTTCAATATCTCTTTAATAATGTACCCAATAGTTAACTGCGTAATTTTTTTATAAAATAAAACAAATTTTGATTTTTATTGAATAATGTGGTCGTTTGTGCTAATGCAAAATATTTCAAAAACGGGGTGCCGAATCGAAAAAATACTAAGAATGATTTTATTTGCAGAATTAAATGTTGAATCTATCAAAAAAAATATTCCTTCAAGAAAACCAGGGGCGTGCGTTTTTTTTACTTAAACTGGTTAGCTTAAAATATTCTACGCCACTGGATGGAGTCAGTTGACTCAAACTCACCTTATTAATTGTATTTAATTAGACTATTAGTTGTACCAAATCTCAGTGTAATATCTTTTGTAGTTTTTGAGGAATCTTAAGAAAACCTTAAAAAAAGTATTTTTTAATCAACCTGTATCTCGGTTAGGAAGCATTTTCGGAAAAGCGTGTGTGATCATTTTTGTCTTATTTTGAATCATAGAATCTCCAGTTTTCGTTTGTCGGTGATTTTAAAATACACCCTGTATATATATATATATATATATATATATATATATATATATATATATATATATATATATATATATATATAAATTTTAGTTATGCTCTGTTCCATTTTATTTTGCCTTAGAGAAGGCATAAAAGAATGTGGAAGCATTGTTAAAAGCGCACTAAGTTACTACCGTAGCTTGACCTTTGAAAATTGTAGGTTATATTTTTCCATTGAAAGTAATGCAGCATTGCAACATAGTTTTTCACGCTATTTGAACTTTGTTTGCACGAAAATCGTATCTCCAGTGACCTACTTAAAAAAAATAGCTATTTATGGTATAAGTGAATAAAGACAAATTTTATCCACGAAAAAACAATTAAGCACACGAGATGAAGCCGGGTGCGATAATGTTTTTGAGTGGATAATAGTATATTGAAACACAAGTATCATTAGTCACTATTGGCGCACGCATCTAGGTTTGGGGCCCGAGGAGCGTAGCGACGAGGGTCACAATTGGATCAGAGCGCCAAGTGACTAATAAAACGTGGGTTTTACGCTATTTTTTCTATTGAGGAAAATAATTTAAAAATATCAACAAGATTTACACCAAAGCTGACTAAATTTATTGAATAGAATTTTTTATATGTTTGGATTGGTAATACTCAAATGTCACATTTGACAGCTCTTTGAAAAGAAGTTTACGCATGTAACATGTGATAATTTTTATCATTGAACTGTATACTAATGTAACTGGAAGGTATACGTACCTACTAATATAAGACTGACGCAAATAAATTTTTATGCAACACGCAATATAGTGGTCTCTCTCTCTCTCTCTCTCTCTCTCTCTCTGTCACCTGATAGTTAATAAAGTATTTTTTTTCTATAGCAATTGTTAAAGTGTGCTTTGAACAACCCAAATCAATAGATCAAGTTTCAATTTATCCGCAAGGGTAGATAAAGTTGAACTTTAACAGCAAGGGTAGATAAAGTATTTTAATTTTTAATTTTTATTTATATAAATATACAACTTATTTTTCATTTTTATTTGCATTAATAATAACTTCAATATTGCAATTTACAGAACCTGTTTCATGTGAAAAACGAACAGACGACGTAGAGTTACATGAACTTTCTATTCCACAGAGTATTTTCTTTGATACATCAATTTTTTCGCTACTGAGTCTTCGATATAAGCGGCGACGGAAGATGACTTCCATCCCCCTATACGCTTTACTGCCATCAGGTCAGCACTAGAATTTGCCAGCATTGTGGCTGCAGAGCGGCGAAAACAATGGTCAGTATACATCTCTGAATTCGGTAATTTAAAAAAATCGGCAACTTTCTTAGGAATATTATACAAGGTATTTATCCCCACAGGTTGAACTGTACACTTTCTCTGGCGATACTTGATCAAGAACTATTGTTGAGGTACGTTTTTAGGACGTAAAGCAACGTATTTTCTCGCAATATTCAGAACATTTACACCACATTCCTTATCAGTGATACAAAATGAGCGATCTTGCATAGTTTTAGTGCCAATAACTGAGACGATTATGACAGATTTTCGATCATCAACATTAGAACTTTCCAGCTTGTACAATTCATTGGACCGACACGCTCCATACAAACCCAGTACCGGAACAACCTGTAATTAAAAAGCCAAATTATGAAGTCACCATTTCTAAACATTTTACCTTCATAAAACAGATAGTTGTCATCTGAAGCTTCTTTTAAAAATCTCATACCATCATCCGATTCAAAGACTTTCGACTTTTTAGACTCATAATCATTACTCAGCTTCTTCAGCAATGCAATCAGTTTGCTATATCTGAAAACATTATGTGTAATTATTTGACAGAGCTCATACACTTGACATATTATTTACTTTGAAATGTCACAAGTTTCATTCAGTAGCAGCGTAGACTTTATCATCGAGTAATACGCCTACAATGTTGATGACTTCACTTTCTTTGACTTTTCCGAAAAGTATGCCAGAAGTACCTTTTCTCTCACATGATTTATATTCTTTATGCTTTTCCACCTTTGAAAGCACGTATATTCTTTTTGGTATATCAACCTCGATTTTTAGGGCAATAATTTACCCACTGTCGCCATCACCTGTTTTTCCACATGAGGGAAGTTTTTCTTGTTTGAAATCGGTTTCCCAATTATTTTCACTCATTTTTACTTGCACTGTATTCAGAAAAGCATACAAAAGCACATAGAATAAAACACAAATTCTGATAAACAAAATTTTGTTTTAACCAGAGTCAACCCTAGCAACCCGTACTACTGATATTTTAAAACGTGACTAACTCAATATTTCTTTAATTTTTCGTTAAACATTTGCTATAGAAAGAAATAGAATGTTATACACGACGATAAAATACAGCTATCGACTCGTGAAAATTCATTCATTCGCTCCTTCGTCGCTCATGAATTAACATTTTTCACTGATCGATAAAACTGTATTTTATCGTCTTGTATAACAAATAACTATCTTTCTGTGACGAGAAAAAGTTTGACATTTGGTTTCTTTTAGCAGGTACTAAAATGCCACTTTTAATGAAATTGCTTTATGCCCGGGGAAAAAATAGGTACCTTTTCTCGGGTACGTATACAGACAAATAAATACAAGCACAATATTTATTTTAAAAACGAAAGTTACATTTTCTTAACATTGAAAGTACAGTTGTTAAACGCGCATTGCATGAAAGTCTTTTTCAAAGGACGATTTGAAACTTCCGCTATATTAGAAAACTCTTTAGCAGAAATAACATTTTCTGCCACGGATACCACTACTCTGGATGTACCTGGTCGGAAATTTGGTATTACTTTAGCTGATGCATTATAGGACGTTTGTAATACTTTGTTATCAATTTCTGTTCTTTCGCTATCAATTCATCAACATACCCTTCTGCGACCAACCGCCGTTTTTTTAATGTTAACAAGTCTCCTCCAGATTCCACAACAAGGGTAGCGATGAGCTACGAAATGCATGACCCGTGTATAAGTTAGCATTTTCTAATCCAAGAAAATTGGGCACTGTTTCAGGTATTTTATAAAACTAATTTTTACCCACAATCTGACTAATACATTTTCCACTGCGGTATGCATAAAAAAGGCGGCGTTCTTTTGCTGCTGGTGGGCGAAAAGCTATGAACATTTTATAAAATCTAACATACTCTTCAGTGACTACAAATCTCCTACTTACATAATTTTTTGTTTGATTAATTTTTACTACAAGTAAATTTTCCAATTCTTCTATACCATCTAACGTTACCTGGCTTATTTCACAATACTACAATAACCTTAGTCATTAAATAAACTTCATATAAACAATCTTTAATTTGGGTACTCGTGAAAATCTTAAGATTTCTTGGGTTTGTAACCTATTCCATTTGCCTTAGAAATGTGATTAACTTGACATATTTTGAAATATTCACATTATTATTCGTTTGAAATGTGCTCCTAATCATTGAATAAGTCGACCACACTGTTGATGGCATTTGTTTGTGCGCCAATACAGAAACATACGCCAATAACACTGTTTCCGAAAATGAACTGCATTTAGTTTTCAATTTCCATTCCATAAATCTTGTATATGCGTTTTAGTAAATTTTTGCGATTTACTTGGCAATAGTTTCAATGGTGCTTTTTGCCATTCTACAATCTGGTAAAACAAAACTCAGAATCGGAATCGCTGTTCATTATTTTACTCATAGAAACTAGAATAACTTTCTGAAAAACCAAATTAGCAAATTTATTTTTATTAGAAAACTAACGTGACAGTTATTTACTTATTTGATTACGTTTTATTACCAACACAACGTCAACAGCTTACTAATTTAAATATCTGGTGTGGAACACCACACGACCTTTCAACCTACAAAATTGAAATTAAAATAAATGAAACAATTTTGATTTCAATTTTTGTAAAGAACTATTCAATCTCTTCTTTATACGTTCTTAACGAAAACAGGCAAATCCTATGTCAGAATGACTTTTCAAACTTCACATCAGATAGAGATTTAGAGACATAAATACATGTTAACTTAAAAATTCACAACCGCTCGCTTGTATAAAAATATCCAGAATACAGCTTCAGCATTTTCAATCATATTTATTTAATTTTTACATTTATTTCGCTTTACATCAAAAACCGTTATAAGGAAAATTAATGTAAAATTAAAATTTCTGTAATAAATACGTCTACCCTGTTTTTTATAAAATGAATCGTTATTCAGATAATGAAACTAACACTTACATTCTACATTAGGACTTTTTTATCGCTAAATTATGCGTCCTATCAAGAAATCCATAGTACATAATCAATCGATACGTTTAAGGTCTATGTCTGGGTATTCTTATATCTTCGAAATATGCAGCTGTTTTAGATATATTTGGTAAAAACAAAAAACTGACCCAAATAAACCACCCTCGCCACAGCTGTATTTTTCCCAAAATCCAATCAGCTCTAAACCAAATGAAAATAAGATTAAATACAAAATCTAAAGTACGTTCTGGACTTATCATGGATACTAACATACATCCATCTCATACACCCACACACACACACACACACACACACACACACACACACACACACACACAAACTCAAACACTCACACTCACACCTACACTCACACCCACACTCACACTCACACACACTCACACTCACACAACTCACATCACTCACACTCACTCACACTCACACTCCACTACCTCACACTCACTCACACTCACACTCACATCACACTCACACTCACCACTCAATCACACTCACACTCACCTCACTCCACTCACACTCACTCACACACACACACACTCACACCTCACACTCACCTCACACTCACACCCACACTCACACCCACACCCACACTCACCACCTCACACTCACACTCACACCACTCACACTCACACCACACCACCCCACACTCACACTCACACTCACACTCACACAACACTCCACACTCACACCCACTCCACCACACTCACACTCACACCACTCACTCACACTCCACCCACACACACTCACACTCACACCTCACACCACACCACACTCATCACTCACTCACCCCACACACACACCACACCACCTGACACTCACCTCACACTCCACACTCACACTCACACTCACACTCACACTCACCACTCACACCCCCACTCACCACCCACCACACACCACCACACACACCACTCACCACTCACTCACACACCACCACTCAAACTACCTCACACCCACACCAACTCACTCACTCACACTACACTCACACTCCTCACCACTCACCACACCACACTACACCACCTCACACCCTCACACTCACACTCACACCCACCCACCCCACACTCACCACACCACACTCACACTCACTCACTCACACTCACAACCCACACCACACACACCACACCACCACACCACACCACACTCACCACCACCACACACACATCACACTCCCCACACTCACACCTCCCACCACACACCACACCACACACCACACACCTCACACTCAAACCACATCACACACTCACACTCACCACCACCACACTCACACTCACACACACCACACACACACACCACACTCACCCACCCACTCACACACCTCACACCACACCACACCACACCACACACTCACACCACACTCACACTCACCCACCCACACTCACACTCACACCACACACCACACTCACACATCACACCACACCCACACACACCACACCCACCCACTCACACCACACACACCACACACACCACACACACTCACACTCACACCTCCACCACACTCACCTCACACACACACACACCACACCACACTCACACCACACACTACACCACACCCCTACACCACACACAACCACACTCACACACACATCAACACACACACCACACCACATCATCACTCTAACTACACCATCACACTTCCACACACACCCTCACACTCACTCACACACACTCACACCACACACAAACACACCACACCACCACATCACACCACACACATCAACACACCACACACACACACACTAACATCATACACACACTCACACACTCACACACATCAACACTCACCCAACACTACACACAACATCACACTACACTCACACCACACCCACACATCACCACCAACACTCACACCACACACCACACACCACACTCACAACTCACACACACACACCACACCACATCACAACTCACACTCACACCACACTCAGCACTACACCACTAACACTCAGATCACATCACACTCAGCACCCACACCATCACCACACGCAACACCACACACACACATCACACTCACACCACACACACACACACACACACACACTACACCACGCTCACACTATCCACCACTCACACAGCACACCACATCACAACGTCACACGCACAGCCACACGACACACCACACGACACACGCACCACAACTGCACACCACACACCAACACCACGCACACTCACACTCACACTCGACACCACACTCACACCACACACACCACACCACACCACGACTCATCACTCACCACACCACACACACACTCACATCACACCACACCACACCACACACAACACTAACACATCACACCATCACCAACATCACACACACACTCTACACTACGTGCACTCAACACGTCACCAAGCATCACATCGAACGACCACACGTTCACCAACGACACATCACACTCACACTCCACCACACTGCACACTGCACATCTACTACTAGTCACCAACACACTACCACATCACCACAGCACACGCACACCACACCAGACACCACACAACACCACACTCATTCACCACATCACACCACACACACACACCACACCACATCACACCACACCACATCAACACTCAGTACCACACACCCACACACACACACACACTCATTTCTTTAAAAATGACTAGGCAATAGCAAATGGTATCAAAACTGCTTCAAAATCTAAGTTTCAGAAGATAGGATACAACACTTGGTTCGTTACCTTTTAAGTACAGTTATGTCAGTTTGAATAGTGTAAAACGTGGTTTGAGAAGAAGAATAATTCAACTCTATCAAACTAAACTGACACGCATGAACATTTTTATTATTATAGTTATAACATAAAGTTACAGTTAATTCTTATAGCCCAGCTAATGATGAGAAAAGGTATTACGCACAGATATGCATTTCGACATATTAAATGATATAAAATGATAACTTCACAGTTCTAATCAATTTAATTAGTGGTTGTGTATGCTCAGGCACATCGTAAGCTATCCTTCCTTACTTGAAATTTAATGTAGAATACAATAGTAGTGTTAAACTTCGAGGAATGTATCATAATATCCCAGAATTTCTACATTTTGGGTAAATGTACAGTTTTTTTGGAAAAATCAAAATAATTTCCCTTTTAATTCAACATTCACTAATTTTGAATGGTGGTTCATTCTGCATTTTAAATAAATATTTATGATCATTTTTATAAGTTGAATTTCATGTAAATCCTCACAAATTAGTTCTTGAATCGGTGGATGTTTAGGTTTAAATAAGTTAATTTTAATAAAGATAATAAAGATAATAAATGGCGTTTTTAATTAATAGATTTTTAATATTGCGTTTTTTATGTAATTCTTCCGTTTCAAGCAACCAACTTAATCGTTTTATATAATTTTGTATATTATATTTGAAGCATAAATCTCTGGCCGTTTAAAGGGAAACCTGTAAATAGTGCATAAACATCAATTTTAATTCAACAATTGGGTATATAACATTCACTTACGTATGAAAAGATATTCCACAGAGCTTCTTACTTACACCTTTTTACCTTTTACCTTCAATTTTAATTTTGGATGGAATACTTTAGCAACTGCAGAAATTTTCTCAAAAACTTAATTTTGGCTGCAACGGCGTGTTTCATTTCACAAAAAAATTTCAGTTCATTGATAAGTTTGTGTTGTAACCGGTCGTTCGGCACCCATCAAAATCGAAATCTGTCTTAACGCGATGATATAATTTGTCCGAAGTAAAATATTCATATTTACCTTCCAACCATAATATATATATATATATATATATATATATATATATATATATATATATATATATATATATATATATATATTATATATATATATTATATATATATATATATTATATATATATATATATATATAGTAGGTTGTTATATATTTGAATAAACGAATCGAGTATTCATCAAAGATGGTCTGAGATGGTGTCAAAGAATGTAATTCAGCAGCTCAATACCCATTATAATACCGATAGTACAAAGAAAGAATTAAAACGGTTTTTCTATGCTCAAGGGACTGTATGTGAATGGTTAGGAAGGGGCATTTATAAGCCCGAATGTCTCTTCTTTGAATACAGTCAACGTTATCGAGAGCGTATTGGAAATCACGAACCTAGTGGTGAGAACAATATTTTAGATGAGATCGAATTTGGGCCTTATATATTCCGAAGGAGTTGTAGGGAGGTAAAGTACTTAGATCTGTACAAAAAATTTATCTTACGAGCAGCGGTATTAATAGCTGAAAGAATATGGTCAACCTATGGTAGATTTGAGGATAATAATTACCGACATAGTAATAGACACCCATAAATTACTCCGTTTATCTGTGTTGTAAACATCAGAGGAATTAAGCACAGTAGAAGTTATTTCTATTATTAAATGGCCAGATAGACGTAGAGAGGAAAGAACTGAAGTTTTAAAATCAAGTGGGTTTGATGTAAGAAAGACGAGTAGAAGGCGTGGAGTATGGCTAGGTTTATCAAGGATTATTGATGGTTGCAAATCATTTGTGTGAGATCACATCAAACAGCAAATCTTTCTGCACTGTGACCAGCAGGATTAGTAATAGATCAAAATTGAAGGCAATTAGAGTTATGAACAGTGAAATCTCCAATAATTGAGATATCGCAAGCTGGAAACTGGGATAGGAGATAGTCAACTTACAAACTAATGTAACCGAACAAAGTTTTGAAACTCATTGGGAGACCTATGTATATGCTACAGTAGAACTTCACAAATTTAGTACCAGAAATGGGACAGGGATGGAACGACAGACAATGGACGACAAGTGAAGACAGGGAGACCAGTAGACAGAGAACAGATTAGACAGAATACGGGACGGAGGGACGGCGGCGGAGACGGAGACGGAGACGGAGAGGACGGAGACGGAGACGAGACAGGAGACAGGGACGGACGGAGACGGAGACAGAAGGAGACGGCGAGACGGAGACGGAGGGAACGGAGACGGAGACGAGACAGGAGAAGACGGAGACGGAGACGAGACGAGACGGAGACGAGACGAGACGAGAGACGGAGACAGAGGAGACGGAGACGAGAACGGAGACGAGACGGAGACGGAGACGAGACGGAGACGGAGACGAGACGGAGACGGAGACGGAGACGGAGACGGAGAGACGAGAGGAGACGAGACGGAGACGAGACAGAGACAGACGAGACGGAGACGGAGACGGAGACGGAGACAGAGACGGAGGAGAGGAGACAGAGAGACGGAGACAGGAGACGGAGACGAGACGAGACGAGACGAGACGAGAACGAGACGAGACGAGACGAGACAGACGGAGGACGGAGACAGGACGAAGAGAAGGACGGAGACGGAGACGAGAGACAGACGAGGAGAGACGGAGACGGAGAGAGACGGAGACGGAGACGGAGACGGACGGAGACAGAGACGAGACGAGAGACGAGAGACGAGACAGAGAGACGGAGACGAGACGAGAGGACGGAGACGAGACGAGACAGACGGAGACGGAGACGAGACAGAGACGAGACGGAGACAGACGGAGACAGAGACGAGACGGGACGGGAGAGACGAGACAGAGACGGAGACGAGAGACGGAGACAGACGAGACGGAGACGGAGACAGAGACAGACAGAGACGGAGAAGGAACAGACGGGACGAG
This sequence comes from Vesta saturnalis, assembly GCA_036346205.1. Taxonomy (NCBI): domain Eukaryota; kingdom Metazoa; phylum Arthropoda; class Insecta; order Coleoptera; family Lampyridae; genus Vesta; species Vesta saturnalis. Next base: position 3,626,461 of record JARFJB010001104.1, read on the forward strand.
AGGAGACGGAGACGAGACGGAGACGAGACGAGACGAGACGAGAGACGAGAGACGGAGACGGAGACGGAGACGGAGACGAGAGACGAGAACGAGACGGAGACGGACAGAGGACGGAGACGAGACGGGAGACGGAGACGGAGAGGGAGACGGAGGACGGAGACGGAGACAGGAGACGGAGACGGAGACGGAGACGAGACGGAGGAGAGACGGAGACGGAGACGGAGACGGAGACGGAGACGAGAGAACGAGAGGAGACGAGAGACAGGACGAGACGAGACAGAGACGAGAGACGAGACGAGACGAGAAGGAGACGGAGACGAGACAGAGACAGACGAGACGAGACGGAGACAGAGACGGAGACGGAGACGGAGAGAGACGGAGACGGAGACGGAGACGAGACGAGACAGACGGAGACAGAGAGACGGAGACGGAGACGGAACGAGACGAGACGAGAGACAGGAGACGGAGACGGAAGACAGGAGACGAGACGAGAGACGGAGAGACGAGACGGAGAGACGGAGACGGAGACAGAGACGACGAGACGGAGACAGGAGACGCGAGACGGAGGACGAAGAGCGGAAGACGAGAGAGCGGAGACGGAGACGGAGACAGAGAGGGAGACGGAGACGGAGGTAGAGACAGAGACAAAGACAAAAAAAAATGATGGACCTTCAGCTTAGCGAGACAGGGGTGGTGTGAAATTAGATGTTTGATCTTTTAAAAATTAGTTTGAAATAGAAATTTTTATCTGGCTTGTTTTTATAATTTCTACCAGAGGTTCATACTTAAAATTAGTTTGGGGTTATAATTTACTCTGAATGTTATCAAAAAAAAAACGTTTGAATTTACTAATGTACGATTTGATTCTGTGGAAAATGCATTTTTTGTTTGTTTGAAATACAAACAAAAGTATTTTTATCTGGATTGTTTTTATGTATAAAATTTTCTTTTAACTTTTTTACCAGAGGTTAAAAAAATGTTTTTTTTTCGCCGGGGACTTTTTTATTTACTAATAGAATTCCAAATATATTGTCAGTACTATATTAAAATTTATCGCTCAAACAATTATTGGAATTTGACTGAGACAAGTTCAAGTGTTAATTCAGTTATTACTTTCAAAAGGAAAATATGCTAAAGCGTTTTAAATTGAAAAAAAAAACAGTCTCTTTCATAGAAACTGAAGTAGATTCATTTTGCAAAATTACATTTAAACCACACTGCACATTCCACTATATAGAATATATTGTACAAATACGATGGATTGTTCTACATTCATACATAATTACGTTTGATTTAGAGTATGAAAGGTGAAATACAAATAAAAGCTTTATTCACATCTCACTATGAATGCAAAAGCTTTATACATGTTGCACGTTTGTTGATCGGTTTTCCTATCGAGGACATTCTCGTGGTATCCTGGAGCCGTTCCCGTTGATTTCGTTGTTGCCCGGTGGAGAAGGTAACGCAATATTGTATTTTATTGTGAATTCTTTATTGTAACTTTGTTTGTAAACTTGGTGAAATTACTGGTTGACGAGCGAATAAACGCAGTCGTTTGTTTTGGTGTTATTTTGCAAAACTTGATGCTTTCGTCATTTCAATAAAACGTTGACGAACTGGTTTTATTTGAGATATCTTTGGTATATTGCTTTTTATTATTTAATTAAATGTACTGCAAATTAATGTATATGAACATTTCGCATGGTAAAAATTGATTTTAGTGACCAATTGGTTACGTATTGTTTTGAATTTATTCTTATTTACATAATTCTATTTCAGTGGTTTAAAATCAAAGACCACTCGGTAAGCTTACAAGGTTGACCATTTTATGTTCCCGGTTTCTAGTATTTAAGATTTTAAATCAAATCGAAACCTTTGTAAATAAACCTACGTATTTGTGTGCTTTTTGAGATATATGTACACATAATGGACGAACGTTAACGGAGTTTTATGGTGTTACTTTGTGATCTCCCGACCAGCGAAAGCAATAATTTGCAAAAGTGCAATATGATGATGACCTTGCCATGAACTGATTCTATTTTTAGATTTCTAAGAATTGCAATATGATAACCTTGACATATCTTCTTTAGATCACCTTGAACAGCTCCAAAAATTTCCCGCCAAAGGTTTGAACTGACTCCAAGAGCTCCAAACATTCTCTGTCTCTCACTCCAGATGACCTTGAGAATGAACTGATTCTATTTTTAGATGTCTAAGATTTGCAATATGATGACCTTGGCATATATATTTTTAGATCACCTTGAACAGTTCCAAACAATTCCTGCCAAAAGTTTGAACTGGCTTCAAGTGCTCAATTTCTCTCTCACTCCAAACATTCTCTCTCCTCACCCGCACACTTACGATTTACATGAAAATTTGCCATATTCTCCATATACAAAGCAATAGGCGAGTTACCTTGAAATAATTCAGAACTTACCCTATATCACTACTGATATTGCACCTTTTTTGTATTATTTGTCGTTTCTTTTTGACGTTCTTTGTCCAATTGAACTACTAATATCTTAATATTTTATCCTACGTTAATAACTGAATTTACAAAAGTGCTGTTTCTTCAGGCGCGAACTTACACTTGCATAAAGACTTATTGGCTTTGAATTTGTCGTATACGGTAAGATAGATAGAATTTTAAAAAACAGTAATCACTTTCAGATCGGCATGCATATTAGACAGTTCCGTACGCCCACTGTAGGTCTTTTCTAATATTTGGGTTATCATATCTAAAAATAATACAAATATGTAAAGTTGTTATAAAAACATTAATGGTTACTTCTTACCTGCGCCTTATATGTGGTTCTGTCAATCCTGAAGCTAATCCATCTACAAAATCAAATCTTAGCGTCTTAGAAGTGTCTGGGTAGGCCTGGTGCAAAACATAAGCGTTTACCGATGAAATGTTTACTAAGGCATAAAAAATACACATTGGCCAACGGTTCGTTTTCCTAGATGCTAAATAGACTGAACAAAGCTGATCTAGAGAATCTATTCCTCCTTTAGTTGTATTATAAAATGATGTGTTCTCTGGTTTTCCATTTTCATTGTCATTGGTTGCATCATGATGAAGAGAAGAAATCATTATTACAGATTTACCTTTCTTAGGCATATGAGAGAGCAGAGTTATATCTTTCGTAAACACGTATAAGCGTGTTCCAATGAACCTCCTTCGGTCTGGCAGTAATTCGGGGGGAATCTCTTTTTTGTTCTTCCGAATGGTTCCTACAAATGTCAACTTTTCCATTAATAATTTGTTTACGAGCTCCACCGAAGAGAACCAGTTGTCGGCTGTTACATTTCGACCGCTATTATGAACAGATTTAGTTAGCCTGACAACTGGTTGTGAAGGTACACCAAGCTTTGTTTCTTCTTCGGACAGAGTTTTTCCATCTCATCCTTTGCCGCTATATATATATATATAACCGTTATAAAAATAACTATTTCGTGCGTCTGTCAACGCCATAATCTTTAATCCATACTTGTTTGGTTTGTTCGGTATGTAAACCTTGAAACTGCCCCTTCCTCTGAAGCCAACAAGCATTTCGTCGATGCAAGTGTTTTCACCTACAGTGTAGCACTTTTGACAGTTTTCCACGAATAATTGAAATATATCACAGCAGGCTGCTAAGGGATCATCGAGTTTTCTGGCTTCTCTAGTACCTATCTTTGTCGTCGAAACGAAGACACACCGAAATGACGGAATATCTTGTTTCTGGCATGGTGCATCGAAATATATCACGTCCCTTTCCGTTGGTTGCAAATAGGGAACGGATCTTTTGATGGTTTGACTTGTATATTGAAGAAAACAATAGCAATCCAATATAAGCCTTTAGCTCTATCATATCTATGGGACGCAATTCTACTTTATTTGTTTTTGCAAATTTTTGTTTATATAACAAAATTTTATTATTGGTATGAATTAGGATTACATTCAACAATTCGTCTGTGAACAAAAAATTCCAGACTTCAACGCCACTAGGTTTATTTCCAAGTTGTTTAGAGTGCGCACGAAGCCCTGGTAAATTTCTTATTAGATTTTCTTTGCGAGCTCTAATTTTTACAATAGGGCATTTCTTAGTCCACTTATACTTATTTTTTCCGTAATAGCTTCTAGAAATATTACCTTGATTATTTGTGGCATCTGTGTCCGTTGAACTACTATCACTATCTTGAAGTTCAGCTTCAGGTAAGGGAAGATTTTCGTCATCTGAACTATATTCTTCTTCAGTATTGGACTCATGATCACTTTCAAGGGCAAAATTGGGATCTACTTGTTGGTCATCTGTATCACTGCCGTCACTTTCAAGCTCATCCAACCATCTGTTAGCAATTTCATCCAAATTATCATCAGATGCTTTAATTCTTTCTTCTCTAGCCATCTTACACTAACACGGATCGTGGGTCCCGGGGACCCGCAGGTACAATTTTCTTCTAAATACCGAACGCGAAAAAAACGTCCGCATTCTAGAGCTATGGAACACCTACTAATAAGAGACTTTGTGTGGCCTCGCTAGTAACCCCCACCTACAATCCAAACCATTACAAATATTTCGATCCTTCGGGTCCCTGGGACCCTACATCCGTGCAGCAGCGTTAACATTACGCGCTGGTAACAAAATTATCGACCTCTGTCAAATACCTACCAACGAATACTTTTGTCAAGAGTCGCAGAAACACTAGACGTTTCTTTATTACAGTTTCCATGGTAACTAAGCTAGTGTTTTATTTACCGAGCGACAAAGTAAAAGAAAGGTTGCTCCTGGGAAAAGTGCAACTTTACACTTTCTTTTGGAAGCACAAATTTGTATTTTTTGTTCGGTTGTAGAAAAGTAAATTTGTTATATAGCCACCTTTATTAGTTTATAGCCTGTATAGGCAAACGTAATTTTCTTTCACGAATTTAGTTTTAATGCTCTGCCGCCGTTGGCAATTATGTATTTCTTTTATTTTTGATATGATTATTTTTAATCGCTGGAATTATTATTTTGTTTTGACCGCCGAAAACGTTTGTTCACCGCGATAAAAGTTTTTTTGCATATCTATTTTGGTTTCATTATTTTAATCACTGGAGTTATTAATATTGTTTTGACTACTGCATTTTTTAACAGTGATTACCTGACTGGTGCATACAAAAGTTAATTACCACATAATTTATATTTTTTTCCGTCTTAAATGAGTTGTTGCTTCTTGTTTGGTATTTTTTTCAAAAATTTATGTATTTCTTTGCCACAGTTAGCAAATACGTTTTAGTAAATTGGCATCCCTGTTCATTGGGGTATAATTTTATTTTTACCGTCGCCCTAATCAATTACAGGCTGAGTTTTCCTTGAACCGTAATTACACATTTTGACCGAGGTTTGCTTTACGAATTTTTATAAATACTAACTTAGCTAATCCTGTTTAGCTGCGATAACACAGTTTTCTTTGCTGAGACCTAGAGTATTTTTTTTGCCGTTTGACTTATTGTATTTTCCCCTAATTTATATTTATATAATGTCATTCTTATTATTATCCCGCTAATAGAACAATCGCCTCCGACCACTTTACTAGGATTTGTTTCTTTTTTGCACAACTAATATTTTTCTGTTGCATTCATACTACCAGTACCGCACTTTTCCGACTCAACAAAGACAGAAGGCGTGAGTACCGTCACCACTGTAAATATTCGGAGACCGACGTCTCCACTGACGCTACCCGCTCCTCTTTTACTGTCCCATCTCGCGCGAAGAGGAATCTAGGCCTCTAGAGTACCGTTTACCTAGAATAGCGCCCAAAAAACGCGTTTGTACCGCAATCGTCAAACCGAAGTTTACTGGTCCGCCCAGATTAAACAATTTTGATAACGACTGACCGTCCACGAAAAGTAAAAGCGTTATAATGTACGCGATATCTAAGCAGTCCTGTCTGTCACACAACTAAATACTAAACATAGTGTCTGTTACAAATAACATGCAGTTTTAACGGCCTGCGAGGTGTAACGTAGACCTGCACAGATTAAGCTACAGGAGCTCAAACAAAATCACCGGTCTCAGTGACCTGGAAGGTGGTAATAAGACATACAGCTTGAGTGATATTGTTCCCCTTTTATTAGTTTTTACTTATTAGTAGCTTATCCTAATACTTTTCAGTAGATTGATCAGGAGTACTCCTTCCTTCCAGCTCTGGTCAATATTCTCTTGGTGGTGTTGCGTTGATGTGTGTTATTGTATAGTTTGCAATCATGAGTTTAGTTTTTTGGTGTTTCCAAAAAAAAAGAAAAATATTTTGATTTTATTTAAATAGTTGCGTGTGTGCGTGTTGTTTGGATAGGGTAAGCGTCTGTGTGTATTAGTGTGGTTAATCCACTCTCCCTTATAAAATAACTAACACAAGAAATGCTCGGACTACCTTCTGTAATTTCTTAAATTTGCTAATTTTTCAGCTAATCAGAAAACTTCTTTTAAAAAGCTGAATCGTCAAATCATATGGGAAAGTTTCCCAATAATAAACTGACAATTTTGCAAAAAACAACGGTATTTTGCTATCTATGAAGATAAAACTTCGGCCAGATACAATGAAATACACAGATAACTTCTCATTTTATCACTGCCGTATGGGCCCAAAAGTGGCAGTTTAGTGACTTTTATAAAAATAATGTGTCATATAGAGCAAAAGTAAAGTTTTATGTGACGTACGTCTGATTGCGCTAATAATTTAGTTTATTGAAATAAAGATTACAAATTCTGATTGTGATTTCAGAAGCGACAGAAAAGTATTTTGCTGCAGCTCAATTTCTGAAATTCTCACAATCACTGTACTTTTACTATACGCGTACGCATAGAAAGTCAAAGATGGTTTAACATTAGTATGGGCCTGCATTTAACTACACTTGAAAAAAAAACTAGAAGCTGCCGTTCTACAACGGAATAAGAGCTAATCAGTGAGTGACAATTCGTTGCCTATCTGGTGAAAGTGACAATTTAATGAGTTTTGTGTAACGTAGAGGTCCTTGATCATCATTATTCATTAGAATTTGTTTATTTTTGAGGATTTCTAAATTTTCATACTTTTCATATATGTTTGATTAAAGATAGCTTTTCTACCACATGATTTTTATCAAACATATGTAGGGTTGCGCCAGACTTGTTCCAAAGTTTGTATTTGATATGAGCTAAATGTTCTTTAAAGCGAATTTTGATAGGTCGTTTAGTTTAACCCACATACATTTGTTCACAATTTTTACAATTAATTTTATAAATTCTCGACTTATCTTGCTTGATCTTCCGGATTGCCTAAAAGAGCTTACTAGTTATTTTCTGAAGTAGTGATTGCTTTCAAATTAAGTTTGGAAAAGAATTTAGAGACCATTTGTATAAGCAGAATAGTTTGGTAATTTTACACACTTTGTTCCTATTTGTTCTCTAGAGTTGTCCAGTGTAGCTATTTTCTTATCCCTAATGCTATGTGTTTGTCGCCTAACTATAAGAACAATAAATAGTAATCCAGTGTAAAACTAAATTATAGTAGTAGGTACTGATAATACGTAGCAATTAAATACAATCGATCTGTGTCTACGGTTATAGAAAACATAAAAATAGATGCCACCTTTTTGATTTAAAAATGTATAAAAACAATTAAGTTTTTATTGGTAGGGGGCCTTAAAATCATATTGTGCTTAGGACCTCCTAAGAGTCTTATCCGCCACTAGCTAATGAAATTAAAACGAAATTATATTGTAAGAATGGATACGATTTGATTATCCATTTTAGGTATGACAAATCTGTAAATCTGGTAGTTTGAATATGTATGTTGTAAATTATTAAATAGTTGTGTGATGGGCAAAATCAATTGTATGTAGGTACTACTTTAACATGACAAAATAGTTGGACGAAAAGACAATTTTTATTGCAAGAATAAGATTAGTGTGCGATACATCAGCTGCTTCAGAATGAATTCAGACTAAAATGAATGAAACTTCGAATAGAACGCCAGAAGCGACAAGGATACGCGATGAACGAGGAAAACATCTATCGTGTTTCTACAGTAATCTTATGTTTCCGCAGGGAATTGATAGTAGTATTCGAAATACACTTGTGTCATGTTTTGTTAGATACCCTATTCTGGGGCAATATATCACCACTGTTTTTAAATAAATGATCGATTAAACAGTGACTTTAATTCACATTTTTATAAGTATTTTATTTGGCAGTTATTTAACCGTTAAGAAAGTTTCAGTTTTCTGATATTATGTATTGTGTTCGGTCTTAGAATTAGTCAATTTATTGGACCATCTGAATATCTAGTTTATATCTATACAAAATAATACCAATACAAAATTTATACCTTCAAATGCAACAAAATCTGATGGGATCAGCACATAACTTTCTCATTCGTGCGCCATGTTACAATAGTACGGCGTATTTAGCGACAACAATTATCCGTCACGGTACGGAAATTTTTAACTTATTTATATTTCCTCATATTAAATCTATAAAACACACATACACAATTTCAAAGTCAATGCCAACAATGTAAACACAGTTTTTTTTAAATATTTACTTAACTTTGTGCCAGGTATTTTAAGACTCCGAATAAAGTGAGATATTTTATCTATATTATTTTTTCTGAAATCGCCAATTATGACAAAAATTTATTGTAAAATTTAAAAAAAAAGATGTTCCATAAATATCTAGTAGTGCACTTCACCACTGTTCTAACTACTGAAGCGACCGAAACAGTTGAACACGTTTTAATGTTAAAAATAAACATCTGGTGTGGAACACCGCACCACCTTCCAATCTAGAAAATGGATAGTAAAAGAAATGAATTAATTTTAGTAACATTTTTCAGGATAATTATGCAACCTCTTTTAAGTTAATTTCGAAAATGGACAACATTGTAAAAACAAAAACAATAATCTGTGTCAAAAAGACGTTTAAAACTTCATGTAAGACAAAGGTTAATAGACATCTAGATGCTTAAAAATTGAAAGAAATGAAATAATTTTAATTATAATTTTATTAGGATAACTATTCAACCTCTTTTTCATACGTTCATAACAAATACAGCCAACATTGTAAACACAAAAACAATAATCGGTCAGAATGACGTTTAAAACATCCTGTCAGATAGAGATTAATATCTGCATGTTAACTTAAAAAAATTCCAAAGCTGCCCGCTTCGATAAGTTATTAATAATACAGTCTAACCATTTTCATTCATATTTAATTAATTTTTAGACTTATCTTGCGTTATATTAAGAAACTTTATGAAGAAAAGTTATGTAAAATTAATTTTTTTTTAAACATGTCTACATATTTATTCGTTATTCAGATATTGAACAAATTTGAACGAACACTTAAATTATACTTTAGGAATCTGTTGTCGCTCAATTACAACTCGGATCAACAAATTGGATAGAGTATAATCAATCGGTATGTTTGGTGGCTAGATTCCTCTCAAAATCTAATCAGCTCCGAGCGAAATAAAAACAAGCTTAAATACAACATTTTAAGTACGTAGGTGTTGTCGTTCTGGATTTATCGTAGCTGCTAACATACATCCATACACACGCAAGCATCCAACCAACCCACCCACCCAACTAATCACCCACTCCACCAACCGACCAACCAACCAAGCAACCAACTAACCAACCAACCCATCCACCCCTACCCCCACATAAAAACACACACAAACACATACTCACTCACTCACTCACTCACACACGCACACACGCACGCTCGCACGCACGTACGCACACACGCATAATGATCGATCTTCGCCAAAAGTTGTAAAATGAGCTAATAAGTCGATTTAGCGATAGTCTCGATTGCATAACCCTTTGTACTTACATATGTATGTAGGTTGGAAGGTAAAAATTGAAATCTTGACAGCTTCTCTTTTCATGACTAGTCTGGAAAATTCAATTTTCCTGCTCCAACATGTTTAAGTAATTGACCAAAAACGGACCATTTCAGAAAAAAAAAAAATTAACCTAATTATTTGGTTTACCGAGAGAGGTTTACAGCGAATTTTTTTTGGATTTTAGGCAGTGTTAGACACTGCTTAGGGCTGCCATAACATTTGATGATTGCCTAACATTTTTGTAAACACTGCCTCAATTTTCGACAAAACGACACTATGCTCAGTAGTTCTTTACCGTCAAAATGTATAAAATACCAAGTAAACTTCAAAATATAGTTATAGCGAGCGTTACTGTTGACATTGTTCCAAAAAATAAGACTGATGAGAAATTGTGCTATGGGGTTATCATATTTGAATTGAATTACTTATACTTGTTGTTTAGTGCACACAAATGGACTTAAAAGGTCCGTAAACATATAGCAATTTTTGACGTTCTGAATATCATCCTTCTTAGGTCAATTTTCTATATAACAGTTTTATTTTGCACATTTTATCGTTAACATCCATTATTCTTGCAATGCACAATTTGTCATCGTAGTACACTGTAAAGTGATTTTATTTTTCAAGATTTGAGAGCAATACTATTTGTTGTTCTTTTGGTGTTCCTGTATCAGAACTATTGCTCGCCTTTACAAAATACTCTCATCAGTGATTTCACTTTATGATGTATAATCATCATAGGCTTCCTTCGTTGTATCACTATTCTCCTCAGTTATTATACCCTTTTAGTGTGCTAGCTGACCTCCTTTCGAGCATTTTCTATTTTTCCTATAAGTCTCACGTACTTTAATTTAATGTCTCGCCTTCTTTGTGTTACGTTGAACTTGCGTGTTTTGGATTGATTTTGCCTCGTTTTTTTTTGGATCACTTGCCTTTAAAGCTATCTAAACGATCTGATTCTTTTCAGTGAAGAACCAACAAAGGTTTGTTTTCTTTACGATCATAGTTTTAGCGGTTTTAACTACATTTCTAAACATGACGCATTACTTATTACTGTGTCACCATGACCTCTCAGGTCGATGAGATCCATAGGGTCCAAAATGATATTGGACTCGATAATGTGTTTGAAATTTGTAGTTGCGACGTATCCTTCTCCTGAGACGGTTGCTCGTTACAGTCAGTATTTTCGTCTGTGCCAGATTTATTTTATTCGTCAGTGCACTCAACAAAATTTTGTTTTGTATGGATACTAGAAAATGCTTCTTCGTTTGTTGTTATTATTTTCGCAAGAAGTCAAGCGAATATAGCTCATTTAGATCTTTGTCTGTAGAGGTATTTGACTTGATAAAATTCATGCTAACATTTAGGAGAGTACGTAGTCATAGTGCATAATTAAATGTAAATAGTTAATTAAATTCGTAAATAGTACATCTATGGAGGGAAGAATTAACTACAGGAAACCAAGCTTAATTAAAATACAGAATTCTATAATTAATAGCATGCATCTGCTTCTTCTTAAAGATTTTACCACAATAAAGGGACATTAAAAAATTATCAGTTGAAAGGTCAACTTTAGGTCACCTTTTGGTGATACCAATATCTTTTCTTCGGCCATCTTAGAGAAAGCTGAACATTTATTAGTAGGGTGATTTTTGGGCAAATAACTAATTAATAGTTACCTTTTGTATAAGGGATTAGGCCAGAATCACTCAACAGGCGAGTTGAGTATAGTTTAGTGTTAATTGATTGTGTGTAGAGTTAATTCCCCAGTACTATTCGTAAGATCAAAAAGCTAACAATTGCAGCAACACCACCTGAAAACCCTTCAACAAAGGTAATTCATATTTAATAATAGATTAACTTACTCATATTATTCTCTCTCATAGGGTTTTTGTGTTGCGAATATTTTTTATCGTACGGTTTTCCGATTACGATCTTTCTTTTGAAGTCATCGTTTGAGTTTTCACGTTCTTGGGGTTTATTATTTTCATTGTACGTAGTATTAGGATAAGTAACATAATCCGCAAAACTAATTTGGTGCATCGAAGTTTGAATATACCTAATAGAACCACAAGTAAATTTTGAGTGGACGATACTCAGCTGTGAATACAGGTTAGTGGCCTTAATCGTTGGGGATACATTATTACACTGGATATCATAATTAAATAACATCGTCTGTATGCTGCAAGGAAAATAAGATGTTCAATTACGAATCACTATTTAAATTGATACTCACTTAGTGGTCAGTCCGTTGAATACAAAAGATTTAATAGTGGTTGTTCAGATATTAATGAACTTACCAAAATTCGAATATCATTTAATTATTGATAATTGTTTACGTTATACCGCCACCAAGCCATTTTTCAACGAAAAATTTCTGTCTTTGCAAAATATAGCGTGTTTGATAATTATAAAAACTATCATTTAATGCAAAATTAAAATTCATTCCAATTCAAATCAATATCATTCAGAATAAAAGAAAATATAAAGTGGTTAAAACCCAAGCAACCTTGTTATTAGTGTTAACGTAACATAAATGAATATGTCAATGACAAAGATTAAAGAGAGAGAGAGAGAAGATGGGAAACGTAGGTAAGACGAGTATAGTAAATACTGAACCAAAAAATGAACGTATGTTTACATCTGAAGCACCAGGGAGCGCCCTAGAATTCCAAAAGAATAACCGTGAAATTTAATTTCACCACTAATCAGCTACCAGACGTATTTTTTTAGGATTTAGGAAAATGAAGTTGAGATAAACAAAAGAAAGGTTTGTAATAATAACGAATTTATATTAAAATATTTTGATACAGTTATACATTCAAAGTTAATTTTAACTAATATTACTTTCAATCTCACTGTATTTAATAATAATCAAGTTCCAAAATATAAATTAACACTGAAAAGCACAAAAACTATATACACAAAGATATTTACACGTAACAAGATAAAAAACACAATGAATATTAAATATAACGAGATAACAAACAAATATAACAATTCAAGTACGATGTTTACATGAGCGTCATAAACATATGGTAGACATGTAAACAAAATTTTAGTTTCCTATAATTATTTGTTATCGACTTGAAGCGATAGATGTCGCTACCCTCGCCTTGGTTGTTACGTTTCCCATCTTTTTTACTTTCTAATCTTTGGTCAATGGTATGGTATATGCGGAACATTTTAAAGAGCATCGTTGCCGTATTGTAAATTTTTATCAATATTTCATTATGATCTCGCACGTTTTGCATAATTGATTTTGAGCAGAGTAATTGAGAAACGAGAACTGCAGATACCATATTTCACTATTGTAGCGTCAAGTCTTGTATATACATGGCGAAGAATGAGACCAATGTGTATGAAGTATGAAAATATATTTGAAGATACATGAACAGAAGTTACCATTTTGTGTTTGTAAATATTTATGTATTACTGGGCAAATCGGATTTTATCTGGATTTGTTAAAACTACCAAAGATAATTATTATTTGTTTGATTTTAAATTTGTGAAAAGGATTATAGGCCACAAATAAATAATCGTGTGTGTGTGTGTGCGCGCGTGTGTGTGTGGGTGTGCGTGTGCGTGTACGTGTGCGTGTGCGTGTGCGTGTGCGTGTGCGTGTGCGTGTGCGTGTGCGTGTGCGTGTGCGTGTGCGTGTGCGTGTGCGTGTGCGTGTGTGTGCGTGCATCCTTACCATGGGCTCTTTAATATTGGGTTTCCGATTTTCTGAGCTCGGTAAGGGCTGTAGGCCACGTTTTCCTTTACCCATAATCTATTTTTATCCTATTTTTCCTCTCGGCCATTTCTATCTTCCTATCGGTTTGAAAGTCCAAAATTCAAAAAAAAATAGCGGAGGTTTCTTAAGTATAGAATGCCGGACGTAAAATCCTGCCCCGTTGGGATGTCCGGAAGGGCACTACCTAAGGACCTCGTTCATCGGAAATACTCACTCTGATCTATTATCGTAACACCCGCGGTATCAGGTCTAATCTTAATGCTGTTCACTAACAACTTCAACATTACAATATGATTTCTCCTTTGGAGAATAAAAATGCAACGTAGATTGGTTCAAACATTCTGGGCCTAAATTTGTGAAATTTCACTGTTGCATTTATAGGTCTCCCAATGACAGTAACTTTCGAGACTTCGATTACCTTAAGTTGAAAGTCGACTATCTTCTGTCTCAGTTTATGTCTTAGAGTATTGCAATTCTGGGAGATTTTGTGGTCGTAACTCTAATTTTCATCTATTATGAATTCTGTTGGGCATAGTGCAAAAAATTGCTATTTCATACGATCTCGCCTGAATGATTTCTGAACCCACAGGAATCCCTGACAACTGTAACCATGCTGCACATTTTTTAGACCTTTTTCCTAATCAAACCCACTTGTTTATAAAACTTCTGTTGCTTCCCCACTAAGAGAAAATAGAAATAAATCTACTATGCCTAATTCCTCTGTTGTTTACAACACTGGTAGAACCTTGTTGTGCTTTAAGTCAATTAAATGGAGCGATTTGCGGCATTCCTTTGCAACCTTGCCATTGCGCGAATATAGTTTTAAGTCGTCTTCATTCTCGGACATTCCTGTTCCAGTATCTGAAGAGAAAATCCCTGGTTCAATAGGGCTTGTGCTGATGCAATATCTTTGAAAAATAAATCGTGTACCAAATAAGAAGCTAATAAAACGGTTAAGAGTCATGCAGACTACGTTGTTGCTAAAATGTTATCACTAAAGCTAAAACGTTGTTTGAGCAACGAAAATGCAACGTACTAGCTACATCTTCTTAGTGCAATCGTAAATTTTAATCTTTAGCTATAGCCATCAGTAAAAACTTTGGCACATCTTCATTTTCAGCCACATTTTGAGGGATCTGTAGTTACTGATTCTATAAAGAAGGTTAATCTTTCCATGGATTTATTTGCTTCATACATAAGTCTTAATGGTTCTGAAAAAGATGTGCCCCGATTCAGCTCTTCTTCATACACTATGAAACCAAATCATTTTTGGTGCATGCTTCTAGTCATCAGTCATCATTAGACTTGATCCCAATAAGGCGACTAACTCAGGCCTTAAAGAAATGTTTTCCTGAACCAGGCATATCTAAGCTATATTCGATCTCTATGTTTTCTGGGAAATTTCCTTTATAATGGTAGTTAACAAATGTTCAATCTATTTACAAAAAAGGCGACACGGCCGATCCCTCTAACTACCGACCAATTGCAATCAATCAGTAACTACTCCCTTTCCTTGAATCTAACAAACGCCTTAGTGACCACCACTATGGTTTTTGGCAGAGTAATTAACGAGTAATCTTCTTTCATATGTGACTCAAGTTTGGTGCAATACATTAGAACCATCCGGTAAAACAATTGTAATCGCTTTCGATGAAAGCGTTTGAACAAGTGTTTACTTGCCGAACTGTTGGATATATATATATATATATATATATATATATATATATATATATATATTACTTAATTTTAATAAGAAAACTGTTTTATGTGGCTATTACTTCTCTCATTCTCATATGTTTTAATTTTCCGCCAAATATATACAAATATTGTGGTATAGCAACACTGCGGTAGTCCTGTTCAAAGTGGTAGCGAAAAAACAACTGCACCAGAAGCTCTCCTTATTTTACAAATTGCCTTGTTGTTCCCTAAGTAGGTAAGTGGTTATAATAGGTTTTCTACCTTTCTATTTTTATTGCTAAAATTTGCGATGGTTTTTGTGGTTGGTTTAGCAGTTAAAAAACATATTTTCAGACTAATATAATATTAATAACTTCAAAATACTAAAAATTATGCTGTGTCATGTATAGGAACAGATTTTTTTGCTCCAGAATATGATATAGGTGTTTGGTATTGGTACTAAGCACATTTTAGGTAGTGTCCCTTTTTAACCTATTATGCCATATAAGCCTGTTTTTTGCAAAATTCAATTTTTATGCTATGTGAAGAATGATTTCGGATAAGTTTTAATATGATTTCTTATAGGTTTAATTAAAGTAGTCTTGTACTTAACTGCCAACAGGCATGAGTTTTTTATCATTACAGAAATGTCCCCGAAAAAGATTTAACAACATCCTTAAGCCGCATTGCAAGATGTTCTCTCGCTGCCAGAAATGGAATGCCAATAAAAACTGCAGTAAAACACATTTAACGTACCGCGAACTACACTACTTTTATAAATTTAAACTAATAAATCCTGAATATGGAAAAATGGCCCAGCAACTATATTTTCTCAGGAAGAAAAAAAATTGTTGGTGAAATGGTTTGTACAAATTGCAAAAGCCGGATTCCATATTTCAAAAGAACTAAACTTTCTCATGAGCTGCACGAATATTTTAGGAGTTTCACCTGAAAGAAAATAGTATGAAAGTTTTCTCCGACGGCATCCCGAAATTAGTCTTAGAACTCTCCAAAACTTAACAATGTCATCTGTCGGAAAGGTTCAGTTGCAAAGGTGGTTTTCTGAAATTGCTGACTATCTGGAACAGGCCACTTTAAAGGATATACTTCAAGATCCCACCCGTAGATTTAATTCAATAAGGGAATAAAGTTCTGCCATCTAGGGGAGAGAAAACAGTGTATGCAACTGTAAACATTAACGAGAAAGATTGTCTTACTGTTCTTATAAATGGCAATGCTGCAGGTACTTTAGCTCCACCTATGATTATTTTCCGTTACAGAACAATCCCTCAGAACTTTCTGCGAGCGTTCCAAAACACAGGGAAGTGGAATATCAGAAAACGGGTGGATGACTTCTGACACCGTTTACAGTTACATTGTAAATGTTTTTTACCATTGGGCAGAGAAAAATGTAGTGTTCCCTATAATTTAACTCGTGGACAAGCATGTGTCGCACTTATCCTACCATCTAAGTAACTTTTGCTGTAAAAACAAATTATATTAATTTCATTGTATCCCTCAAGCTTGGTTGAAGGAACAAGTCAATGTATGAAAGACTGAAGATTAGCATCAAATTTTAATTAGAAGCGAGTTTGCGCCTTTATTAAAAGCAGCAATAAAAGATCGGGTAACCTCAGTGGTTCTTCAAAATGGGTTTCAAAAGTGCGGGCTTTATTCATAGAATCTCGATGTGGTAAATAACTTCTTTTCAAACCCCAAGGTTGACCATACCATAACTTCAGCAATATCCAATCTAATGCCTCAAAATACCAATTTTTCGTTTTTTGAATCTTTTATAGAAAACGGCAATTTTGAAGAGTTCCGAAAACAATTTTCCGAGCCACACTGGACTGGCCCTATACAGGATGAATCGTTGTTTGAGGTCTGGAAAAGAATAAAAGAATCTCCTGATTTTAACGTATCCACAGAAAGTATTCAGAAATAATCAGAGAAGCAGAATTAATTTTTGAATATCCGAAATGTTAGACGTTTGTCTTCAAGAACCTCTTTCTTCACTAAACGATGAAAACATCTGTGAATTCGCTGCAAAAACTGACGAAGACCAAATTGTGCGTACTGATGGTAATGAACAGATTAATGAAATAATTGAAGACAATCAGTTTGCGCAAATGATCACTATTGTACCTGTTACATTACCTTTACAAAAAGAGTTGCCATAAGATCTAATAGCTGATGGTGATTTGCAAGGGCCCAAGTCCAAAGACACTTTTATAATAAATATTTTAGACGTACAGGTAATCAAACAAGCATTGTCAGATTTGTCTAATTGTACGACAAAAAATATATCAGAGCCTAGTCTAAGCCAAAGTCTGTTTAATAGTAATACTGATAAGACCCCCATGAAATTATATTATGACTCG
The DNA here is from genome assembly GCA_036346205.1 of Vesta saturnalis. Taxonomy (NCBI): domain Eukaryota; kingdom Metazoa; phylum Arthropoda; class Insecta; order Coleoptera; family Lampyridae; genus Vesta; species Vesta saturnalis. The sequence goes on from JARFJB010001104.1 coordinate 3,644,113, forward strand.
GAGGCCCAGTAGGCCTAGTCCATGTTGAGCGTAAAAAATTACGTTACGATGTGTTAATTATTGAAACTGCAATAGAAGAATCAATTGTTAACACTACTGTCATAGTAGGCGAGGACATCGATCTCTTGGTTCTTCTCATCGGACGTAGTCATTTACAGTAACAGTTATTTTTCATGAAACCAAGCGAAGGCAAGGTCAAGACACAATTTTATAATTTTTCAAGTTTTTCCTAATGTCCTTAATGTAAGCAACATATTTTATTGCTACACGCAATAAGCGGATGTGATACCACTTGTTCTCTATTCAACAGAGGAAAACTAAATACTTAAAAATGTTCGAAAATCGTCCTGATTTGTATCAAGCTACCGAAATTTTTCAACAAGAAAATTGTTCTCAAATATATGAAAATGGAGTGAAAATTATATTAGCAACGTATGAAGCTTCTAAGTCGGAATCATCTCTTGATAATTACCGGCAAAGTCAACAAGATTCAATACTACTGAAAAATTACTATCGCTTTCACTTACAACTGCAGCAACTCAACAACACTTGTATCGTGTATATTACGAGATCCAAATATGGCTGGGAAGAGACATAGGTCCACAACAGTGGGGCGGAGCCCATTATAACATTGTTGCCACCTGCACCAAATAATATACGTAATTGTACGAAAGGACGCGGTGCAAATTGTGGATGCAGAAAATTTGTTTATCTTGCTCCATTATATGCGGTAACTGTCATGGACGATCATGTTTCAATGCAATGCCTGAAGCTTCTGCTGTTGATTGTTCCGATAATGTTTCTACTGAGAGTGATATTGATTTTTTTGTAAAAAATATCCGCAAAGATGAGAAAGATAATGAAGATACAGACCGCTTAGAACTTGACAATGAAATAGTAACACATGAAATTTATGAAGACGAGGGCAAAACGTAATGGATTACGCCTACTGGCGACATCATCTAAAAAAAACACGCTTTGTAACCTCAATGTTGGTGGGGAAACGGATACAGTGCTCGACGTTCACATTCGTCACTCTGTACCTCGCAAACGGTTCGTCGTACGTGAAAAATGAATAGAACCATTTTGTAGATAATTTCATTAACTTTTTTTTCGTAATCACTTCAATTGTCCTTCGAGCTACAGAAAACGAGATTTTTGCAAAAAACTGATTTTTGTGACCTTTGACCTGGAATGATTTTTTAAGCCTGGCCGCTATCATTCTTCATTTTTAATATGTTGTTTGAAATAACAAAATGAAGCGATTAAAAAAAATTGCTGCCACCATTTTTTGCACTGAAAGCCTAAAATGGCTGGACTGTATCAGTAGTTTCAGCAAATAAATGTTTGATTCTTTTTCTATTAAATTATTTCTATACCTACTTACCCTCAATAGGGTCAATAAAATTGTAATTATCTAAGTGAATTATTTACTTGCTAAAATACTTAACTGAACTTACCTAAACTTGCACCTGAACATTTTTCAACAAGAAAAATACCCAACTGTGGAAAGTTTTTTCGTTTTGTCATCTTTATGAGCAAATAGTGTCATGATTAGCCACATATCTTATTTTTGACGTCATGCATTGGTTCAAATACATGTTAATGAATTTAAATTTTTACAGTAAAGATTGAAATATGTTTTGTGAAAAAAATAATTAATAATACTAGGTTATTTAAATATGTCATAAAGTTAACTAAACATGTCTTAGTATCAGCTATTGATGCTATACCTTACCTAACACATATTAATGCTAATGATCAGATTACTCTGAATAACAAGTACAAGTATTGCATTTTTGACATAAATATCTAATAGTAAAAAGGTAATAAAATTAGAATTTTGAAAACACTATTTACAATAATATATACTGAAATTAAGTACTTAAATTAGTTATTATAGTTAGATACTGGTTTGTAAACTAAATTGGATATCGATGTATGTGTATTCTTGGAATATAGCCCTACTCACTAATTAAACAGTATTTGTCCATAAAGTTTGTTTTCAATTTTCCAGTGATACTGCCTTCTGGAAGTACTAATTGGGTATTATTTTATTGTAACTCAACTTGCACTTTACGTATAATCGAAAACAATTTAATTCGACTAGACAATGAAATTCATTTTCCTTTCTAATACGACCGAAATATCAAAAAAAAAAAAATGTATGTGGATTAATAATATTATGCATCATTGTTATTGTTACAGAAGTTTATGAGTGCACATACACAAACATAATTGTTCTTATTTTCAATTAATATTTAAAAATTTTGATTATCCAAATGTTTACACAGAACTCAAACAATCGTTTTTTATCCAAAGTAAGGATTAATTACGAAATTAAATTATTATATTCCTTTGAGAAACCTTAAAGGTTAGAAAAATTGCATATCGAATTCTAACTCAACCATTATTATAAGCAGAAGAATTGAAGTTTTTAATGCTTTGTGGTCAAAACAGGATTTTCTAAAATTATATCATAAATCTGTTATTTAAATCACGTTTGTGCAAGAAATGGTGACAACATATACATAATCATAATGATATTTCTTATAATTGTATTGCATTACAGAAAACTTCATGCATAAAAATATACGTAGCTATAGAAAAAAGTGTATAGGTATATATATTTTATTACGGTGCACTTAAAAGGTTTGTAATAAAATTTATATTTTGTTCATTCGAAAAATGAAATCTTTGTAAGCAAAGAAAATCAGTAATAAAACGAAAAACAATAAAAGGACATGATAGATATAAAAGAGATCTCTTTCTCATTATTGGTTGGTATGACGACTACTATTTGCTGATGTATCAAAATCAAATAGAATTGGAAACTTTATTACCGAAAGCTTCGGGTTCTTATTAAACATTTCGACCGTAATGCTGTACGTTTGGTTTGTACAAAGTTTTAGTGAATTAGTTTGGCCTTCTATCGACGGATTTTAGTAAAGTTTATATTCAGATAAATGTCAGACTAGTATTTATGTACTATTATAGGAAAAGAAAGAAAAAAATAATGCCTTTATTACTGCCAACGTACATTTAAACCATTCATTGACGTTTTGTGTTAGCTGTTTAATTTTTACATTAGCTTCAGTAACACAGGTAGGTATTTTTAAAGTTACTATTTTTCACCCATCTGTCAGTCTCCAAAAGCTTTGTATTTCGCAACGACATCCAATTGCAAGGGATTTTTTATGTTAACGGTTTTTTCCGTACTTATATAAAGTTTAAGATATCGCTTTGGTCCTTTGTACTTGGACACCCAGTATCGGTATAAACACATCTTGACTATTATGTAGGTATATACAGTTAGCAAATAGTTTATTTTAATATAGACATTTCAATTAAGTTAGCAGAAAATTAACTAGGAAGTATAATAATACTCAATTAAATCTATTAAAGAAATGAAACACTCTGTATAACGGACGTCTAGGAGACTTAACTTGCAATAGTAATTTAAATGGACATATATATGTGTTAACTTCCATTCACCAAAATATCAAAACAATACCACCGTATAATTCTTTTCAGATACATATATTTGGTCTCACTCTGTATATCAGGTGTATGTACAAAAATAATGAAAGTAAAGAAAAGGTTGTAACCAGTAGCACAAAAAAATAACATTTCACTAAGTTTTGCGTTAATATTGGCAAAAATGTCCATTTTATGATATATTGAAAGTATCAAATAGTGATATCGCAGACCCTGTATATCAAAAACTGTTGAGCTTTGAGCTTTCGGGCAATGAAGACATTTGATCAATTGGTCAAGTTCTAGAACATATCAAAATTTGGTTAAATTCTGACCGAAAGGTATTTTACATTTAAAACGTGCCTCCTCCTTTCTGATTATCACCACGAACTGGTAACCCGAGATATTCATCTCGAAAACGTTACAGAATTCTTTATCTTTTTTACGACGTTTTTCATACTTTTTGCCGAAGTCACATTCCAAACTCGATAAATTATGTTCCCCATCTCCTTTCACTTCTCGGAGGAACATCTCGGGTTTTCAGATATATATGTGAGTGGCGAGAATTGATCACCCTCTCACAGTTTGCTAGGATGGTGATCATTTCTTCTCGATTTGCTATTCGTCGTCCGAGTACTCGTAACAGTAACTTCATTGTAATTTCGACGATTCGCTCAATCCAACCATTATACCAAGGAGCTCCAGAAGGACTAAAGCACCACTTTAAATTTAATTCTTTCTTATTTAATTCGTTACTTAGTCCAACCAAATTTGTTCCATTATCGGAATGGATAACTAACGGACAACCTCGTCTAGCAATTAACCCTCTCCATTGCTCCCACCTGTGCAGCCGTTGACAATGAAATTACGAATTCCAAGTGTACTGCTCAATACACGCCGCAAGTAAAGACTACGAACCATGACTTCGTACTCTTGGACAAAGATAGAGGTCCTCCTAAGTCTATTCTTGTAACTTCCAACCGTATAGCATCTCGAACGATATTGGTCAACAGCGGTGCTTCAGGTAATGATAACAGGAATGGACCACAATCCTAATTAACATCCTTGCTCTTGGAATATAATAATTTTCTCTCAACTTGTTTCTTAGGACTTGTACCCCACAATGAAATAGATTTAAATGTTGACGTAATACAATCATTCGAGTAATAAGGTAACAATATTGGAAGGAAACATCCGGTACAATCCTTCCGTTGAATGATTCTGTTTCGAATTTTCCATAAACTATCTCTACATTTAACGCATGTAGTTGAACTAGTATTTTATCTCCTACACGGAATTCCTGATTTTGGATAATTTTTATTAAGGTCAGTTCAGCTTCCTCTAATTCCGGGAATTCGAGATTTCGGGTGTTGTAAATTTTGTTCTTCTTCAATTTGAATCTTTTCATCCACGCAATAACTTTCACGATACTAGAAATTGAAATATTACCTCTTTTTCGAAAAATATCTTAATACCAACGATAATCTGAACACGAATGCTGGTTACGTTTGAAGCTGACACGACCGACTTTTGCTTTTCTGCCATTACTATTCCGAAATCTGCTTGGAACGTAGAAACTGGCAATTTCCCTTCCGAATAGATTAACCACTCCGGATCTATCCACCACAGACTTTGAACAAATTGTTCAGGATTACATCCACGGGAAGGTAAATCCACCGGATTATAAACACTCGAAATGTGCTTCTAATTATCTTTCTTGGTTAAGGGTTGATCTCACAAACTCGATTTCGTACGAAGATGACCCATTTTTAATTATTCTTTATCCAATAAAGAGCATTGCTCGAATCCGTCCAATAAAATATCTCCAAGTTACTTAGATTCAAAAGATTCATTAGATGATTACCCAATCTTGCTACAATTAAACATGCTAAAAGTTCAAGTCTGGGCACAGTTATTCTCTTTATCGCGTCAAGTCGACTTTTGACTGGAATGAGACGAACTTCAACTCCATTTTCATCCTCACTCCGAAGAAAAACGCATGTTGCGTAGGCGTAAGTGGAGGCATCACAAAAATGTGGAGTGACATCTTCTGAATTTGAGATATCATGCGACGCATCTGACTTGCTGTAGTAATAATACTTCAGATTTCTTATTTTGCTTCCATGACTCTTAAACTAGTCGTTTAATGGGCAGAGTCTGGTGTGGTGAATCCAACGGGATGGAAAATCCCATGATAAGCTAATAGCATATTTCTCTTTGTCAGTGTATCGTCTTTAATCTTCTGAAGCGATCGAAGATCGACAGCTAATTCATCATCGTAAGGGAACCAAAGTACATCAAGTATTCGAACTGGTGATGAGAGGTCACTATGAGGTTATCCCCAGTCTCGAAGCTCAAACTTTCCCTCCAGCATCATTTCAGTGGCTTCATCAATGAAATATTGGTGTTTTCTTCATTGCTAAGACTTATACAGTTATCAACGTAGAAACTTGATTTCAGTAAAAGAGTTGTTTGATTATCCTCATAGATATCTTTCCCCAAATGATGTCTTATCGTAGCAGGCGAGTAAGAAAGGATATGAAGTTAATCCAAAAACAACTCCCGAATGGCGATAGAGTTTAAAACTCGGTTTTTCTTCATCCTACTATAAAAATCTGAGGAAATTCCGACCCGCTTCCTTCACAGAAATCTGGAGAAATGCCTTCTTAATGTTGGCTATAATACCACACTTCTTACGACGAAAATTAACCAGCAAATTTGGAATCGACTCGATAAGGCTTTTACCTTTTTCTAAACACATTATCAGAGATAGTTTATCTTTCCGGTGGATAGAAACGTCCAATACAGGTCCGATTGGTGTAGTTGGGCTATATTTCACTACTGGACGATCAGGTAGAAAACAGCAATTCTCCAACTTATCTTCGACTGCTTCGATGATTCCATCACTTTCTCAATCCTGAAAAACGACATCGTATTCTGAAACATGACCATCGATTCTAGTTTCTTTATCGTATTGAACAGTCGTTTTTCTGAAAGTTGACGGTTGATTGGAATCGGAGGGTGATCTTCAATCCACGGAAGAGAAACTTCATATCTACCGTCTTCAAGTTACCTTATTGTACGGTTGAAGTGTTCAATTGCTGACTTAACTAATTCTAAATGAGACTGTGGTTCGGTGGGGTCGGTTATTCCAAGAACATCAAGCTTCCACAGATTATGAATTTCAGCGTTACTTACATGGAAGGTTAGTAAAGAGTTATCTTCTTCCAGAGTTTCATTTTCAACATTTCCAATGATTGTCTAACCCAAGAGAGATTCAATGACCACGGGACTAGTTTTAGTTTCTATTCGTTTTCCTGTCATCAATGCTCCGTAATAATCAGCTTCTATGAAAACGTAAACTCCTTTTTTCAGTCAGTAGATTATGTTTCTTTTTTACTTCATCCAACAAAATCCTGATTCGTTACACTTGTTACGTAACTACATATTTTTTGTTGATCTAAAACCTTTAGTTGAATTGAATAATTTATATCATAACTTGAAATAGATAGTACGTATTCATGATGAGAAAACTTTTGTCTTCCACCGCCAAACAAGTTGTGAATGAGCTTGTTTTTCGTGACCGGCTCCAAACCGAGAGCGTTTACTGCTTTCTTACTTATATATGAACGTTGAGATCCACTGTCAAACATAGCTCAAATTCGATGTTCTTCCTTCGGTCCATTAATCCGGACAAGTAGAGATTGGAAAAAAAAACGTTAGATGAATTAAGATTAGAGAGTGATAATTCCAAAGTTTCAATAAGTTGATTTTTGCATTCGTTACTCTGAAAATTAGGTTTTTCCTTTTTATTTTCTGAGCTACTTCGTCAGGACACATTATAGGAAAATGTTTGTTCCCTCAAATAATACATTGCAACTTAAAATTACACTTTCTAGAGGATTTACAACTTTTAGGCAGTGGTTGCATGCCTTTTTCCCCATGGCTATTCGTTTTCTATCTTCGAACGGCATTTTCTGAGCTGTGAAACAATCCGAACTGCTATGACTGGCTTTATCACATAAAGTACATGTTCGAAACGATGTATTATTAGCCAGTTCCAGTAAGACATTGTTCGATTAAAGGCTGTTTTCCTTTTGTTGTTGTCTTTTATTTTCAGATTTTGTACTTCCACACGAAGTAATTCCATGGGACGAGAGAGCTTTATAACCTTACTAAAATTAAATTATCGCCAACTTGTAGCAATGCTTTAACTTAAGCCAAAGTATAATAAAAAATTAAATTGTAATAATAAGCACAATTTAATTGATAATGTGCCGCTGGCTCATCAGTAGATTAATTAGGGAGGGTTCTAATTTAGCTCTTGATTAACCTACCTGAAATGCGTCTTGTTTCTCACCTGTTTAGTTATTTTCATTTCTTTAATTACTAAAAATGCAATGTAAAAAAAATTATAAAATATAATTAAATGAATTCTCGGGCACCATGTTATCTTTGAGAGGAATAACAAAACCTATTTAATGAACATTAAATGCTTTCTAATAATAACAAAAAATAACAATATGCAATACAGTTTATTACCAAATTTATGGATAATAAGGAGAGAAAGAAAAAGGTTTTTAAAGCTAAGCTTAAAAACTAAAAATTCACTACTATATAAATACCTCTGTATAATGGTTCCAGTGTTCTTTTGGATACGGAAATGTCAACTAGTAAGATAGCGTTTCACAACATCCTTGCGAGTCTTGTAATAACTCGATTAACTATGTGTTTGTAGAAATTTTCAATCCAATACGTATTGTATTCTTTCCATTAAAGATTATTACGAATACAAGTTCAATGAATAAAAGAGGCGTACTTAAAAGTGAGTAATTAACAAAAAATAATGTGGTAATGTGGAAAAAATAATGTTGTAAAAATTGTGTGGTAAAAAAATTAATGTGGTAAAAAATTGTGTGCCTAAAAAGCAAAGGCTTTAGCTAAAATATAATGAGAAAAAACAAACTTACCATCAAAATATGATGGCACACTTTATAAAAAATTAAGTAAAAATCATTTTATTGCTGTTAACAGTCAGCATTAACTGAATTACCAAAAGCTTTCTGCATAACTCAAGTATATATAATATTCACGCTTGCGCGAATACAATAATATAAATCCAATTTTTTAAGAAAGGGAACTAAAACTATTTATGTAATATTACACCCAAAAGATTTGTTCTAGAAAATGCAATTTAAGTTGCCAGTTTTCAATTCTACATAATAATAATTAAAACTTTTCTAATATTATGCCAAATAAATTAATGATTTTAGATTAACGTATTTTTTTGTACAACCACAAAAAAAGGTTGTTACACACCCCCTCTTAAAATTTGGACTCGGAGATCACCAAAGCGGAGATTCCAAACACTAATCTAATAAATGAATTATTAAAATTAAAAACATACAAAATGTTAAGCTAATTAAAATATAAGCAATATTTAAAAAATAACAAGAAAATGTACGAAGAAGTACGGAAAATGTGGTGACGTTGGTCAGGAAAGACCCCTCGCAACACCATAAAAGCTAATGACGCGCTACCACCCGCACACGCCACTAGTCGAGAATCAAGGACCCGAAACCTTAAATAAAGTCAAAAACTTTAACTGGTGGGGTTAGTGAAGCAAACCACCATCAGAAGAGCAAAATGAGTATCCGGTAAAAAATTTGAATCTAAGGTAAAAAACGAACGGAAACCGTAACCTACCATGACCTGAAGGGACAGTGGGCAGAGAACCAGGAAACGGTCATCGTGCAACTTCATAAAAAATCAAGGCTAAACGCCACTCTACTCGAGAGTATAAGTATTAAAAAAATCCTTGCGGACTAACAATAAATAATCGCGAGATTTGAGGTCGAGAGAGAGCGGTTCAATTACCCTACCCCGGTGGTCTCAAACCAAGCCTCCTAGATACATAACACAACTACCACAGTCACGTTCGATAAGTAAGTCAAAATCGGTAAACCAAGATACGACTATTTTCTTGGCAAATTAGCTCAGGATGCTTCGTCGTGGAGAACAAGAGAGGCCACTCTACCCTTCACGAGATTCAGGTTTTATGTTGTTCCACAGTCATCGTCCAAGACTCAACATACCCTAACTAACACGCACATTTTATAAATAAATCGAAATCTAGGTGAGATAGCAAAGAGAAAGGTGATGCACTCTTACGAACACAACAACCCCCTCCTAAAACTACCAAAACGTCATAATCAGGAAGTGAACTAATCGAGGTTGACACGAGGCGAACCGAAGTCCTCAAGCACCGTCCAAGAATAGTAACACTACACAAATCAAAAAATAAAATAATTAAATTAATCAAAAAATAAAAATATATAGAAGCATTACTAGTTTTCTTATCAAAGGTAAAGAGTTTACACGTCAAATTAACGATCAGAGGTAAACTCAAAATAGTTATCTTCAATTTTACTATTGTAACAATAGCAAATGGAAAATCCAATAAAGAAAGATAATCTGCCTGAGAACTAATGTCCCACAAAGTCGGCAAAATAAACGCACGATGTGATCTAAATATCAAACATCATGCTAAAAAATCAATCACACAATGGGATCTAAATATCAACCATCGTGCTAAACAAATGTAGCAAAAATCATGCTAACAAATGTAAAAAATAATTAAGTGGTTTGCAAAGCCACAACAATATAAAATAAAATAATGTGCGAAATAAGCACAAAATAAAATTATTTTGAAAAATTATCAAAATAATTAAAAAATATAAATAAGAAAACCAGAATGTAAAAATACTAGAATAAAAAATAATTAAAAAGGATTCGAAAAAAAAATAAGAACTAATGAGGTTTTAAATCCTTAACATGGAAAACACCTAAGGGTTTATTATCAATAGGGGTGGCCAATAATTTTTAGTCGCATCAGATAAAGTAAAATTCTTTTTCCAAACTAAATCGCCAACATTTAATTTCAACGGACGACGTCGCAAATTGTAAGATTTTGAATTTCTTTCGTAAGCTGCATGTAAATTTTGTTTAACATGTTTAAAAATAGGTGAAAGTTCATTTAAATCTTGAACTAATTGTTCACGGTTAGTAATAAATAAATCATCCTCTTTGAAATCCTTTAGTCGACCATAAAAATCTCCAGAAATCGGAACTGTCCGACCAAACGCCAAAAAGGAAGGTGAAAATTCCGTAGACTCATGAACAGCGTTACGATTTAAATTAAAAACAATTCAACATAGAAGAAGTACAATCTAAGAAAATAACAAATGGAATTTACACACCAATAACACAAAAATATGTTAAACGGTCGCATCTAAACTACTACCATTAAATTTTAAATTATAAAAATTATTAACATGAACGGAACTCTTAAAAATTTGTAAATATTCCAATTAATTTGGAAAAAATCTTAAGCAGGAATACTAACTAAAGCATTAATATTGTCATTATGTGACATAAAAATAAAATAATCTAAATTTGTAATTCATTTCAAAGTTTTCGTTAAATGGATTCAATAAATTCTAATAAATTTAATCGTATAAAAATTCATTATCAAAAGTAATGTAATTCAAGCGTTTCAAAATTTAAATAAATGTATTAACAATTGAATGTTAAGAAGTTTATCAATAAACAAAACTGAATGGAATAAATCATGACCTAAAATTTAATCTATAAATCGTTGTAATGTATCATAATTAAATATAGAATGCATTTTTTAAATAATTAAGATTACATAAAATGTAATCAAATAAATTTATCAATTTAATTACGTCTCTCACCTATCAACCTTTCCGTTCCATTTACAAATAAACAAATGTTAATTCTACTAATATAACTCATCAATATATAACATCAATTAAATAATTAACAGTTGACATCGTAACATATTATATAACACATTCAATAAATTCCTTATAAAAACACATAAAAGACCAAGCGTAAAACAATAAACCGTAACACTCCTTAAAATTATGTCAACTTTACATAAACAAACCAAAATGAAAACAACTAACATTAGAAACGACAGCAATTCAGGTCCCTTTTTCGAGCCCCAGTCTAACATTAACACAAATGAATAAAAACAATAAATTTCAAGCAATAAAAATCAAAGTCAAGTAATAAATTTCAAGTCCCTGCTCGCCCGCGCCAAAGTATACTACCTAAATCGGTAAATTGTAATAATAATAACAATTTTGTATAAATAACAAAAATTATAAAATATAATTAAATGAATTCTCGGGCACCATGTTATCTTTGAGAGGAATAACAAAACCTATTTAATGAACATTAAATGCTTTCTAATAATAACAAAAAATAACAATATGCAATAAAGTTTATTACCAAATTTATGGATAATAAGGAGAGAAAGAAAAAAGAGGTTTTTTAAAGCTAAGCTTAAAAACTAAAAAATTCACTACTATATAAATACCTCTGTATAATGGTTCCAGTGTTCTTTTTGGATACGGAAATGTCAACTAGTAAGATAGCGTTTCACAACATCCTTGCGAGTCTTGTAATAACTCGATAAACTATGTGTTTGTAGAAATTTTCAATCCAATACGTATTGTATTCTTTCCATTAAAGATTATTACGAATACAAGTTCAATGAATAAAAAGAGGCGTACTTAAAAGTGAGTAATTAACAAAAAAATAATGTGGTAATGTGGAAAAAAATAATGTTGTAAAAAATTATGTGGTAAAAAAATAATGTGGTAAAAAAATAATGTGCCTAAAAAGCAAAGGCTTTAGCTAAAATATAATGAGAAAAAACAAACTTACCATCAAAATATGATGGCACACTTTATAAAAAATTAAGTAAAAATCATTTTATTGCTGTTAACAGTCAGCATTAACTGAATTACCAAAAGCTTTCTGCATAACTCAAGTATATATAATATTCACGCTTGCGCGAATACAATAATATAAATCCAATTTTTTAAGAAAGGGAACTAAAACTATTTATGTAATATTACACCCAAAAGATTTGTTCTAGAAAATGCAATTTAAGTTGCCAGTTTTCAATTCTACATAATAATAATTAAAACTTTTCTAATATTATGCCAAATAAATTAATGATTTTAGATTAACGTATTTTTTTTTGTACAACCACAAAAAAAAGGTTGTTACAGCTTGCCTGTCTTGGTCTTATCTTAGATACTGGTTTGGATATGGATTCTTTCCCAGGTCCTTGCAATTTCTTCTGGAAGAGATGATTCCACCAAAGGATAGAGAATATACGCGTACTTATCCTGGTTACACTGAAAATTTCTACCGCACGTAGTTGAGTTTCCAACTTATCATATATTTTTACGATAGATTGATTTCCTCCATTCCGAGAGTTCTGTAGAACGTGCTGAAAAGATCGCGAACGGAAAGTTCAACTAATGTTTCCTCTTGTGTGTAAATAATGTCACACCAAAATAATGTGTAAAATCAGAATAAACTTTTTATTCGTTATTAAGTAGAGGTATCTATATTGAAAATCTGCATCAATATACATACTCTGAATACGTTGGCATGTTGTTAACATTGGGCGAATGTCATGGCAACTTTTTCGCTGCCGCCCGACGCTACACTAAAAAATTTTCCGATAGAAAAGTGCCAAACAGAAGAAAATTCATTTCTACTGAACGACGTGAATGCGGAACTTCAATACCAATAACCAATGATTGGGAAGTGGAAGAGCAGCCAGAATAGTACAAAATAAAGAACGTGTTTTAAACATTCTCGAAGAGAACCTGACAGTTAGTACAATGTGAGTGGCACACCAAACCGATATATCGCATTCAGTAGTTTGGAGAATTGCGAAAAGCCAGCAGTTACATCCGTTCCACTTTCGACAAGTTCAGAATCTCTTACCTAGAGATATGGCTCCACATTTAGAGCCTGGTCAATAGCTGTTAGATAAGCATACCTGAAGCCCTATTTTTTGTCTTCAGCGATGAGGCTACGTTTACCAGAAGTGGAGTCTTTAACATGTGCAATGAACACTTTTGGGCCTAAGAAAATCACTACGCCGGAAAAGTCACCCATTGTCAACGTCTTACGTAACAATGTAGACTATTTATATTCTCGATGGTCACTTGAACGGAGAAAGATACCGTGAGTTCCTAGCTGCAAGACTGTTTGATTTCTTGGACGAAATTCTTCTATCGTAAAGGAATATCCTGTGGTATATGCACGACGGCGCCCCTCCGCGTTTTGATTACCAATCTTGAACGTGGCTCATGGAAAATTTTTCTAAATGGTCGAGGAAATGATGCACCCATTATTTGGCCCACGCGGTCACCTGATTTGAATCGCTTCGACTTGACTGTCCAGGGCCAAATAAAAGATATCGTTTATTCGTAGACCGTGATAGATTTGCGTCAGTGAATTGAAGACGCCTATGACCAAATTTTGGAAGAACGAAAGTTCGAAAAATTATTATTTTCACTTGAACAAAGATTTTGGGCAAGCATTAGAATGAATGTGGGCCATTTTGAAGCATAAATATGATTAAGTGTATCGTTTTACTACTTGTTTTGTTTTGTAATTGCTTGAAAATAAATTCTGATTTTCTATGGTTTGTATCAAAAACTGCAGAAAAGGATGATCAAAACAGTTAGGAACACCCCTCCCCTCCTAAGTATCTAGAAACATATTTTAAATATTCATAGTCTACTTATTCAGTGCAATCGAAATGGCAACAACTGTGGATTACGTTATTCCTAAGCACACTTTGAAGATAAGTACTTACGATTATTTTCATCCTTGAAATTCCATTTTTATGGGAGGATCTTTTTCATTGAAAACAAAACTGAAATTTCATAATTTTATATTAAAAACTGCGAAAAAGGATGTTCAAAACAGTTATAGGCAAAATTATACTAAGCCAACCTACAGTTTAACGTACTGAAGTTGCATATAAGTCAAATTTGATCTTTTTAGACTTAAAAAGTTTAGGAAACCTACCAATTTTATCTTTCTATCCTGACAAATTCGGGTGCAATCAAACAAAAATGATTTGTCAAGAACCCCAGTTACGGGAGGGTATCTGCTTTAGGAGCCAGTTTATAGAATATCTGGAAGTTGCGTTTAAAACGTAAGACCAGAGATTTTTCAGCTCTTAAAGTAATTCCGTATAACCCAACATAAAGAGATACAAGGTGTTATAGTAAAAACTATGAAGAGTATCTCTTTAATAATCGCTAAAGTTTTAATCGTGTTACACCGGAAGTTAATCATTCTTCTACAATTTCTCCTCATTATTGAAGAAAATGGCCCCATTTTGGACGTATCATTATTTATTGTTTATTTGTTAAGGTAAGGAAGTTGTAAAATGATGTATTATACTTTTATACTCAATTAATTCTACCAAAATTACCTAACATTAATAACAAAGTAGCCAATATAACTTAAACGTGGAAACATCAAAAACAACTTACACTGTTAAACTTCGTTTGAATTATTAATGCCATCGTACACACTTTTTAATTTATTTCCAACTTTTAGTATATTCATTTCACAATCTTGCATTAGCTTTTATGTTTCGAAGTTTTTAAAAAGTGGCAGGTTATTTCTCTAATAAGGTTTCTGAAATGGGAAGTTTGAGTTGGACTAGTGCGTTTCGCATTGTAAAATACAACTGATTTGATTTCCGCTTCGTTTGTCGTTAACCATAGCTTTCGTGAATGAAAGACGAAAGCTTGGCATTTTCCTAGTTTTATAAACTTAATCGCTTAATGTGAGACTTCTTAAAACTAACTTATTGATGGATGTTACTTTATCTCTATGGATTCGCTTCTATTAATACGTATTGTAAAGGTTTTTTCGGTGGTGACAGGTGAAGCCTGCACTCAACGAGCACCAATACAAAAATTAAGACTCGCTTGGAAAATTTTACTTAAGTTTAGTTATAATTGATGGTATTTATTTTATGCTTTGGTGTAACTACCCCTGGACGGTTTGCAGACAGTGGTTGTTCGCTCCAGAGGTTGGAAACGGATTCGAGCGCCACCCAAAGATAAAATAATGTCCAGGCGGTCGTTGGGTCCAACCCTTAACGTGTGCGGTTCCCAAACGCCTGCTTCAGGTGCTACAGTGGAGGAAAAAATTCAGGATCTGATCCTGTGGTAGAGGATGTACCTAAAACAGCGCTAATTCGGGCGGGCGGCGAATACGGAAGCTGACAAAGCTCACAGGTCCCCTTGACAAACAAGATCCTTCACCAATGATTTATGATGAATGAATGATTCTAACAAATACGAGCTCTATTAATTTATTTAGATTTCAATAGTTACGGTTTAAATAGGAGCAGTGATCAGTAGCAAAGCAACTTGTCTTACTGGTAACAAATTGAATACGTACTTTTAGAGCGAGTATCTATTAACCTTAATTATATTAATCAGTTTAAACTACGCTTTACCTCATACTCATTAACAAAAGTAGCTT